>CM061531.1:332522877-333122877 GCA_030545055.2 Neoaliturus tenellus | reverse complement strand
TATTAACGAGAATCTTGTAGCTGTTACCATGAACAAAATCTCAATAACAATGGATCGTCCTCTATATGTGGGAATGTCTATTTTGGATATTTCTAAAACCCACATGTATGACTTTCACTACAACAAGATGGTGAAGTTTTATGGAAGAGAAAACATCGGGATAGCATATATGGATACAGATGCTTTCATTTATTGGATAAGAACAGAAGACATGTATGAAGATCTACGTACTTTTGTATATACTACTGACTTTGACTTTTCAGATTATCCTAGAGATCATCCCAACTATGACTACGATAGAAATAAAAAGGTGTTGGGCAAGTTTAAAGACGAAACAAATGGTGTACCAATGGAAGAAATCGTCGCTTTAATGTCCAAACTGTACTCATTCCAACTATACATCAGTGAAAAGGATGAACATCAAGTGGTGAAGAAAGCCAAAGGCATCAAGACTTCATATCTAAAGAAGAAAGTACAGTTTGAACATTATAAAAGATGTTTGTTTGAAAATGTGGAAACAACCGCAACATTCAACACCATCAGAAGCTACAACCATATACTGTATAGTGTAAAGCAAACAAAGTGGGCATTAAGTTATAAGGATGATAAACGCCACATTCTTGAAATTAACATCAACACATTACCATTCGGCCACTATTCCCTAATCCCTATTGATCAGTAAACCTTTTCTTCGTCCTTTACCTTCTTCCTTTTTCCTTTCGTAAAGAAGAGGGGACATGACAAGCCCAATGTCATGTTCCCTCTTTTTTACACCAACGTAAAATGGCCTTGACCTATATTCTAACCGTATATAAAAGAGGATAAACCATTCTAGAGATCAGTACCTTTACAAGCGGTGTGGAAGACACAACTGAAGATGGAAGACTTAAAAAATAAAATTGTAAATGAACTTCATAAGCCAGCAAGAAGAAAATTTCCTAGAAGAAGTACAGTTATAAAAGGAATGAATGATCTTTTCCAAGCCGATCTCATTGAAATGATACCACATGGTAAGTTGAATAAAGGATTCAAATACATTTTAGCGATTATAGACTGTTTTACTAAAGTGGCTGATGCCTTACCGCTAAAGGACAAGACTGGTAAAAGTGTTACAAAAGCTATGGAAACGGCTATACAAAGAAATAAATTCAACATCAAACATCTACAAACTGATGATGGGAAAGAGTATTTTAACAAAGACTTTGCAGCTTTAATGAAGAAGTATAAAATAAATCATTATTCAACAAATTCTGAAGTTAAAGCTTCAATAATAGAAAGATTCAATAGAACATTAAAAGGAGCAATGTATAAAACATTTTCCAAACGAGGATCATATGTTTGGTATGATATCTTACCGCAACTTATAAAAGAATATAACAACAAGTATCATCGAACCATTGGTATGAAGCCTAACCAAGTAAATAGCGGTAATGCTAAGATGGTATTAAAACGTATTAGGAATAATACAACTCCTAAACATGAAAAAATGCAGCCTAAAACATTTAAAGTTGATGATAAAGTTCGTATAAGTAAATACAAAGGAGTATTTAGTAAAAGGTATCTGCCAAACTGGACTAATGAAGTATTTACAATCTATAAAGTGCAACCAACAATACCTGAAACTTACATCTTAAAGGACAACAAGGGTGAATTACTCGAAGGTGGATTCTACGGACATGAGTTGTTAAAATCATCAGTTGGCGATGTATACCTTGTTGAAAAGATTTTACAAAGAAAAAAGGATAAGGTTAAAGTACGTTGGTTGGGATTTGATAAAAGTGAAGACTCTTGGATCCCTACAAAAGACTTGGTGTAGCAATTTGTGAAGTCATTGCGTGTTTAACCTTTACACAAGATGGAGATTGTGCAACAAAAGGATCGATTTTTTATTAATAATATTGATGAATTAACAGTTGACAACGACAAGTTAAATCATGGAAAACATGGTGAACTACTGCCAAACACAATAAGATGTTTAATAACTGGACCGTCAAATTGTGGAAAGACGAATGTGGTTTTTAACTTAATAACAAATCCTAAAGGATTACGTTTCAACAACATTTACATCTTTTCCAAATCTTTGCAACAACCCAAATACCAATTATTGGATAAGGTACTCGCAAGTGTGCCTGAAGTTAATTTCTACAAGTTTAATGCTAGTGAAACTATAATGGAGCCAAACGAGGCTAAACCATTTTCTATATTTATATTCGATGATGTATCTTGTGAAAATCATGACACTATTAGAAGTTATTTTGCCATGGGGAGACATTACAATATTGATAGCATTTATATTGGTCAAACTTACAGTAAAATTCCAAAACAACTAATAAGAGATAATGCAAATCTACTTATTATCTTCAAGCAGGATGAAACAAATTTAAAGCACATATATAATGATCATGTAAATGCAGACATGTCATTTGATAAATTTAAAGAAATGTGTGGCAAAGCATGGGCTGAAAAATATGGATTTCTAGTTATTATGAAAGAAGAAGCTATAAAAAATGGAAGATATCGTATAGGGTTGGATAAATTTGTATTAATCCATTGAACGATTGATGATACGTTTAGTAATAGATTGGTCTTCGCAGCGTAAACATGGTGAACCAAGAAAAACTATTAAAAGAAATAAAATCACTGAGTGACTCGATTAGACTTAAAAATCGAGCATTAAGAATGGGTTTGAATGAAAGAGAAGAATTTCTGGAGACTACATTTAAGCCTATTACAGAACCTTTAAAACAGATAACAGAAACTATTGGTAAACCTCATTATGAAGGAGATGTTTTGCTACCTGTTTCTAAATTTGAAGTAAAAAGTTTAAAAAAGGAAGAAGATGATGATTCTTACACAAGTGATAGTGAAGTTTCTCAAAAAGAAGAAGAAACAAGACAAGAAGAACCAGAAATAAATATTGAAAAAGAAGAAGAACAAGAACAACATATACCTGAAGCAGAACAATCAATTCCAAATCTAACAAAATTAAGTAGTGATATATTGCAACAAGGACCTCTTGGAAGAAAGTATATCATGAAGATGTTACATGAAATAAAAGATAACCCAAAATTACACAAGTCACATGTATATGGTGCGGGGAATTGATGGAAATGAATTAAAAATAGGAGATTCAAAAGTATATTTGACTGAAGATGATGATATTGTTATTGGTGAGCATAAATATAAAGGAACAAAAGGATTATTTGAACTGATTTTCAAAAATATACCTATAAGATATACGCTTCAAGATTTAAATACTTTTAAAGAAATTTTGCAAAATACTAATGCTCATAAGAAGAATTACTCCAAAGATTCAATGATAAATAGAACACGTGCAACTAAATATACGGTTGTAATAAAATGATTGTTTCCCCTGAAAAAACTACCAACATTACGAACTGCACCAGCTGTGAAGAAACCGCTTAAGAGGAAGTCATTATCACTTATGGACTTATCACTTATTGATGAATATGGTAAAAAGAAAAAAGGAGAAACTTCGATATCTGGTAAAGGTTTAATGAAAAACCTATATAATACAAATGTAATTTACTATAATGATATAAACAAATTGGTTGATAGAATGAGACTATTACATGAAGCCATGGAAGCTGGTCATACAGGTTTAAATAATGAATGGGTGGCTTTAGTTGACGAACTTCGAAATCGTGGAATAGTTGTATAAATCATCACGGATATATAAGAGAGCTGTGAGCATACAGTGGATCAGTTCAATCATGAGCGTCGACAAGTTCGGACGGTACTCCGGGCTAGGAGTACAAGGAGGAGAAAACAGAAAAAGAAGTGGATTGCCGCAAACACCTGAAGGTGACTATGATATGAGTAACAAACGTTTAAAATTTGTTAAAGACCCAGAAGAAGATACTGATGGAGCGAATTTAAAGACAGTAAAAGAGGCTACTTCAACATCATTGAAATTAGACAAGAATACTTACGATGTTAAATCACATAGAATAATTAATGTTGGTAAACCAACTGACAGTTCTGATGCAATTACTAAAGAGTATTTATCATCTGAACTTTCAAATACTTTAAAATTACAATGGGGTAATAATTTAAAAGATGGACAGACATATGATGCTGGAAATCATAGAATAACCAACGTGGCAAATCAAAAAAATGATAAAGATTCAGTTAATAAAGAATATTTACATTCTATAATACCGGAAAAGACTCAACGCGGATTTTCTTTTTATAAATTTATAATAAATGACATTGGATACCCAAAGGAAGATGGGGATGCTGTAAACCTGAAATACATCAAGGACAACTGTATTTTACAAGATGGTGATGAAATCGATTGTCATGGGAAAGTGTTGTCAAATGTAAAGTTCGCTTCTCAACCAAAAGACGCTGTTACTATGGAACAATTATCTAAAGAATTAAAAAGGGGAACATCGAATTTTGTAAAACATGAAGATGCCGTGCTAAAGCGAGGAGATACATTTATACATGGAAATGAAAAGTTTGATTTAATGCAAGGAAATAATGATGAATGGGATGCAGGACATAAAACAATAACAAATGGAAGATTTGGTATAAAAGATACAGATGTACCTCTAATGGTGCAAACATTAATTGCGAGTGGTGGTACATTAGGTACATACAATGGTCGTAATAGAAGAATAAAAGATATTTATCCTGGTTATGAAGATGATGATTGTGTTACATTGAGACAAACAATAACTTGGGATAAACACTTTGGGACCAAATATGATGCAAAGATGAAGAAAATAATTAATATTTTACCAGGAGAAGATTTAAATGATGCTGCTACTATTGGACAAGTCATAACAACGTCGAAAAGTGATTCGACTGCTTACACGTGTAATGATAAACGTATTATGCAGTTACACGATCCCCAACATCCAAAAGATGCTGTAACTTTAGACTGTTTAATAAGAATAGTGGGCAATTTACTTATCGATACCCACAATCATATAGCTAGTACAACGAGTCATGTGATGATTCAACCCGAGGAACGAGAAGCTTGGATTAAAAATAGAATTATAAATCAGTATATAATTAATTTGAATAATTAAGTATTTAAATATAAAAATTGTGCATGTGCTATTCATTTATGTAAAGCAGCTCGTGGAGTAAACACGCTGGTTATATAAGACGACATAATGAAGACCGCAACGCTCAGTCGTCGTCAAGACAACGGCAAGAAAGGACGTGGTATAACATCAGCTGCGTTATCCCTGCTAAGACGGATTCCTGTTGGTGCTGTTCTAAATCGAGCAATAGACGCTTTACCATACGAATTTCATCTGCCCGGAGGCTATCAATATTGTGGACCCGGAACTAAGTTGGCAAAACGTTTAGCAAGAGGAGATCCTGGAATTAATAAATTAGATCAAGCTTGCAAAGAACACGATATAGCGTATTCCAAGTTTGCAGATTCAACAAATAGATCAATAGCGGATAGAGCGCTAGCGGAAAAAGCTTGGCAAAGGGTTAAATCAAGTGACGCCAGTATTGCGGAAAAAGCAGCAGCTTGGGCAGTGACAACAGCCATGAAGACGAAAGCTAAGTTTGGTGGTGGAAGACGACGCGGGAGAAAACCTAGTAAAAAAGAAGCTGCAAAAAGAGGCGGGAACATCAAAAGAAGACGTCGCACTAACCCTAAAAGGAAAGTCAAGAAAACATCCATATGGTCAATGGTAAAAAACGGATCGGGTCTTTACTTAAGACCGTACCGTGTGTATTAAATGAGAAGAATAAATTGATAATTCCAAATGAAGCATTAACAAACTATCAACTGTCAAAATATGTGAAATGTTTAAGAATACCATTCTTCAGAGGAGTTTTTATGAAAGATACATTACCAAATAGAGTGTGGAAAAATGAAACTGGAATAGTAAACTTAGACTCTAATTATGGACCAGGTACTCATTGGGTATGTTATAAAAAACTTGGAGAAAATGTTTACTACTTTGATAGTTTTGGAAATTTACCGCCACCAAAAGAACTTCAACATTATTTTCGGGACTCCAAGAATATATTCTACAACTACAAAAGAGAGCAACCTAGCAATACAGAAATATGCGGACATTTATGTTTAGAGTTCCTAGCGAAGAGCGTCAGTCAGCTTTAAGATGTCATCGTATACAGTGTCGCTGAGCGGAAATTCGTCAACATTGAAAAGTACACTTTTCCCAGCGTTACGTTTATCTACGGACAAACTATGGGAAGCAGCATTATTGGATTTGACTACATACAATTCAATTCCCAATGTTACAGAAGGAAAAAATAATTTACTACATTATTATGAGAGTAAAGATGAAAAAGGAAATTATTCACAATTGAAAATAATTCCATTATCTACAGGAGCATATGAAATAGACGATATAAACCAAGTATTACAAAAAAAGCTTGGAGAAGAAAATATTTCTATAAAAGGTAATAATAATACATTAAAAGCAGAAATAACTTCAAAGTATTATATAGATTTTAGCTTAGACCACTCAATCGGCAATTTGCTCGGATTTTCAAAGAAGAAAGGAATTTTAGCTCCTGGAAATGATTATACTGGCGATACAACAGTAACAATATTAAAGGTGAACAGTATTGATGTAACGTGTAATATTATACACGGATCATATAGAGATGGAGTAAATCAACACATATTACATACATTTTACCCCACAGTAGCTCCTGGTTTTAAAATAGTTGAGAAGCCACAAAACCTGATATACCTACCGTTAAACACCAGTTTCATTTCAGACATCGTACTGAACATATTGGATCAAGACGGCATTAGAGTTGACTTTAGAGGAGAAACAATAACTATACGGTTACATATCAGAGCAGCAACATAAAGTCAACATGGGATTATCATTTAAACCACAACGGAAGAGTCGGGAGCTCAGTAGCTCCTCAACATTCGACGAGTTAACACCGGACAACATACGCTTCCTACAAAAGATCGGACTAAAACTTGCCAACCATGGATATACTGGATATAGCGCAAGGACCGACATTCGACGAAACCCTATGGGAGAAGGAATATCACACTCACAACCCTTACACTTCATCAAAATTAAATAATAATGATGAAATAAGGATTCCCATTCAACAACAAGATATCTACACATTACCATGTGAAAGTTATTTATATATCGAAGGAAGAGTAACAACATTGGATGGAAAATCTGGTTCAACTGTTCCTTTTATAAATAACCCTATGGCATATCTGTTTGATGAAATTAGATATGAGATATCTGGAGTAACAGTTGATTCAACAAAAAAGTTGGTATATCAACAACTTTGAAAGGATTGACTTCAATAACACCCCATGAAAAGAATTCTTTAATCTCGGCTGGATGGGTGACTCCTGATAAAGACACTATTACTCCTAATTCAAAAGGTTACTTTGATTTTAATGTGCCTTTACGATTGCTTTTGGGATTCGCAGAAGATTACAAGAGAATAATAATAAATGTAAAGCAAGAACTGGTACTGCTCAGATCTTCAACGAATAAGGATGTAATACAAGCGCCAAGTGGAACAAAAGATGCCGATTTGGAATGGCAACTTCAATTGGATAAAGTTGTATGGAGAGTACCACATGTCAGATTGGCGGATGAACATCGAGTATTATTATTGAAAAAATTAAAATCTGACCGTGATATTGTAATACCATTTAGAAGTTGGGAATTTCATGAATACCCCATATTGCCTCAAACAGAAAGACAAACATGGACTGTTAAAACCTCTACTTATTTAGAACGAGCAAGGTACATAATAGTAGGTTTTCAGACTAAACGAAAAGATGTTATAACTGCGCACGCTGGTCAATTTGACCATTGCAAGATAAAGAATTGCAAAGTTTTTCTAAACTCTCAGTTCTTTCCATATGACAGTTTAAATGTTTCATTTGACAAGAAACGTTATTCCATTCTATATGACATGTATGCAAGATTTCAATCGTCATATTATGGTAAGACAAATACACCACTACTATCACCAGAACAATTTTATTCAAAAGCTCCAATTGTTGTAATCGATTGTTCAAAACAAAATGAATCTGTGAAATCTTCAAGTGTAGATATAAAAATTGAAATGGAATTTGAAGATAAAATACCAGATGGAACTTCAGCATACTGTTTAATTCTACATGACAAAATAGTTACTTACACACCGCTGACAGGAATTGTGAAGAATGTACTTTAAAAAAGATTAATACAACATCTGCACGATTTGTAAGGTTTTTACAAAAGATCAACAATATCTAGGTCATCTGCGAGTATAAAAGCGAGAAAGAAGAGCTGGAAATTCATTTCATCTTTGATTGTCGTATGGGTAACATCGTCCGCAAGATGAGTTCTGCTACATCAAGTGCTAATGAAGAAACTACACCTCTTATGGCTGACAATAGTTTGGATATAGAAAGACAAGTTGAACAGGAAATGGAAGAGTTACTCAAGTTTAAACATAAGAAGACAGACGAAGAGGAAGTTGAAAAAGAAACGAAGAAAAGGAAAATTGAAGATAACATTTCTACCAACATCTTAATGGAGGTATTTCTTAGAATATTTTATCCTATTTCTTCTTGTATGACAAAGACTGTGTCTGCTGGAGTAATGAAATCATTGGATTACTCTCCAACTGTTATTTTGAATCACGGATCTAAAATGGTAACCTTCACTGAATCTTCTTGGGAATCTTTTATGAAACATATACATCTTTTGGAATGCTATTTGAGTAACAATACGTTTGGAAGAAAAACAAAACTAGGTTTGTTCGAATCAAATACTGAAATCGATATTGTTAAACAACGTGGTCAACAACTAGTTCGATTTAGAGATTTAACTAAATATAATATAAAAATACATTTGACAAAAGAAGAGTTTTACGCTTTAACTTGTGCTACTGGTCCTATAACAAGATATTTAAAACAGCTAATATTCTCAAGTACAATTATCAAAGATTATTTAACTGATGCATTGGATAGACAACCATATGTTCCAATCCTATACGGTCCAGTAGATACTTCAATCTTCAATAGGATCCCGCATGAAGTAGAGATGTGGAGACAGTTACACCACAATCAAACCAACTTTAATTTAGATGAAGAAAAAAAGCAAGAAAACAAGGAAAACGAATCACGTTTCAACAATCAACAATCAACAACAAATTAAACAGACAAAGAATATTTTAAGTAAGAAGAAGAAGAATGTTGGAGTATAAAAGGCTGTCAATCCGCATTGACATACCAGTTGTCTACTGAACGTCATCATGGATAAACGAGTTTCATTCTCTAAGAAGACGGAAATAATGGAAGTAAAGCGAGGTATCATAGAGTTTCAGGCATTCCGTGGTAATGATGGAAATTTTATAATTAAAGAGTTAGTGGTACTAGATATGATAACATCTGTTGTTTATCATTTTTTATTCATGCCTCCTTTGCCGTTCAACAGATTAACAACCAAAGCTAAAGTAACAAACAAATGGTTGATGAAACATTTTCATAATCTAACATGGGATGAAGGTTTTATAACCTACAATATGATGCCACACATTATGAATCATTTCTGCAAAGAGTTCAAAACTATTTTTACAAGAGGATTGGAAAAAGCAAATTGGATACAAGCATATACAAACCATGAAGTGATAAATGTGCAAATGGAGAAAGATTTTTATTGCTACTTTGCTAACATCTGTATTGCATCTAAAAACTTTAAACATCGGCAGTCTCAATGTGCTTTAAAGAACGCATATCGTTTGAATGTCTATCTCCAGCAAAGTGGTGGGGGAAGCGATGGGTATAAAAGCGAGAGCGGCACTATGACAATGCATGAGTATTACTCTAACCTCCGAGGAGTCAACACCTCTGACGCGCAAGCACAAGAAGAAGAAGACGAACAATAGTAAGAAAAAATAATGGCATCGCAAACTTTTCTACAGTCGCTTGTTGATCAATTCAACAAACATTCTAAATCTACAATACTACCGACTAAGAAATGTTCAGAATTAAAAGAAGAAAAACATTACATTATTCACACTATTAAGAAGATGGAAACATCAGTTGGAGACGCCATCAATTGCACATTGAGTGAAGCACCCTACACACCTGGTGATGAACCGAAATTTCAAGTATTTCTTCCCAAACGCTTCGTTCAACTGCTGCAGAATGAAGATTTACGACTGATTCACCCCGGCGCACTCTATTTGGCATCCCACGGTCCTAGTGGAACCAACTCTACTGAACTTACACTTCATGTTATGCCTACTAGCAACTAGTCTGTAGTTTATATATACTGTTGTACATGTGTGTAACTGATTTTAAATAAATAAAAAATAAAAATGAAAAAAAATAATAAGAAAAGGCAACATATCGATAGTGTTTCTGCACTATCGATATGTTGCTTTTTTTAAAAACACGTTTGGATGACCTTGACCTAGTTTCGAGGATATATAAAGGCCGTAATTTTCTTGAGGATCTCATCAGTCTACGACTACCTTTCGTGCTGTACACATCTCTGTTGGCTCTCCAGTTATTACGAATAACAACATGTCTCTTAAGGTTAAGTGTGCATCATATGATACCACCACCATTACAACTTTTGAAGAACTCGACGATTTTATTAATGAACTGCGAGTGTTACTTGCCGGTGGTTATCGTTTAAATATTGATGTTTACGCTAACAACATGAGGATGTTTCCTAAACAGAAGTTCTGCAACGAAGAAGTATTCGTTTCCACACAACCTTCAACTACAACACCATCTACTCAAAGTAATGTTAAGTTCCAGAAATATTACTAATGTTAAATAATATCAAGTGGTCGCTGTAGCATCTATAAAAGGACCGTGTAACCTAACAGAATCATCATTTGCTCTCCAACTGACGCAGCGAAAACAACTACTAATACCATGTTGTACAGAATGATGATTGAATTCAATGGAAAAATCTACGGAAAAGACTATCAAAGTGTAGAACAAATGACGTCCGATCTTCAAGTATTGACTAAAGAGGGATTCCAACCAAAATTAATTCTAAAATTTCCTGAAGTACATCCACTCTCCACTGAAGTTCTCATCGCCATGGCTAAAGAAGAAAAAGAAAAATACAAACAAGATGTAAAAAAAGAAAAAGAAAATGAAAACTCAGTATCTTAAATAAATACATCTTACACTTGTAAGATGATCTTTTTTAAAACTCCATTTGGATGACCTTGAGATTACCCCCACCACTTTTCCTAGTCTATAAAACACGCTATCCTACACTATACAACTTCATTTCTTGCCAACACTTAGAAGCGCCAACATGGAAGAGAAGAAAAACGAGGACGCACCTTGCTACTGTTGTGAACAAAAATGCACCGATTTAGGAAGATGGATGGTAGACGGATTAGCTTGTACAAAGTGTGAATTCTTCGGATCCTGTTACTGCAAATGCAAGACAAAGCAACTACCACCACCGGAATTGCGAACCATCAAGATTTATAAATCACGATACTTCCACACTTGCTGTCCCCAGAGGTGTATCAAATTTCATCCGGAAAAACTTGTCAATTGTCGAGAGTGCAATGCATATTATAAAGACGACTTTTGTACATGCATCATAAGTGCGTGCAAGTACAGATCAGATTGGTCTACTGATCCTGTTGAAGCTTCAGATATATAGCTGTAGTCACTGACTGCAGCCATTTTTAAAACTCCATTTGATTGACCTTGAGATTACCCCCACCACTTATTTTTTACAACATATATTCTACGGATCATTCGATACGCTTCTCATTCTTATTTCATTACTCGCACTGACAACAACATGGATGATAAATTCATTTCCTTTCAACATTTAATTACCGACAGAGAAGAGATGGAAGAACTATTCCAAAACTTACTCACACTCATTGATAACTATCCTTTAAGATGGATCAACATCACAGTGCAATACGTCAATCCTACCAAAATATTTTCATCCTCATCATCATCTTCTGCCACCTCCATGTCTTCATCGTCGCAAAGTGCAGAGGAAGAGGAACAGAAAACTAATGGTGTTAAAATTGTTGAATTAAACGACGAGGAACAAGAAATGCAAGCTCTGGTTAAATATAAATTTAATATTTAATATTTAATTTACAAACATTATTAGTATTCCTAACTTAAAAATACAACTAATGGTTATCTTAGTACGCCTCCTACTACCTACCCGAACGGCGTTTCGCTGCGAAATGCGCTGGCCAACGGTTCGCATGGGGGTATATCACCCTTCCCCCACCACGCCACCACCCCTCCACTTCCCCCACCACGCCACCACCCCTCCACTTCCCCCTCCACCGCTCTTGCCTGCATATAAGCGAGCCGCTGACTGACGCTCGTCATTTGTTTCCCGACTCCCGTACGATGAACAACGATCCGCTACCACATATGAAATCTACTTTTATAATTAGAACAAGACATGATTTAAAAGATTTAATGGAAACTTTAGAAGATATTATAGACAAATTCCACCCCATCACTATGAATTTGGAACTTGTTTACGGTTGTCCAACATGCGATAGAGTTAAGAGTGAAGATGAAGATGCTTTGCTAGAACTCACTCCTGCATCCTCCAAACCTACACCAACAGCTGACGATGACGTTTGATCGGACAAACAACTGTTTTTCTTAACCCCCCACCACTTTCCATTAAATATGCCCTGTCCTCATCTTCGTTTCTCATTTCATCGCCAACTTTCCGACCGTCAACACCGCTCCCGTTTCACAAATAGAAATTAAAACGAGCACACAAACATGATGGATGATTTTTCACTTAAAACACAATTGGAAGAGGACAGACTCAAACTAGAGATCAACAGGCTGCAATTGCAAACGGAAAATCAACAAGGGATGGTTCGCCTGCTGCAACTGTTCAAATGCGTACTGTGCATGTTGTGCATCTACCTTCTCTTCGCCACCGCCTTCGGCGTCTATCACTCCCTCACCGTTGGACGATATTTCAACACCTCTCTGCACAAGAACACAACTTTGATTTAATTTTAAAAATAAACGAAAACCTCCCGCGGCCCGGCGCCGCCCCACCCCTCCCCATTCCCACCGAGCCCCTGCGGCTCCCACTTTTTTAAAACTCCCTCCAAATGACCTTGACCCACTTCCCAAACCCATCCATCACTGTCACCCCCACCCCACACTTCCAACCCCACACCTGCCACTCCCAACCCAAAAAAAAAATGAGTGACCTTGAACTGAGGCAGAACCGGTGTTTTGCCACTACTCTCGAACGCTCTGATTGGGTGCTACATGCACAATAATATTCGATAAATATAGTTGGTAAATAATACTAACTGTCTTCTTATTGTTATACTTTGTTATATTTGATACCTATTATTAGATTTTTCGTAATACTTTATACAGTGTAAAGGCTAGAACACATTTTTGCTCGATTCTTATATTTAATTAAGGTAAAATAATAAATAATAATCGTGTGGCTTTTAGAGGAGGGAGTTCAGCAATTAACTGATAGTTCTCCTCGCCTGAAATGCCTGCACTTTTTTGTTTTCTATGCAAATGCACCAACGGCTTAACGTGACTTCCGAACCACGGGAGCGGCCGAACGATCTTTTTGTCCCCGAGCCGGGATTTGAACTCGGGCCAGCTGGGTGATTAAGGTTATTAAAGTTAAGCCTTGACAGGTACAACTTTAATTAAGGTTATTTCATTATATTTCCAAAATTTTCATTAACTATCACTTATAGTTCACTTTCATGTTTAAATTGTCTTTGTTTTGCAGCTATGCAAATTCTCTTGTCACCTAGATCATTGGATAACTCGGCATTGTCAAATGGAAGTTGTTGAAGACATTTCAAATTATATTTGGTTATAAATTTTCGTATTTATAAACTAGTTTTGCGAAAAAAATTAGATATACTGAAAATAAATACTAAGAATTTATCAATAAAATGTAATACAACCCCATTCGTTAAAATTTTAATCAAATCCACCTATATTCTAAACGAATTATGGTAAGATGAAAGCATAATAATTTTTTAATATTTTATTTGTTAGCGATAAACATTATTTCCCGAGCTGAAGAGCCGCTGCAGTCAAAGTCAAAGCGCTCGCCGTCACAACAATGGCGGCACAACAAAGCCCTTTGTTGCTTCCATCCCCCAGCTCTATTATATCCAAGGTGTATAAGTCAATAAATAGCTTCTTTCAGAAGGCAAACAAGCAAAGGGCTTAACTTTTTATTACTACTTTATCATTATTAGTTGATTTTGAATATAAAGTTTACTATATCTTCTACCAAATTTTCTCAAGGAGGTATTCCATGGACAAATTTTTTCCTGGATGTGAGTAAAAAGCGACATGAAAACATTACTTTTAAAAAATGAAGGAAGCTAAACTGTACTATCGAAGAAATGCGAAGATACTGATATACAAAATGTTAACCTGAAACTCCTAATGAATTCATTAATAATTTTAAAACCATTTCTGGTCCAAATATTCTCAATTTAATATTCATTCGATTTAACATATTCAACTGTAGTATTCAACTTGAAATTGTATCGTATTCCTTAAGTCATCTTTAGATTTGGGCTAGTAACCCATTGTTGCGCAGTCGGCGATGTTAACCATTATTACCATTTATTGTTAACCATTTATTCTCCTGTTTCGGACGCCGTTTTTCAACCGATTTTCTTTAAACTTGGTAAGTGTTTAGTTAAATAGTTATATTAGGTCCCTCATACCTCAAAATTTTGAAAACTTAAAAAAATATTACTCTCTGTGACGTCACAAAGTAACTCGATTTTCCTTAATTTTAAGATCTTTTTGTACTTATACCATTAATTTTTACTCATATATCAGATATGAGGGACCTAGATCTAACCTTAATCTTCAATAAAACGTAAATTTTACCAATAAATATAAAAAACAAAGTTCGAAACAGAGGAATACGGAGGCATGTTTTCAGTGTTTACAAGGCTGAAGATGACCCTTAATGCCAACTTTGCATCAATTTAAGGCTATGAATGAAATATACCGATGTTAATAAAACAAAAAGTAAAAACCCAGAAAATTGCCGAATAAATCTTGCTGATCTGGCAATGAATTAAAGGCCAAACTAAAAGTAATTTAAGACGGCAGTCAATTTCATGCCTGGCTCTCAGCTATTGGGAAAGTTATGATCTCGGCTGAGGCCTGTCACCAACTGAGTGGTTTTATAACCAATATCATTTTACATAAGTTAACCGAATTTTTAGCATTTTATAATGTCGTCAGAAAAATATATATTGCAGGAAAGCTTTATGTAATTGACAGTTAATAGGTAAGTAATATATTAGTAATAGGCCACTGTATTTGAATATTTTATTTGGAAATTAGCCATTCAATAGGATAAAGAATCGTTTACATTTTTCAATTCGTTATCAGACGTAATACTGTAATAGGCATCTGCAAATAAGTCCTGGATATTTTTATTTAAAAAATATTAAGTTTAAAGTAAAACTCACCGAATTCAGCAATCCAGTGTATTTTTTACTTGATTTGAACAATAGTTCGTCCCTTATTTCCCAACGGCATCATCAGCACTTACAGGACCAGAGGTGTTGGTGAACGTTAGCTTCATGCCAAAGGTTAAAATAATACTCACAGTTTAACACACATCATATTAAGGTACACACCGCAGATTTCAAGGCCGGTATTACACTATCATACATCGGTTACTTCAGCAAATGTTAAATTTGATAATATAACTATGATAAAAAACATATTGTATAAACATATGTTGGTAGACTGAGTCATGTTTATAAAATTTGCGGAGTGTCCCTTGATGTACTATGTGTAAAACTGTATATAAGTATTATTTTAACCTTTGACATGAACCTAACGTTCAACATTATTTATTTAAGTGCTGATGATGCCCTTGGGAAATATGGGTGAAACAATTGTTCACGTCAAGTAAACTATATTCAGGATTGCTGAAGACTGTGAGTTTTACTCTTAAAGTAATAGTAATTCCTAATAGCCAACAAGTACAATTAAAATTATCAATAAATTTATAATAGTTTGTAGCTGTATTAGAAAACAGGCGTCGTGGAATTTAGAAACTATTTGCCTTATTTACAATTTGGGTCAAAACTGATTAAAATTACACTTAATCAAGCATTGCTTTAAAGAACCGATATCACAGGATGTGTAATATTTAATTTGCGAAAGGTATTGTACTAAGGGTTTAATCTAAATTGGATTCCATCAAGATTAGGAAACTAATCCAATATCGTGGCG
Source organism: Neoaliturus tenellus (assembly GCA_030545055.2). Classification (NCBI taxonomy): domain Eukaryota; kingdom Metazoa; phylum Arthropoda; class Insecta; order Hemiptera; family Cicadellidae; genus Neoaliturus; species Neoaliturus tenellus. Next base: position 333,106,619 of record CM061531.1, on the reverse strand, counting down.
TTTAATTTATCAGAGATCCCAAGGGCCAGCCATTGACCATTCCGCGGTGGGGGGGGGGGCAGGATTGGAGGAAACAAGGAAAACTGATCTCGAAATAATTATGCTTGGAACCGGAAAACTGTAGGGTCCTATTGTTATTTATACTGAATGTAATTGTCATTATTTTGCAATTTTATTCTTATTATGTCGCAAAATAGTTTGTTGGTACAATAATCATCACCATAAGCTAATTTGAGTTTAGGTTTAACAGAAACATTCTCGAAGAAAAATGTGTAACCAACCCATTTCCAATCTATACGTGGAATGATATGTTTAATGATGTTTTCAACTTTATAAGTAAAAAATACACTCCAGAATTTGTTGCACAAAATAATCAGAGCTGTATGTTGGACTGATGAAAGATTTTGGGGGAATCTTAGAAAATTGAATACACTGTCGGAAAATGATATCAATCTTTTGCCAAGTCAAATAGGATTGAACACAGTTTCTTTTCATCTTCTAACGGATATTGAATATTATCTTACCCACAAAGGTTACGATTAGTGGCAAAGTAGTTCTGCTGTGACGTAACGTAATATGACGTCATCAATGACTTCATCAATTACGTCATCAATTACGTCATCAATTACGTCATCAATGACGTCATCAATTACGTCCACTATTACAGTTTATTCTGCCACTCTCGCCGTTCATGGATTAACTCACTAATTTTTTTAAGGCACACATTATTTTGAAACAAACGAAAAATAAACGAATATTTACTTGTATCTGTATTTGTGTTCACTTATGTCTACAATCTAACTTCATTAGTATGTTTATTGCAAAATATTCACATGAAATTTAAGATTATCGAAACAGACATTGTTACTGCAGTGAAGTAATGCAACTGAAATACATTCACGAATTTAACTCAACAGTGTTTAATGAGATTTCAAAATTACACAAATGTAAAAATAAAGTTATCGTACATAGAAAAACTAAAAGCTAATCCTGACCAATAAAAAGTACTCAATGTTGTTAATGCTCTGAATATTACCAAACCAACAAATAATTGGACTTTCAAATTTAATACACTCTATTCCCATTAAGTGATTGCATGGAAGGATGCACTTGTTTGTTGCTTGGTGGGCGAATGTATTTAGGGGGGAGGGGGGTGACCTTTCTCTGACATTTCGAGCGGTATTTCACTCATCACATAGCAGTTTACAGTCAACTATAAAAATTATTAGTTTATAAAGCTTTATCGTTAAATCGGGTATAGCCTTGTGCTGTAATCAAATATTATCTTTGAAGAAGTCGAAGTTTTTCATTCAGTTTGTAATTACGGTTTAAGAGCAGTTTTCAAATGTGTGTAGAAGTTATAAATGAGTGCAGATAACAAGGGATGTCACATTGCAAAAGGAAAACTTTGCATTGTGTCATTCTGATGGAACTATCGGCTAGATTAAGGCTTTTATTGATATTTAATTATATCAAATATTCAATAAATTTCTAGTTTGCAATCACTTAATGGGAATAAAGTGTATTAAATTTGAAAGTCCAATCATTTGTTGGTTTAGTAAGATTCAGAACATTATCAGCATTGATTACTTTGATCTAGTTTTCCCAGATAAATATTTTGAGGCAAAGTATATAAAATTAATACTTTATTGTAAAATTATGAATGAGATCTTCGGCTCGCACACATGCACCGGCCAAGAATGCAATCAAATACAGGGGATCTGAGGTGCGTTATGTTTTATGTTCATAATTAATGATAATAATTATTTATTTGCCCTTACAATATTCAATGTTGGTAGCAAAGATACAGAATATTTGCCTAAAATACATACAAGAAAAGATTATTAAAACATAAATTGTAATATAAAAAAACAAAAGAAATTTAATCTAGAATCAACCTAGTCTAACTTATAATGCATTTTTATTTTACTTAATTAGTTAATTAATTCAAATTTTTCTAGTGTTCCATAAATTCTTCAACACTGTAAAATGTGTTTGATTGAAGAAAGGATGTTTATTTATTTTTAAAAGGACGATAATTTTTCTCTTGTTTGATATTTTCTGGTAAAATGTTAAAGAATTTCGTACCAGCATGGGAGGGTAAATTTTTATACATGTTTATTCTGTATTGTTCAGGTCTAAAATGGTTATTACATGGTGTGATATAATTATGAATATCACTTCCTTTTTGTAGTTTGCACTTAAAACGAGAGAAAAAAGTTGCTTATAAAATATAAATACAAGGAAGTGTAAGTAAATTCATGCTTTGAAGGTGTCTTTGCAAGATTCCCTTGGTGTCAACTTAAAAATTATTCTTAAATATTTCTTTTGTAAAATAAATAATCTTTTAATATGTTTTTCTGCATAATGACCCCATATTATAATTCTATAGAATAAGTGTGTTTAAATTAGTCCGTAATATTTGCAATCAGTAAAATTTTGACATCACAATAATTGGCCAAATGTCTTAAAATATAAATATTTGATGATACTTTAGAGGAAACGTGGTCGATATGAAAATTCCAAGTCTATTCCCCTCCATCCCTCTGTCAAGTAGTATTCCTAGGAATTTCACATAGTCAACTTCCTCTAACGGATAATCGTCCCTATAAATACACAGGTCCTTGGTCAACTAATAGACCGCCTAAAAAAATGTACATAGTTCGATTTCTGAAGATTTACTTTTAGATTTATTTAAGAGAAAATTGAACACATGAGTTTAAATCATTGAATAATCCTAATTCTGGGCTGTGATTGTCTCTGCATGATATACTCAAAGTTTTGTCATCAGGAAATTGTGTCAAATGGCAAAATTGTATTGCTGATTGATAGTTATTGACGTAAAATAATCTGCATGATATACTCAAAGTTGTGTCATCAGGAAATTGTGTCAAATGGCAAAATTGTATTGCTGATTGATAGTTATTGACGTAAAATAATCTGCATGATATACTCAAAGTTGTGTCATCAGAAAATTGTGTCAAATGGCAAAATTGTATTGCTGATTGATAGTTATTGACGTAAAATAATCTGCATGATATACTCAAAGTTGTGTCATCAGGAAATTGTGTCAAATGGCAAAATTGTATTGCTGATTGATAGTTATTGACGTAAAATAATCTGCATGATATACTCAAAGTTGTGTCATCAGGAAATTGTGTCAAATGGCAAAATTGTATTGCTGATTGATAGTTATTGACGTAAAATAATCTGCATGATATACTCAAAGTTGTGTCATCAGGAAATTGTGTCAAATGGCAAAATTGTATTGCTGATTGATAGTTATTGACGTAAAATAATCTGCATGATATACTGAAAGTTGTGTCATCAGGAAATTGTGTCAAATGGCAAAATTGTATTGCTGATTGATAGTTATTGACGTAAAATAATCTGCATGATATACTCAAAGTTGTGTCATCAGGAAATTGTGTCAAATGGCAAAATTGTATTGCTGATTGATAGTTATTGACGTAAAATAATCTGCATGATATACTGAAAGTTGTGTCATCAGGAAATTGTGTCAAATGGCAAAATTGTATTGCTGATTGATAGTTATTGACGTAAAATAATCTGCATGATATACTCAAAGTTGTGTCATCAGGAAATTGTGTCAAATGGCAAAATTGTATTGCTGATTGATAGTTATTGACGTAAAATAATCTGCATGATATACTCAAAGTTGTGTCATCAGGAAATTGTGTCAAATGGCAAAATTGTATTGCTGATTGATAGTTATTGACGTAAAATAATCTGCATGATATACTCAAAGTTGTGTCATCAGGAAATTGTGTCAAATGGCAAAATTGTATTGCTGATTGATAGTTATTGACGTAAAATAATCTGCATGATATACTCAAAGTTGTGTCATCAGGAAATTGTGTCAAATGGCAAAATTGTATTGCTGATTGATAGATATTGACGTAAAATAAAACCAGAGATGGGCCAAGAATAGATCCTTGAGGGACAACAAATTTAAGATTAATGGGTTCTGATAAAATACTATTAATATCGATTTCTTGTTTCCTATTGTAGAGGTAAGAGTCAAGCCACTTGAAGGGTACACCTCTTCCCTATATAATTTAACATGTCTAATAGTATATCATGATTGACACAGTCAAATGCTTTATAAAAAGGTCTAGAAATACTCCATCAGTTAAATTATGATTTTCTAGACATTCCACTATAAAATTTATCAGATCAGCAATTGCATGAACTGTTTATTTTCCTTGTATAAATCCAAATTGTCACTCTGATAAAATATTTTTCCTGGTAAGAAAATCTAATAATCTGTATAGAAATTTTTTTCAAAAACTTTACTAAAGACTGGCAAAATGGATACTCGTCTATAATTAGTTGCTTCTTGTGGATCTACTTTTATAAACAAAGGATCTACACGAGCATTCTTCAATTGATTTGAAAATACACTAACGTTAATTATGGCACCAGTAAAAGCACAATGCAGTATTCATTCAGACTCTAAACATAGATTTGCAGGTTTATAGTCTGCAGTACCTCTGCCATTTTGGTATTTTGTCCCATAAGAACAATGTTAAATTCGTCAGAGAGTTTCAAACTAGATGTCATTTTAAATGTTACCATTGTCTCTTTTTTTTGCTTTGATAGAAAATTAATTTAAAAACTATCCACTCGAATAACGAATAAAATATAAATATACATTAACACAATTTTTAACCTTGTTAAACCATTATTAGGAAGTTTATTCAAAATGTATCCACGTCATATAAACCATTATAGAATGTATTCAAGTTTCATGCAAATCCAATGCAAGATTATAGAGATAAAGAGTTTTAGAGACACCTATAATAAACAGTATCTTTTAAAATTTAACATTGTTCTTATATGACTAAACATCCAAGACGGTGGAGGTACTGCAGACTCTTAAGTGCATTTTTCACATTTAGGAAACAAAACAATGCGATTTGTATTTGATAATTATTTAGAACAAGGTATCTAACTATTGGAATACTTGTAATATTTTTAAATATTAATATTTTAGTGTACTTTCTTTATTATTTTACCGATATGTACCCTGGTAATTCACTATGATTTGAGACTATTGGGAGGGAAACGTTAAATACAATTGAGAGCTTATAGTGTGAAAGCGTTAGTTCCAATCTCAGATTTCATTGGGCAATCTTCATATCCGCACCAGAACAATCTGACATGTAGCTGTTCTGTGTTCGACATGTAGCTGTACAATATAGCTGTGTTGGCATACAATATTTTTAGACCTAGAGAGGAGCTCTCTATCATGAACTGGGACGGTGGCGTAGCCCTGTAACCCAGCTAATTGGAGGTCACGAATTGTGGATAGTTTTAAGCTATGGCTTGTGGATGCGATATTCCCTAGTGAGGAATAACGTCCTCACTGGTAAATAGTTCATCCATAAAGACCATCCTCATAATTAGACCAATTCGTATACATGAGGTTGAAATTGTGGTTCGGATCCCACGTTAAACTGTAGGTCCTTAGATACCATTGGCTGTTGGGCTATGAATTAACAGTCCTGTCTAAGGAGAATGTCGGCCTTAGACAGTAACAAGACTGCAAGATCGCGTACAATCATCCTACACTCATCCCTCATTCATATTCAGGTTAAAATACCCACTATGCGAGGTCCCTGTCTCAAAATAGTCAGTGATTTGGTGAACTTTAAACCAATCAATACTTAAATATATATTAAAATGGTTTAAGTAAAATTAGAATGAGCAGGTTTGCTATGCGGATATGTAGCAGACTAGTTAAGTAAAAAATAAAGTTTGAAATAGGGTTTAAGCCCATCGAACACCTATTCATAATTCAATTTGGATTCAGATAAATAAATATCATATTTGAAAATTCAAAACATTTCCTTCATAAATCGGTAGACCTTTTAATGTCTATAGTGAGCGTATAAAAGAAATCAAACTAACCCCCATCAAATAAAATGAGGAATTAAAAATTCAAAGGTGAAAGCTGGTTTTGGAAGTGTAAATGACACGGCAAGCCCCCTCCCACAGTTTAAACAGCAGATTGCAGTTTTCCCATCTCTTAACGAGGCTTCTTATATTCGTCCTGCTCTTTGTTGTTTAAATATTTGTCTCCAGTTTTTGCTTGCTCTTAAAATCCTTTCTCTTTTAATAATGAACTCTGGGAGTCCTTTATGTGTAACACTTAAGAGGATTGGTACGTGACTCATGATTCATAAATAACACAATGTAAAAATCTTAAAATAAAATAAAATATATTATAATTAAGAACTTTAACTACACTGTTTGTAAAGCAGTAATAGAGATATATATTTTTGAGTTTAGTTTATTAAAATTTTGAATAAAGAAAATTTGTTTATTTTGTATTTTATAAATGACTGTGTATTTGGCATATATAAGTTATCGAAATAAAACGTGAAAGAAAGGTTCCTTCGAACTATACTGTTAACTATACTACTTAAAACTATTTTTCAACATATTGATTCCATAAGCTCATTAATTTATTGATTCCCTACCAACTCAGAGGATAGCCGGTGAGGAGTCAACACTACATTATGAAAATGTAGCACAAAATCAATGATTTCCGACCTATTTGACCCTTTAATGTCGGAGTTTTTTTATACATGATATATCTCAATAATCTTTTAAAATCATGTACAATTCTTTTGCAAATGTATTTTGTTGTAAAATTTGTCCAAGACATTTTTTGTAGTTCCTTATAGGAAGTCTAAAAAAAGTATTAAGGTGGCCACCAGTTTTAAGGATATACTTTTTGTTGATCTAAATTAAATATAATAAACCAAAACTCAGGTTTTCCGAACACCCTGTCAATACTTTTCGTCGAGAACAATAAGCTACGTATGATTTGCCTTTACTCGAAAGAGTAAATATAGAGTCGACCCCCTCTTACATTAACTTAGAACATCGTCCAGACTTCTAACTAACTAAACTATGAAAAAGGTTTTTCCAACTTTTTTCCAACTTGGAAACTCAACAGAAGACAAATAACGAATTTAAATGTTATAACTACAATATTATATAGCAATTTCCTCAACGACTTGCGTTTCTTACCTCTTTTATTTACAAAACAGGTCTAAATAATTTTAGATGCCTTAACGCGTGATGTAACTATCTATATTTATATACAATCGTTTCAATTCGCACTTTCACTTTACTAAAATATTGAAATATTATGATGGTGATACGTTTGGAATAAAATATACTAATTAATCTGTATTTGATCATTTTAAAACCAATCACATACATGAGTCATGTATGTAACATGACGTAATGATATCATGTCTTACTTTCACAAGTATTCTCTTCTCTAACATGTGTTTAATACTTTGGCGGACGAACATCATATAATTAATTTAATTTAATTGATCAGTTTAAATTTAAGTTGAAGGTATATTTTAGCACCCTACATGTTGTTTAATATTATAAAATATTCAATATAGGGAAATCCGCTAAAACTGAAAAACAGATTGATTGATCTATTGATTTAGTTTATAAAATGTAGTCCTAAACTAGTTCCTCATTCAAACGGAAAATTCTGCCTCAGCTGTACCAAACTAAAATTATCAAAAGGTTTGCTCAGAATACGTTAACATTCATTAGAGAGGCCTTTTACCAATTATAAACTGTAACGAATGTTGTTGGGGATGCAAAATCTGTAGTTTCATTAAGTTGGTGGTTTTTGAAAAGGGAAAACTGCTCGGTGTTCTCGCCCGAGACATTTGACTCGCCGTCAACCTCGACGGCTTGAATTAACAAACTGTTAAGTCACATATCCACTTCCTCAAATAAAAAATATTTTTAAAATATATATTTTTAAATTTTAATTTCAATTTATGAACGCGCTTTATTCATCCGATTAACACCATGGAAAAAATTGAACCCAAAAACAATATTACTTCCTTAATTGCTTATTTAGATTCATTCTTCCCTGAATTTCAAACAGTTTATTAGGGACTCGCAATACGTTTTCTTACATTATTCATTATGCTCTTTAATAACGTTCAAGTCTTGAATAATTTAGTTTATTTATGTCGCTATCTATAAGATATAATACGAAGTACAAAAATTATTTTGCAACAATATTATATTTTACCAAAATTAATGTAAGATTAAAATACCATAGATTTCATTCATGTATCGTGATATCGGTTACAGATTATGATATTATCATAATATTATACTACACATTATTATTGTGTATAATAATGTATTATATCATCACACATCATTTGTATGATGATAGTGCTTTTTTATATTAATTCTAAATTATCACTCCAGGAATGTCATCGTAGTAGTCGTCAAGAACTTTGTCCTTGGCGGAGTGTTGGTAAAATATTATCAAATGTAAAACAAAATCACAAATGATTCGTTATTCATTATTCATTTGTCAACAATTATAAAATGCAGCTAGCTAATGTCCTGAACCTCCAGTTGTTTTACCCCCCCCCCTAAAAAAAAAAAAAAAAAAAAAAAAAAAAAAAAAAAAAAAAAAAAAAAAAAACTGTCGTCTGCATTATTTCCGGTATGAAGAGGGTTAAAAACTTGGATATTGGAAAATGAATTTGGAATTCAAAGTGATACAATTAATGGTTTTCATGTTTCATGAACAACCAATTTTATTAATTTTTATTATTTATTTTTCCTGTTAATATATTTCGTTATTACTATTTCCTACTGTACTACATTTAACGTTTCTTAACTATTAGAGGATTACCTTCCTACACAATCTACAAGATGGGAATTTTGTATTATTTCTTACGTTTTATTTGGTAACTTCCGCTTTATGATGTAACATTAAAGTAATCATTATTTTTATGAACCACGTCAGCCAACTTGACACTTAGTCAATTTAGATTGATGTTTTAGTGTAAAACTGGCTGGGTAGCTGAGTGGTTATAGTTCTAGCTTTTGAATCCAAAAGTTAACGGTTCTATCCTGAGAAAAGTAAGTAGTTTTTTAAAGGTTCAATTTGCCATTTTTCATTGGGCTATTAATGATAAGAGCTAACAACTGATCGAAGTTGTTTAACAAGACTTGGGGTTTGGACTGTTCCTCGTCAAAACGTAAAAAAATCCAACTGGTTTAGAAACAAACGAAAAATATACTGAATGTTGATACTTACACTCAGGCTGTGAAAAAATGGAATAAAATTTAATTTGAGATTTGAGGTATTTTGAATATGTTTGTGTTACAAACTCGTTTTGACACTTCGATATTCAAAGAAAATAAATCAGGTAACCATCTGAAAGCTGTGGAGTAATGTTGATATTTATATTACTGTCGGAAATATTATCGACGAAATTATTACCTATAACTTGTTCCATATTAAATTAGTTTTAACATAAATATGACTGATGGCTTCCATCCCTCATATATATCTATACTCCTCTCCTTCTAATCTTATTATGTTTCAGTAAAGTTTTTAACTAATTTAAATTACTTAGTTTATAGTAAAATGTTAACTGTAAGAAAGAACCATGAGACATGGTGTTTCGCCTCAAGAAATAAGTATTGACCTTATTTAACCTTCATTCATTCATTCTATTCATTCATACTTATGTTCAAATTATAAAGGCGGAATAAAAAAACTGCTATCCAAAATTTTGACAAGTATATGTTATGTTATAAGTATATGTTGATTTTGCGAGACAAGTTAAAAGAAGATCTCGATGAAATTTTTATAAAAAAACATAATATGTTTGAAGCTTGATAAAAAAAAAAAAAAAAAAAACGGGCGACACCTGGTAACCATCCCTCCTCGGGTTTCTGACAAAATTGAGTTTCTAGAAACAGCCCCATTTTCAAAAGCTCAGTTCTTTCTGTTTCTCTGGTAAAATAATAAAGTCCAAACTTGTAATGAAAGCATAAGCTACACACAGCGCCAGAAGAATAGTAATCTAAAATGTATTTAAAAAAATATAAGCCATGATGGAACATTATGAGTTACGTAATGTAATTTGTAGTAATGTAAAGTGTAATATCGAGGCAATGTCACATTTTCAGCAAAATTTGATTTTTCATTCTGGATTTATTATTTTGTTTTCCCAATTATTGCATATACATAACCATATTTTTTAATAATAGTTTAAAAGGTCAAGTACGTTTAAATTTTTCTTCGTGAAATCGCAGATTTGGCTAAATTTATATCCCTTAAAGGTCTTAGGTTAATCTTAATACACATTATACAGGCGTTCATAACTTTTATCATGTAAAACGTGTTCCGTTTGTCATGTAATCATTTATTTTTCATTGTATATTTGAAAACTATTAGGTAGTATATAATAGAACTGGACTTTTTTAAGAACTTTGGTGTCTGAGAACTCTGCGATCGCTCGAACGACTATTTTAATACTATAAAAACTGTTACAAATTTGTTTTAATCCATGTAACAAACCGTTTTCCGTTGTTTCCTCCTATGTCAAAGTTAAAGTTATTGTCCGTAGTTATAAAAGACGACTTTTTATATTCTAATGTAGATAATATAACTGCAAACCTTCTTTAAAAGTTTTTATTTAATCTTTCGGAGCTGGAGTCTTACTCTCTTAATTAAATCGGTGATTTCATCACATAGAGATTTACACTTAGGAAAAAACAATTTTTCACATGAGTTCTAAAGAAGTAGTGAAAAGTAAATAAATAAATGTGGAAACTATCAACAAAAAGGTAATTACATTAATTAAAATGTAATGTCAAAAGTTTCAAGTCACTTACTTCATATCTTGTTAATTTAAACCAAAGCTGTCAACGATGTCGAGTTTGGCTAACCTAAAACACAGAGCAGTTATTTTACGCTTTTCAAAAGTCATCAACTTAATGAAACTACTAAGTTTATGGCGGCAAAAACCTTCTGGCTTGTCAACCAACTCCCTAATGAGCGTCTTTAGATATTCTGACAAATGTAGCTTTAGAATTATGAACTGATTTAAATAAAAATATCACGTCAGCCACCTTTATGAGAATGTGAATTAATTTTCTTAATTATTTTATCCTTACAAGATGATTTCTCTTTTTAATTCAGTAAAAGGCAATCGAAAAATATTCTTTATCATTTAAATTACTAAATGGAATGGAATGTGACACAGATTAGGCCTACTAGTGTAATAAGTTAAAATCAGTATACAAGTTTTGAAAAATCCCTTATATTTTATTAGTAAATAATTAATACCCGAGGGATTACAAGTTCCACCAGCAGATAGGTCAGCACATAACCTTTGGCTCATCCTCCAAAGTCAATATCAAGACGGATAGAGCTATTCCATTCCAGTAGTGTGTTTTGGTCACTTTTAAAACCGGCCACGTGCCCACCGGGCCACGTGCCGCGGCAGCTGGCGCCAGCTGCCATGTCACATAGCTTCCGGTGGGGGTTAGAGGGTATATATGAGATGCTGTAGTTATATTTTATGCCATATAGGTTGGGGTGGAGATGGCGATAGTGTTGGCGTTAGGGTGAAGTGAATTTGCGCATAAAATTAAAATTAAAAGTTAGTTCAAAATTGAAATTCGTCGGTGTTAACGAAACTCTAACAGTTGAAGAAAAATTAAGAGTTAGTTTAAAATTGAAATTCAAACTTATAACTGAGATGCGGAAAATATGTCAAGGTCATCCAGAGTAAGTTTTAAAAAATTCTATCCAACTATCACCAGAAATAGTTTTAAGTTGAAGTAGTTGGTGATAGCGGGATAATTGATTCGTGCCATGGGAGAGGTGTTTATCGTTTGAAAGTTGGCGATCGAATGAGAAGCGCCGCCTAGGGAGAGGGCTTATAAAATGGCAACCTTCCCCCCACCACCCCTTCCCCCACTCCTTTAGACCAATAACCGGTCGCCGACTCTGTGTGGTGAAACTGAACCAGACATGGCGGCCGCCATGGATAATTCTAACCTCAAACCTTAGTTTTGCATTGGTGAGCATGAGCCACCCCCACTCCTTTACCTTTCTTTTATATTTTTAAAACCGAACAGATGTTCGGGCAGGTGTTGGGGGCAGAAATGTTAAAATATTGGGGTGGAGATGGCAATAGCGTTGGCGGTCGGTTGAACTGAATTTGCGAATAAAGTAACTAGGGTTGAACTAAAAGTATACATAAATTAAAAGTTAGTTGAAAACTGAAATTTGACGGTGTTAACAAAACTCTTAATAGTTGAACAAAACTAAAAGTTAGTTTAAAACTGAAATTCAAATTTATAAATAGGATCTGGAAAGTATGTCAAGGTCATCCAGAGTAAGTTTTAAAAAAGCCTACCCAACTACCACCAGAAATAGTTCTAAGTTGAACTAGTTGGTGATAGTAGGATAGGTTGAAGTAACTTTTGAATTTTATTAGTGAACATACAATTAATGTGCAACAGCAGAGTTTAAACAAGTTGAACTTTTGTGATGAATTACAGAGTTGTAAATGCAAACACCGACGACGATGAGAAGGTAAATGCAGAGTCCCCAGATGATGTATTTGAAAAGCTTGAACAAATGTAACATTTGAAGTTGGTTTTCCCGTTCCATTTCCAATCGTTTAATTTCCAATTTCAATTTATCCTCTTCCATTCTAGTTACGAAGGGAACTTCATCCATCATATCCATCATGATTGTGTTAGTGTTTGAAATTTTAGTGATGTTGATAGTTCAGAAGTCGAAGACGGAATAAGAAGTGAAAGGGAGAAATGTTAGTTAAATAAAGAAGTGGTGGGGGGAAGGATGAATTACAAAGAAGTGGTGGGGGAAAGACGTTGCTCTTCATTATTACCATCAGTAGTGTCAGATGGTGCAGGAGTTAGATTTAGTAAACTGTCTTCGTCTAAACTTTCAACCTTATCACAAATAGGACAATCGTATGTTATTTCCAAATTCATTTTGATGGTTGTAAAATTATCTACAAGTTCTTGTAAAATATTAAAAATGTCTTGTAACTCTTCTTTAGAGTTTATTTCAAAACTAGAATTCATTCGGGCCAATGGAGAGTTGTTCATTGTTGGAGAGTCGGTGATGGAATGAGGATCGGCGCATAGGGAGGGGGCTTATATAATGGTGACCTTGAGCAGGCGTCTAGGGAGGGGGGCTGTCTAGGGAGGGGGCTTTTATATGGGGAACCTTGAGCTTATGATTAAATAAAATGTTTAGTTCTTCTTCTTCGTCTTTTAATTCAATTATTTGAACCGAAGTAGTTGTTTCATCCTCTTCACTCGATGAAGAAAACAATTCACCAGGATTTAAATATTGAACTACAATTCTGAACCATCTTATAGGATATTCGTCAATGATAGAAAGTAAGTTTTGAAACAATTCTTCCATCTCTTCCCTGTCAGTTATTATATGTTCAAACTTGATAAATTTGTTTTCCATGTTGTTAGTTAGAGTGTTGGAAGTGGAATGATTTAATATTATATAAAAATTAGAACTAGTGGTGGGGGAAATCTCAAGGTCATCCAAATGAAGTTTTAAAAAAGAGTGTAAAACTGAAATTACACATTTGATGGTTCTACAGGATCGGAATACCAATCTGATCTGTATTTACATCTTTTTATCATATGTGTACAAAAATCATCTTGATGAGAATTGGTGCGTTGACAATGAGCAAGATCTAGAGGGTGAAATTTGAAACATCTTTGAGGACAACATGTATGAAAATATCTTGATTTGTAAAATTTGAAAGTTCGCAATTCCGGTGGTGGTAGTTGTTTTGTTTTGCATTTGCAATAACAAGATCCGAAGAATTCACATTTAGTACAAGCTAACCCATCCACCATCATTGGTCCTAAATCTGTACACTGTTGTTCACAACAGTAACGAGGTTTGTACTTGTATTTTTGCTCTTCCATGTTGACGCTGCGGAGTCCAGTGAAAGAATAAGAGTGTATAGTGTTGAATAGTGAGTTTTATGTACTGTGAAAAGTGGTGGGGGTAATTTCAAGGTCATCCAAATGGAGTTTTAAAAAATTATACCTTACAAGTGTAAGGATTATTAAAATTTAGGAAGTTTGTTTCTCTTTGTTTTCTTCAGAATTTTTCTCTCTCTCCGCCTTAGCCATAGCAACAAGTTCTTCTGTTGATAATGGATGTACTTCAGGAAATTTTAAAATTAATTTAGCTTGATATCCTTCTTTAGTTAATACATCTAAATCTTGGGTCATTTGTTCAACGGTGTTGTAGTCTTTTCCATAGATTTTTCCATCAAGTTGAATCATCATTCTGTACAACATTTTCTTAAATAGGTCTTGTCGTGGTGAGAGCTGAGAAGCAAATGATTATTTATACAAGTATCACATCTTTTTTATTAACTCACATTGATCATGTGATTCTTTAGTTGTAGTTTTGTCTGTCAAAAGTTATTCAACATTGGTAATACTTTTGGAACTTGATGTTATGTTGACCAGTTGGCGATGAAGAAGTTGTAGGTTGTGTAGAAATAAATATTTCATCATCGCAATATTTTGTTTTAGTGAACATCCTTGTATTAGTAGCACTAACATCAACAGTTAAGTGATAACCACCGGTAAGTAAAACTCGCATTTCGTTGGTTAAATCTTCGAGTTGTTCAAAAGTTGTAATGGTGTTGGTATCATAAGATGCACATTTGACTTTGAGAGACATCTTTTAGTTTTTATATTAAGCGATAGAGTGAGCGAGATGTGTACGGTACGAAAGGTAGTCGTAGACTGATGAATTTTACAAGTAGATTTTCGCTTTTATAATCACACACAAGTGGGTCAAGGTCATCCCGTGGAATTTTTAAAAAAAGCAACATATTGTAATGTACAAAGACATCACAATATGTTGCTTCTTTTAATTTTTTTTGTTTTTTTCTTTATATCATATTTATTGAAAAACAATTACAAACAAATAGTTACAATGTTATGTACAAACTAATCAGTAGTAGGTGTTACATGAATTGTAAGTTCAGTAGAGTTGTTTCCACTGGGTCCATGTGATACCAAATAGAGTGCGCCGGGTTGAATTATACGAAGATCTTCATTTTGAAGTAGTTGTACGAAGCGCTTTGGTAAGAAGATCTGAAATTTTGCTTCATCACCAATTGTATAAGGTGCCTCGCTCAAAGTGCAATTTATAGCATCACCTACTGAAGTTTCCATTTTCTTAATAGTATGAATGATGTAGTGTTTTTCTTCTTTTAGTTCAGAACATTTCTTCGTAGGTAGAATTGATGATTTAGAATGAGCGTTGAACTGATCAACTAAACTTTGAAGTAAGTTCTGTGATGCCATATTGATGTTGTTGTTAATCTTCTTGTTAATAAGAATGTCCGTCGGAGATGTTGTCTCTTCGGAGGTTTGAGTAATACTCATGCTGTGTCATGGTAGCGCTCTCACTTTTATAATCGACACTACCCCCACCACTGACACTACCCCCACCAGTTTGTTGAAGGAAATTATTCAAGCGGTAGGCATTCTTTAAAGCGCATTGCGACCTTCGATGTTTAAAACTTTTTGATGAAATACAAAGTTCGTTGAAGTAGCATTGGAAATCTTTATCAATTATTGCATTAATCACTTCGTTGCTTGTAAATGATTGTATCCAATTTGCTTTTTCCAATCCCCTTGTGTAGATAATTTTAAACTCTTTGCAATAATGATTCATAATGTGCGGCATCATGTTATAATTAATGAAACCTTCATCCCATCTTAAGTTGTGAAAATGTTTGTTCAACCATTTGTTTGTAACTTTCGCTTTAGTTGTTAGTCTATTAAATGGTACTGGAGGTTTGAACAAATAATGATAAACTACTGATGTGTTCATGTCCAAGATTACTAATTCTTTAATAATAAAATTACCATCATTTCCTCGGAAAGCTTGAAATTCAATTATACCTCTTTTAACTTCCATTATATGTGGCGCATTAGAAAACGAAACCCGTTTATTCATGATGAAGTCTTACTAACAACTGACTTAAAAATTGAATGAGCCGATGTTTATAACAGACAGGATTGTTCTTCTTCTTTCACTTCTTGTGCCACTTCATCAATATTAAAATTGGTGTGATAGTTGTTTAATTGTCTCCACATTTCAACTTCTTGAGGTATTCTATTAAAGATTGAAGTATCTACGGGACCGTATAAAATTGGAACAAAAGGTTTTTTGTCCAATGTATCAATTAGATAGTCTTTAATTATTGCACTTGAACATATTAGTTGTTTCAAATATCTGGTGACGGGACCGGTAGTACAACTTAAAGTATAAAATTCTTCTTTAGTGAAATATAATTTAACATTATGTGTAGTTAAATCTCTGAAGCGAACAATTTGTCCTCCACGATGTTTTACTATATCAACTTCAATATTTGATTCCAATAAACTTAATCTTGTTCTTCTTCCAAATGTGTTGTTACTTAAATAGCACTCCAAAAGATGTAAATGTTTCATGAGAGATTCCCAAGTAATTTCACTGAAAGTAACCATTTTGTTTCCATGATTTAAAATAACAATTGGTGAATAATCCATTGATTTTAAAATTCCAACTGATATACTTTTTGTCATGCATGAAGAAATTGGGTAGATAATCCGAAGAAATACTTCTGTTAAAATATTGGTTGTAATGTTAACTTCAACCTTCTTCCTTTTTACTTCTTTTTCAGCTTTTTCTTCTTCTCTCTTCTTATGTTTGTTGAATTTTAGGAACTCGTCCATTTCTCGTTCAACTTGTTTTTCTATATCTGAACTATTATCATCCATTAGAGGTGTATTTTCTTCTCCGTTAGTAGAATTCATCTTGCGAATGATGTTTCCCATACGACGGTTGAAGATAGAATGAAGTTTCTACTAATTATTTTTTCGCTTTTATATTTTTCGTAAATCCTTGAAATTTATACAATTACATAATTGTTTGTTTTGAACTTGTCTTTCACAAATGAAATTCTAACCTCAAAAATTAAAGCAGATAATTCTAACCTCAAAAATTTGCAGTTGTTGTACAATTCTTCTTAAAGTACATTCTTCACAATTCCGGTCAGCGGTGTGTAAGTAACTATTTTA
Organism: Neoaliturus tenellus; assembly: GCA_030545055.2. Classification (NCBI taxonomy): domain Eukaryota; kingdom Metazoa; phylum Arthropoda; class Insecta; order Hemiptera; family Cicadellidae; genus Neoaliturus; species Neoaliturus tenellus. The sequence goes on along the minus strand of CM061531.1, from coordinate 333,089,627 downwards.
TCATGTAGAATTAGACAGTATGCCGAAGTTCCATCCGCTACTGGTTCTTCAAATTCCATTTCAATTTTTATATCCACACTTGATGATTTTACCGATTCATTTTGTTTTGAACAATCGATTACAATTATTGGAGCCTTGGAATAATACTGGTCAGGTGATAATAGTGGTGTATTAGTCTTTCCATAATATGACGATTGAAATCTTGCATACATATCGTATAAAATAGAAAAACGTTTTTTGCTGAACATGACATTCAAATTGTCATAGGGAAAGAATTGAGAGTTTAGGAAAACTTTACAATTCTTTATTTTACAGTGATCAAATTGACCAGCATTTGCAGTGATAACATCTTTTCGCTTAGTTTGAAAACCGAGTATTATGTACCTTGCTCGTTCCAAGTAAGTTGATGTCTTGACGGTCCATGTTTGTCGTTCTGTCTGAGGTAGTGTAGGGTATTCATGAAATTCCCAACTTCGGAATGGCATCACAATATCACGGTCAGATTTCAACTTTCTCAATAATAGGATTCTATGTTCATCAGCCAATCTTACATGAGGTACTCTCCAAACAACTTTATCCAACTGTAGTTGCCATTCCAGTTTATCTTCCGTAGTTGCAGGGTCTGCAAGTATCAAGTCCTTATTAGTTGAAGATCTGAGTAATACTAATTCTTGTTTGACATTTATTATTACCCGTTTGTAATCTTCAGCAAATCCCAAAAGCAATCGTAAAGGTACATGAAAATCAAAGTGACCGTTGGAAGCTGGTGTTATAGTGTCTTTATCGGGGGCAACCCATCCGGCGGTGACTATTGAATTCTTCTCATGCGGTGTTAATGATGTTAATCCTTTCAATGTCGTTGTTAAACCAACCTTTTTTGTTGAATCAACCGTCACCCCTGATATTTCATATCTTATTTCATCAAAAAGATATGCCATCGGGTTATTTATAAAAGGAACTGTTGAAGCAGTTTTTCCATCCAATTTTAATACCCGTCCTTCGATGTACAAGTAACTTTCACACGGTAAAGTGTAAATATCTTGTTGTTGAATGGGGATCCTTATTTCATCGTTATTGTTTAATTTTGATGAAGTGTAAGGGTTGTGCGTGTGATATTCCTTCTCCCATAGTGTTTCGTCGAACGTTGGTCCTTGAGATATATCCAGGATATCCATCGCTGTTAAGTTTCAATCCAATCTTCTGTAAAAAACTAATGTTGTCCGATGTTAACTCTTCCAATGTTGAGGAGCTACTGAGCTCCCGACTCTTCCGTTGCGGTTTAAATGATAATCCCATGTTGACTTTTATGTTGCTGCTCTGATGTGTATCCGTATAGTAATTGTTTCTCCTCTAAAGTCAACACTATGACCGTCTTGATCCAATATGTTCAGTACGATGTCTGAAATGAAACTGGTGTTTAACGGTAGGTATATCAAGTTTTGTGGCTTCTCAACAATTTTAAAACCGGGAGCCACTGTTGGATAAAATGTATGTAAAATATGTTGATTAACTCCATCTCTATACGATCCGTGTATAATGTTGCATGTGACATCGATACTATTTACTTTCAATATTGTTACAGTTGAATCACCTGAATGAGTAGTTCCAGGAGTTAAGATTTTCTTTTTTGTATCTGTAAATCCAAGTAAACTGCCAATCGACTGTTCCAAGCTGACATCAATATAATATTTTGAAGTTATTTCTGCTTTTAAAGTATTATTGTTTCCTTTAACGGTAATATTGTCTTCTCCGAGTTGTTTCTGTAATAATTGGTTTATATCATCAATTTCATAAGCTCCAGTAGGAAATGTAATTATTTTTAATTCTGAGTATTTTCCTGTAGCATCCTTAGTTTCATAATAATGTAGTAAATTATTCTTCCCTTCCGTAACATTGGGAATTGAGTTGTAGGTAGTCAAATCAAGTAATGCCGCTTCCCATAATCGTTCCTTGGATAGACGCAATGCTGGGAACAGCGTACTTTTCAATGTGGATGAATTTCCACTCAATGACACTGTATACGATGACATCTTAAAGCTGACTGACACTTTTCGCTAGAAACTCCAAACATAAATGCCCACATATTTCAGTATTGTTAGGTTGTTCTTTTTTGTAATTGTAAAAAATGTTTTTTGAGTTTCGAAAATAATGTTGAAGTTCTTTTGGCGGTGGTAGATTGCCAAAACTGCCAAAGTAGTAAACGGTTTGTCCAAGCTTTTTATAGCATACCCAATGAGTACCTGGACCATAGGTGGAATCCAAATTTACTATTCCAGTTTCATTTTTCCATATTTTAGTTGGTAATGCATCTTTCATAAAAACTCCTCGAAAGAATGGTATTTTCAAACATTTCACATAATCATTTAACTGATGATTTGTTAAGGCTTTATTTGGAATTATCAATTGACTCTTCTTATTTAGTACACACGGTATGGTCTTAGGTATAAACCTGCTCCGTTTTTTACCATTTGCCAAACAGAAGTCTTCTTTACATTTGGCTTATGAGTTCTACGACGTCCTTTTTTAATGTTTCCACCTCTTTTGGGAGCGCCTTTCTTTGCAGGTCTTCCTCTGCGACGTTTTCCACCACCTAACTTTGCTTTCGTCTTCATGGCTGTAGTTACTGCCCAAGCCGATGCTTTTTCTGCAATACTTGCGTCACTTGATTTTACTCTTTGCCAAGCTTTTTCCGCTAGAATTTTATCTGCTATTGATCTATTTGTTGAATCTTTATACTTTGAATATGCTATATCGTGTTCCTTGCAAGCTTGATCTAATTTATTAATTCCAGGATCTCCTCTTGCTAAACGCTTTGCCAATTTAGTTCCAGGTCCACAATATTGATAACCTCCGGGCAGATGTAATTCGTATGGTAAAGCGTCTATTGTTCGATTTACAACAGCACCAACTGGAATCCGTCTAAGCAGGGATAATGCAGCTGATGTTATACCACGTCCTCTCTTGCCGCTGTCTTGACGATGACTGAGCGATACGGTCTTCATTATGTTGTCTTATATAACTGGCGTGTTTACTCCACGAGATACTTTACACAAATGAATAACTTGTGCAAAATCTTTTATATTTAAAGACTTAGTTATTCAAATTAATTATATATTGATTTATAATTCTATTTTTAATCCAAGCTTCCCGTTCATCGGGTTGAATTATCACATGACTCGTTGTACTAGCTATATGATTATGGGTATCAATAAGTAAATTGCCCACTATTCTTATTAAACAATCTAAATTTACAGCATCTTTTGGATGTTGAGGATCATGTAATTGCATAATACGTTTATCATTACATGTGTAAGCTGTTGAATCACTTTTTGATGTTTTTATGACTTGTCCAATAGTAGCAGCATCATTTGAATCTTCACCTGGTAAAATATTAATTATTTTCTTCATCTTTGCATCATATTTAGTCCCAAAGTGTTTATCCCAAGTTATTGTTTGTTTCATTGTAACACAATCATTTTCTTCGTAACCAGGATAAATATCTTTTATTCTTCTATTACGACCATTGTATGTACCTAATGTACCACCAGTAGCAATTAATGTTTGCACCATTAGAGGTACATCTGTATCTTTTATACCAAATCTTCCATTTGTTATTGTTTTACGTCCTGCATCCCATTTATCATTATTTCCTTGCATTAAATTAAACTTTTCATTTCCATGTATAAATTTATCTCCCTGCTTTAACACGGCATCTTCATGTTTTACAAAATTGGATGTTTCCTTTTTTAATTCTTTAGATAATTGTTCCATAGTAACAGCATCTTTTGGTTGAGAACCAAACTTATCATTTGTCAATGTTTTACCATGACAATCAATTCCATTAACATCTTGTAAAATACAGTTGTCCTTGATGTATTTTAGGTTTACAGCATCACCGTCTTCCTTTGGGTATCCAATGTCATTTATAATAAATTTATAAAAAGAAAATCCATGTTCAGTTTTTTCCGGTATTATAGAATGTAAATATTCTTTATTAACTGAATCTTTATTATTTTTGGGATTTCCCACGTTGGTTATTCTATAATTTCCAGCATCATACGTTTGTCCATCTTTTAAGTTATTACCCCATTGCAATTTTAAAGTATTTGAAAGTTCAGATAATAAGTACTCTTTAGTAATTGCATCAGAACTTTCAGTTGGTTTACCAACATTAATTATTCTATGTGATTTAACATCGTAAGTATTCTTATGTAATTTCAATGATGTTGAAGTAGCTTCTTTTACTGTCTTCAAATTTGCTCCATCAGTATCTTCTTCTGGATCTTTAACTAGTTTTAAACGTTTATTACTTATGCTATAGTCACCTTCAGGTGTTTGCGGTAATCCACTTCTTTTTCTGTCTTCTCCAACTTGTACTCCTAACGCGGAGTACCGTCCGAACTTGTCGACGCTCATGTTAGAACTGATACGTCTTATGCTTGCAACTCTTTTATATCCGCGGACAATTATACAACTATACCACGATTCCTAAGTTCATCAACTAGAGCCACCCATTCATTATTCAAACCCGTATGACCGGCTTCCATGGCTTCATGCAATAGTCTCATTCGGTCAACCAATTTATTGATGTCGTTGTAGTAAATCACATTTGTATTGTATAGATTTTTCATCAATCCTTTACCAGAGGTTGAAGTATCTCCTTTACTCTTTTTACCATGTTGTTCAAGAAGTGATAAATCCATAAGTGATAAAGATTTTCTTTTCAATGGTTGTCTCACCGCTGGAGCAGTACGTAATGTGGGCAATTTTCGTGGAGGAAACAACTTTTTTATAACAATGTTATATTTTGTTGCACGTGAACGATTAATCATTGCATCCTTTAAGTAGTTTCTCTTATGAGCGTTAGTATTTTGTAAAATCTCTTTAAAAACACTTAAATCTTTGGATGAATATCTTAGTGGTATATTTTTAAAAATTAATTCATATAATCCTTTTGTTCCTTTATATCTATGCTCACCAATAATGATGTAATCGTCTTGAGTTATTTCAAGCTTTGAATCACCAATCTTTAATTCATTCCCATCAATTCTTGCTCCGTATATGTGTGATCTACTCAAATTCGGATTTGATTTCATGTCATGTAGCATTTTCATTATATATTTTCTTCCAAGAGGTCCATGTTGTAATATATCGCTACTCAATTGAGTTAAATTTGGAATAGATTGTTCAGCTTCAGGTATTGGCTGTTCTTCTCCCTTTTCAACAATTGGTTCTTCTTCTTCTTTTGCTTCTTCTTGCTCACTAGCACTTGTGTATGAATCATCATCTTCTTCTTTTTTTAATGCTTGTACTTCTTGTTTAGAAACTGGTAGTAAAACATCTCCTTCATAACGAGGTTTACCAATAGTTTCTGATATCTGTTTTAAAGGTTCCGTAATAGGTTTAAATGTAGTCTCTAGAAATTCTTCTCTTTCACTTAAACCCATCCTCAATGCACGATTCTTCATCCTAATAGAATCACTGAGTGATTTTATTTCTTTTAATAGTTTTTCTTGATTCACCATGTTTACACTGTGAAGTTCAACATGTAACTAGATGTAGCATCGGTAGTTCAACGCATAAATACAAATTTATCCAACCCTATACGATATCTACCATTTTTAATATCTTCTTCCTTCATAATAACGAGAAAGCTATATTTCTCATTCCATGCTTTGCCACACATCTCTTTAAATTTTTCAAATGGCATATCCGCATTTACATGATCATTATATATATGCTTTAAATTTGTTTCATCTTGCTTGAAGATGATCAACATATTTGCATTGTCTCTTATAAGTTGTTTTGGAATTTTACTGTATGTTTGACCAATGTAAATGCTATCAATATTATGATGTCTTCCCATAGCAAAATAATTCCTTATTGTGTCATGATTTTCACAAGAAACATCGTCAAATATAAAAATAGAAAATGGTTTTGCTTCATTTGGTTGCATAATTGTTTCACTGGCATTAAACTTGTAAAAATTTACTTCAGGTACACTTGCAAGTACTTTATCCAATAATTGATATTTTGGTTGTTGCAATGATTTTGAAAAAATGTATATATTGTTAAAACGCAATCCTTTAGGATTAGTTATAAGGTTAAAAACAACATTAGTTTTTCCACAATTTGAAGGACCAGTTATTAGACACCTTATCGTATTTGGTAGTAATTCACCATGTTTTCCATAATTTAACTTATCATTGTCAACTGTCAATTCATCAATGTTATTGATATTAAATCGATCTTTTTGTTGTACAATCTCCATCTTGTATAAAGGTTAAACACACAATGAGCTATTAAACAACTATACTAAGTCTTTTGAAGGAATCCAAGAGTCTTCACTTTTATCAAACCCTAACCACCGGACTTTAACCATATCCTTTTTTCTTTGTAAAATCTTCTCGACAAGATATACATCACCAACTGTTGATTTCAACAATTCGTGTCCGTAGAATCCACCTTGAAGTAATTCACCCTTGTTATCCTTTAATAAATAGGTTTCAGGTATAGTTGGTTGCACTTTATAAATTGTAAATACTTCATTAGTCCAATTTGGTAGATATCTTTTACTAAATACACCTTTGTATTTGCTTATACGAACTTTATCGTTGACCTTGAACTTCTTTGGTTGCAATTTTTCTAATTTCGGTGTTGTATTATTTTTAATGCGTTGTAATACAATTTTCGCATTAGCACTGTTTACCTGGATAGGTTTCATTCCAATGGTACGATGATATTTGTTGTTATACTGTTTTATAAGTTGTGGTAATATGTCATACCACACATATGATCCTCGTTTTGAAAATTGTTTATACATCGCACCTTTCAATGTTCTATTGAATCTTTCAATTATTGAAGCTTTAACTTCAGAATTTGTAGAATAATGATTTATTTGATATTTCTTCATCAAAGCTCTAAAGTCTTTATTAAAATATTCTTTTCCATCATCGGTCTGTAGATGTTTAATTTTAAATTTATTTCTTTGTATTGTGGTTTCCATAGCTTTTGTAACACTTTTACCAGTCTTATCCTTCAATGGTAAAGCGTCAGCTATTTTAGTAAAACAGTCTATAATTGTTAAAATATATTTAAATCCTTTGTTTAATTTACTGTGCGGTATCATTTCAATGAGATCAGCTTGATAAAGATCATTCATCCCTTTAATGATTGTACTTCTTCTTGGAAATCTTCTTCTTGCTGGTTTATGTAGTTCATTTACAATCTTGTCCTTCACACTTTCCATCTTCAGATGTTGCTTGTACACCGCATGTAAAAATACTGATCCATAGAATAGTTTATTCTCATTTATATAGCTTGAATATAGGTCAAGGCCATTTCATATTAGTGTAAAAAAAAGGGAACATGGCATTGGGCTTGCCATGTCCCCTCTTCTTTACGGAAAGGAAAAAGGAAGAAGGTAGAGGGCGAAGAATAGGTTTACTGGTCAATAGGGTTTAGAGAGTAGTGGCCGAATGGTAAAGTATTAATTTTATCTTCTAAAATATGACGCTTGTCATCTTTGTAGCTTAATGCCCACTTTGTTTGTTTGACACTAAATAGTTGATGATTATAACTTCTAATAGTGTTGAACGTTGCAGTTGTTTCAACATTTTCAAACAAACATCTTTTATAATGTTCAAACTGTACGTTCTTCTTCAGGAAAGAAGTTTTTATTCCTTTGGCCTTCTTCGTGACTTGATGTTCGTTCCTCTCGTTTATGTACAGTTGAAATGAATACAGTTTGGACATTAATGCTACAATTTCCATCATCGGCACACCATTTGTTTCATCTTTAAATTTTCCCAATACTTTCTTATTTCTGTCATAGTCGTAATTTGGATGATCCTTAGGATAATCGGAAAAGTCGAAATCATCTTTATATATAAAGGTGCGTAGATCTTCATACATGTCATTTGTTTTAATCCAGTAAATTAGTGCATCCGTGTCCATATATGCAATACCAATGTTCTCTCTTCCATAATAGTTAACCATCTTCTTATAATGAAACTCGTACATATGTGTTTTTGAAATATCCAAGATTGACATTCCAAGATACAAAGGACGATCCATTGTAACTGACTTCTTGTTCATGGAAATAACAACTAGATTTTCATTAATAATTATAGATGAACCAAAGTTTGGTTGTTGCACCAATTTCTGTAATTTTACTGGATCAGTTACCAATTTGATATCCTTATGTTTCCTTTTGTTTTCCAAAGTCTTGCCAAATATTGCGTTATTCATTAATTTGAAAAAATCTTTTTGAAAACTTGATGTAGCGGTGGCTCTTCTTCTTGTGTTGTTGTCGATGTAAGGTTTTAACCAACAAGATTGAGAAAATTGTAGTACTCGATTAATTTTTGTAATTCTTAATCCTAAGTCTAAAGCTTGTTGTATCATCCAGTAATGTCCAACATATCGAGACTTGTCGGTTAAAGTCATCATTAATTTTGGCCATCTTCCAGTAGGGGAAATTTCAGTCTTCGGAAGAAGTGGTAAATCATAATGTTGATCATGAAGATGTTCAGGATATTCAAAATTAACATCAAAAATGTAACCAGTTTCACCATGCTTCGGTATATCCATTATGTTTCCAATCGATTCTGGATCTATCCATTTAAAATTATCATATGGAAGGGGATTCGACATTGCCCATCCGTATAAGTTATTTGCATCGAAATAACCTAGGAATGTTGTTGGTTTTGATGCATCATAATCGGGCAGATACTTGTTGTTGGCCTTGAAATGTCGTGTAACGCTTTGCGTCAATCCCCCTCGAACTCCTGACTCTAACATCATAACCATATCTATATCAGTAAGAAGTTGTATTTTACAATTTGTTTCTTTCAACATAGCTTGCCATGCTAATCCAGGTGAAGTGTACGAATGAAGAGGGTCCAATCCATATGCCGCAAAACATGTATTTCTAAATTCTTCCATTATATCACATAGTAAAGTTACATCCAATTTAACATAAAAATCTGAATATTCTCCCAATGTTTTAAATCCTAAATCGTTCCATACTTTACATGCATGATCATAGTCCTCTTGAGATATGTCCATGTCATAAAGTTTACTTTTAAATTCTTCTTTAGCCGGAAGTGATGTTTCATTAAATCTTTCTAAACTGTCTATGTAATCATATGGAAACACACCTTTCCGAAGTACCAAATCCAGTTTGTCGTTATTTACAATCTTCTTTGTTTCGATGAAATCTTGTTTCCTTAAATTTTCTGAAAGTTTGGATAAACTCGACGGCATAAATCTGTAGGAGTCCAAGAATCTTAGTTTCATGTTTCCAACTTCTTTGGAAAAACTTATAAACTTCTCTAAAGTTTCAGCTAACACATCGATTTTACCGTCGTCTCTTCCTAGTTCAGGTATTATAAAATGAGCATCGTACCCACTGAGGTTATGCAGAACCACAGGAATAAATAGTGGTAAACGATAGCTTAAGTTGCATTTATTACAAGCAGCACCCCTGTAATAACCTGTGAGGTGATCGTGATCTTTAACTTTATAATTCTCAATAGTAAAATCATTTTTGCATAAGAAACAACGAGTTGCATTTTCATGTTGAATTTCTTCTTCTTCCTCCATCGGTTTCATTGGTACAATATTTGTATATAATCTTTGTGCATTTCCAGCTATTGAATATAAGTGATCAAGAAATATTTTTTCTACATTTTCACCACGATATACTAGAGGTTCTGAAGTTAATCCATATCTGTTTAAATGTTCTTCTGATAATGTTGATTTAACCATTAAACAAAAACTATTTGGTTTGTGCATTTGATATTTGACACTTTTTCTAGCTTCACAATTTTCATCTTCCATAGGAATTAGTGTTGATTCAAAGTCCGCATATACAACTATAGGGATACGGTATTGATGATGAACCTTTTGAAATGTAACAAATGCTCTGTTTTCCGAAGGTAAATTAATCTTTGCTTCATAATTATTGTTACATAGCCTTTTGTGCTCTTGTAACCATTCTCTTCCTTGTCTTCCTTCTCGTTGAAAATTAAAACATCTCTTGCAAATTATCTTTCTGTGTCGAGCTTTAGAAAGCTGCTTGTTAACAAGAGAGTCGAATTTCTTAATGTACACATAGTGAGACACATCTCCTCGCGTTAGTAGTAGTAAATCCGTATGATCTGGTAGCTCTTCTTTTACAACACGTAAAGGATACACTTTGTTTGAACTATCTAATGCAAAAACATTGATAGATGTACCAGGATTTTTCTTCTCAAATTTTGATATATCTTTCAGTGATACAGGGTAAGTAATTCCTTGAAAATTGTACCTATGTCTTTGATTTTCATAGTGTTGGTTAGGTTTATCGAAATGATTTGGTACAAACTTAGATGTCATCGCATATCTAAAACATTCATTATCTTGATTTTTCACATTAATACATGATCTTGTATCCTTAATTCTTTTGGGCAAAGGAATGTAACTAGATCCCATTAGTCCATATCCATGTTTATGAACTCTTATATCTAATACTTCAATACTTGTAAGACTCCATCCGGATCCTCTTCCTTCGTGTTCCTGAATTTTTGTTAATATTTCTTCTATACAGTTTTCTACTATTGAATCAATGTTTGAACTTTCCATAATGGTTCGGTTTTTTGTTATGAATCCTCTTGGTGATAATTCTTCTTGTACATTTATAAACATAGCTTCTAGTAGTAAACCAAATTTAAGAAAGTTCAATCTTTTCAATTCTTCTTTTAAAGTTTTACTTACAATTGGTTTTGCTTCTCTAATAAATTCTTCTAGCTTCAAGTTTTCATTTTGAATCTTATGATGCATTACTACTTTACCGGGTAATGCAAATACTTGTAGATTCGGTAAAGTAGTTGAAGATGTTGCAGTTATTTCATCTTGTTCTTCTTGTTCTTCTTGTTCTTCTTGTTCTTCTTGTTCTTCTTGTTCTTCTTGTTGTTCTTGTTGTTCTTGTTGTTCTTGTTCTTGTTGTTCTTGTTGTTCTTGTTCTTGTTTTTCTTCTGGGTTGTTGTGAATTAGTTCTTTATGACAGTCTAATAGAATTTCATCGTGAAACGATTCCGAACATTTATCGCAACAATACATGTTGAGATGTTTACTCTTCGAAATTTCACCAAGAAATGAAATGGGCTCTCATGTTCCTCCTTTTATAACGGTTCCCCCACCACTATTTCATCTTCTTCACTATCCAAGGAAATCAAACATTTTGAACAAAAATATTAACCTTCTACAAACTAATTGTTCATTCGTGTTCTTTATTCCCATTGGAGTTTTAGTATATACTTCTTTATATTCAAGCTTTAACGAACTTTCCCCCACCCAACTAATTGTAGTTACTTTTAGGTGAAAATGGCTACAGCACAGACACTTGGTTAAACTAAATTTGTGCATAAATTAACTAAAGTTAAACTAAAAATTCGCATAAATTAAAAGTTAGTTCAAAACTAAAATTCGACAGTATTAAAAAAACTCTTACAGTTGAACAAAAATAAACGTTAGTTCAAAACTGAAATTCAACAGTGTTAACCAAATTCTAACAGTCAAACAAATAGGTCAAGGTAATCCAATTTAACGCGAGAACGAGGAATAGAGCACTAAGTGGCATGTTAGTCCATTACCACAAAGTGATCTATTCCTCGCTCTCTATTCTACATCTACTTTTTTCAGTTTACTTATTTATATTAAAATGTTCAAATTTTACTATGTAGAATGTCCATTCTTTCTCTTCAACTCTTCGATTGTTTTTAGCAATTGTAACAAATATTCGTTAGTTTTCACCAAAGTCTTTAGTTTGCTACATCCAATTTCAATGGAAGGTATTATAAGTTGTAATTTTATAAGTTCAATCTTTTCTTTCTTGCGAATTTCTTTCTTTATTATATTATTCCTTATTTTTGCTGAAGATTTAAACTCCATGTTGTTTCTGCTAAAGCCACAATAATAAAAGTCTCTTGAAACAACCTGCATTTATACACATTCCCCCACCACTTTATAATCCCCACTCCTTTCCCCTTCTTTTTTATATGTGGAAGGAAGTATTATAATTAGATTCCTAATATTTCTTTTCCTTCTTCACTACGTGGGGGAAGGGTAATTTGTTATTACACTAGTTGTGCAAGAAAATAGCCGCCAGTGTCCACACCTTGTTCGTAGCACTCCATCATAGATTGTGCCCACTGCAACATGCGGTCTCTGTCATTTGGTGTGACAAGGAAAGAATGACTATCACCATACAATATAAAAGAGTCAATTCGTACATAACATCCTGAGTCCAACCATTTATTAGCTTCAGCCATAAACTTTTCTATTGTATCAAATGGAAATTGTGGATCAATTGCTATGACTTTACGTTCTTCACTAAGTTCAACAGTATAATCATCATCGTCCTCATCATCTTCACTTTCACTGTCGTTACTTAAAGTGTCTTCAGATTGTTCAAAAACATCAGAAATTTCAGAAAAATTAAAATTTTCATTCAGATGAGGAGGCATTTTGAAGCAAGAAATATTGTAAACAGCAGAGACGAAACGACAAGAGCGGCGTGTAGAAGAAAAATGAAGGGGTGACCAACGCTCGCTCCGCTTTTATAATAGTATGCAAATGAGGGATAGGTGCTGACCATGACCAGTCATCGACCCAAAGGAGTGGGGGAAGTATTTTTCTTACTACTTGGATGGAAGTAGGTTAGTAGGTCACGAGACTTAGAGTGTTAAAAAATAATGGGGGAGAAACACAACGCTATAACGCGTTGTGTTTCTCCCCCAGTATTTTTTTAAGCAATAATTTGGAAAAAGCTATGTGAATTTACTTGCTACGCCCCCACCTTGTAATACCATCCAGTTTGTGTCTGAGGATATAGTCTTTAGAGTCTAACTCATAAACTGATTTCTCTTTGCGCAAGGATTCAATCACTTTAATATTATATCTTACGCCGTTACAAGTTGCCAAAATGTGTTTGTTGTCAATAACACTTTCAAAAAAATAGACACAACCTCTCTTAAGCCTATTTCCTTTCACACCAATAATTTTGGATTGGTATTCAACAGTGGGGGTTTCTGTCACTTGTGGTTCAGAAATGTGTTTTACGACATGTACACGGCAAAAACTTTCGTTTTTTACACATTTCCTCCCACAAGGTGATCCTTTCTTAATTCCCCTAGTAAGCATTTCAGGGCAAGTAGTGGGACGGCTAAATGCCCTACGACGCTCTTCTTGTAATAATTGAAATTGCTCTGAAGGAGCGGGTTTAGGAGTTGGTTTAGGAGCTGGTTTAGAAGCTGGTTTAGAAGCTGGTTTAGGAGCTGATTTAGGAGATGATTTAGTAGCAGGTTGAGAGGAATCAGTTTTGTGATAGGTATGATCTTCAGGTGTACTAAGTGGTGGGGTAGGAGGCAATGGTGATAGTGGGATAATAGGTGTACTAAAACGATGAACAATGGTTTCAACGGAAGGGGTATTAGGATGGTGGTGAACTGGCTTCTGCGGTGGCGGCATAGTAGTTGATGGTGGTGCGGAGTCCTTTGAAGGCGAAGGCGGTGAAAAAATACTACGAAGTCTACAAGTGTTGGTTGGCGGAAGAATAGCTCCAGAAGTTGAAGGTTGAGATGCAAGTCGATTCTTGTAGCAATCAGGAAGGTTTTTGAGGCGAAGAGTTTTCTTAGGTGCAGGAACAGCCGTAGTAGAAATAGAAGTCGAAGTAGAAGTTAAAGTAGAAGTTGTAGTTGGCAGAGATAACATGGTTGTGGCTCCAAGTTCGCAGCGTAACGTCTGTAATCAGAATGAAATGTTAGCCGCAGTCGGTGCGTCTTTTATAACAATATGCAAATGAGAGGGGTAGCAGCTGGCCGAGACTAATTATTGACCTGGGAGGTGGGGGAAAAGGGGAAAGAGAAGGTATTTATTTAAAATAATTCGCATAACTTTTAACTAAAATAAGATAACCAAATTCTTCTTTTACCAAAATGTTTGTCTTACATAGACCTTTTCAATGATGTATCGCTTGTCCAAATCCGTCAATCCATTATCAAGTTATAGCCATTTTAATTTTTCAGGTCATGACCGGTCGTTCACCCGTAGTGGGGAAAGGAGTGGGGGTAGGAGTGGGGGAAGGGGGGGGGGGGGAATCGACTCCATTTTTTCGGGGGGGGAGGGGGGAGGGGGGGGGAGGGGGGGGGGAGGGGGGGGGGGTCATTGACCCTTCCGAAAGTGGGTCAAGGTCATTCAAGATTTATAATGATCCAAGGTGATGGGAACAGTAATACTGTTCCCACCACCCTGTTTGCCTAGCGGTTCCCACTCCCAACCCACTAGTTACGTTCTGCAAGGGAGGTCCCTGGGCCGTCCGCATCAAAGCGTAACTTCCCGTCCGCATCAAAGCGTAACCATTAATTTCAGGGAAACTGGAACAGTTAATGCAGAAACGCAACTCTAACCCCACCCAAACTAATCCCACCCATCATATTCCTAAACAAAATGCAAAAAAAAGTCCGACTTGCGGATGTCCCACCCATTTTAAATGAAGTTCAACTGAACTTCTGAATTTACAGTTAATCTACCCCCTAACATCTAGCTGTAAGGCAAAACAAATGCACAAAACAAACATAAATTATTAGTACCAACACATCATTATTAAAAACCAAATAATTCAACACAACCAAATACCATCATTATTCTTAAAATTAATACACCTTAATGCTAAATACCATCATTATTCTTAAAAATTAATACACCTTAATGCTAAACCCAACTTATAACTAACATCGCAATGCGCAAATTATTTCTTAAATTAAATACACCTTACAACTAAACACACACACACACACACACATACTACATTGCATTAAAAAACGCAACGTAGTAGAAGAAGTTCAAATATATATAGGCCTACTATATATTTGAAACCTATTGCTGAGTCGCCAACAACCTTTCGCTATGAAAGTTTGTTGACGACTGACGCTAAGATCAGGCTCGTATTGCTCCTCGGATTCTCGAGTAGTGGGGGAAGTTGTTTCACTCCAGTACAGTGTTCAATCCAGTCCAGTTCGCAGCAGTGTAAAAGGAAAGCAAAGGAGTGGGGAGCGGCGCATGCGCAACAACACAAAACCAAGGTTTGAGGTTAGAATTATCCATGTGCAGTAGCGCTAAAGTGAGTAATACAGGACTAGGCGCATGCGCATAGCATGGACTGATTCCGGTCCGGAGAACTCGTTGTATGCGCAGCAGGTTTGAGGTTAGAATTATCCATGGCAGCTGCCATGTTTGGTCTGGTTTCACCACATAGAGTCAGCAACCGGTGGTGACCGGTCATTGGCCTAGAAGGAGTAGGGAAAGGTGGTGACCGGCCATTGACCCAGAGGAGTAGGGGAAGGAGTGGGGGAAGGGGGGGGGGGGGCTCCATTTTTTCGGGGGGGGGGAGGGGGGGGGAGGGGGGGGGGAGGGGGGGGGGGGGAGGTCATTGACCTTTCCGGTCGGTCATTGACCCCAAGGAGTAGGGATAGACACAGAACCCTACTTCTCTTACTACTCAGGTGAAAGTCGGTCAACCAGTCATTTGCTTGCCATCTGCCGCCATCTGGCTGGAGTTATTGCCTCTATAAAGGTGGGTAGTTTATCGCGCTACAAACATTCATTGCCTCGCATCCGCTCGGTCATCATCTCTCATTAGTTTTATGTTATGCCTACTTCACTTACTAGGTTTGAGGTTAGAATTATCCATGGAATAGCCTTCGTAAATTCTAACCTATAAAATTACTACTCTGGCGTTCTGTTTCAATTTCTTTTACACTTCATTTTATATCTCAGTCTTCTTTTAACTTCTGAACTTAACACATCGGTTATAATGACTGCACAATGTTTAAAATTAAAGCTTTTGCGAACACAACACATATTACGAAGTACTTCTAAACCTTCAATTTCAAAGTGTAGAACTAATTTAAATAGAGTTAGGAAGAAGTACAGTTTTAACCCATTATACTCAAAGACTTCGCAGGTTAATGTTGATGATAATGTTATTTACAACATTTTGCATTCTATGTTACAATTCAACAACTTTGAACTTGTTACACCTATCGACTGTGTTCAACAAGTTTTTTTATTTTACCCCTACTATTCCTCATATAAGCGCTGTCACCACAATTCCTACTTCATGCTCCTCTATTCTCTTCAGCTAAGCTAAAGTTTGAGGTTAGAATTATCCATGGCGGCCGCCATGTCTAGTTCAGTTTCACCACATAGAGTCGGCGACCGGTTATTGGTCTAAAGGAGTGGGGGAAGGGGTGGTGGGGGGAAGGTTGCCATTTTATAAGCCCTCTCCCTAGGCGGCGCTTCTCATTCGATCGCCAACTTTCAAACGATAAACACCTCTCCCATGGCACGAATCAATTATCCCGCTATCACCAACTACTTCAACTTAAAACTATTTCTGGTGATAGTTGGATAGAATTTTTTAAAACTTACTCTGGATGACCTTGACATATTTTCCGCATCTCAGTTATAAGTTTGAATTTCAATTTTAAACTAACTCTTAATTTTTCTTCAACTGTTAGAGTTTCGTTAACACCGACGAATTTCAATTTTGAACTAACTTTTAATTTTAATTTTATGCGCAAATTCACTTCACCCTAACGCCAACACTATCGCCATCTCCACCCCAACCTATATGGCATAAAATATAACTACAGCATCTCATATATACCCTCTAACCCCCACCGGAAGCTATGTGACATGGCAGCTGGCGCCAGCTGCCGCGGCACGTGGCCCGGTGGGCACGTGGCCGGTTTTAAAAGTGACCAAAACACACTACTCATTCCATTAATAGTCAGTGTTTGCCAAAATCTCTACTACACATTGTGGAGCAAAAATTATGACATTTTGTAATCGCTTGGTTATATAAAAAAAAGTCGTCGTCTAAAATGTATTCAAGAAAAAATTTGTTGACAAATTTTAGTGATTGAATATTTATTGACAGCGAAAAGTAAAATGTTAAGTTAACCTAATAATAACGGGAAAATATGTCTTGAAAACATTTTTCTCTTGAAAATGCTGAGTTTTTTGGGCAGCCACACTCTCTTGCTACAGGAATCGGCCTAAACTGAGTTTCTTGAAACAATCACATTATCCTTCCAAGCTGGATTTTCTTACAAGATTTAAATTGAATAAGTGCACGTGTTGCTCACATCGAGCAATTTATTTTGATACAATATAAAAGTTACATTTGTTCTAAATCAATTACATCCAACCAATCCAACATTGTAAATATCAGTGATAAAAAGACTACAGCTGTACGTTAACAGATTTTTAAAATGCTCAAACCAATCTCAATGTTATTCTAATGGGAAAATTTCAAATTTAATTTGTGGCTAGTGTCCTTATTTTAAGTCCTATTCTCATCAATGTTTGGCGGAAACAACTACAGACCAAGCCCTATCCATCGATACCAAGAAGTTGATATCGGTTGAGAACTTTAGAAGTTCTCAACACAATAAAGCCTTAACGAATCAAACAAGTATAGATAGATTAAAACCAACAGTATTTACAATGCAAACCCATCAAATAACCAAAGTCAATGCTCGTATTTTTCATGACCTTCTACCAATATCAAAAATGAAAAACGCAAATAAGGCTTTCTTATATTTCTTTATCTACAACCGTTGCAATTAGCAACACTAATGAATAATATTGCAAGTAAATAAGAGATTCATTACTAAACCAAATACATAATGAGGCTTTAAACGTAGATGGTTCACATTAAAATACGTGTTGTAGATGAGTGAGCGTACGACATTTGTCGAAAGTAGTGTCTTAATAATCATCACGCAATTCGCACGTCAGCCGAATGATCCATTACGATTCATTTTTTAGCATCTTTATGTGCCCAACGAGGTTTAACTAGATATAGAGTGCTACAAAGATAGGGACATTTATTTGCCCCCCTTGATTGGCGCCGTTTAACTCACGGTTCCCGCTTTTTCCTTGGTAAGCAGTCCTTTGTTTACTTCATAGTTGCTACTCTACTGCTTAAAGAATTGAAAAATATACTCCTAAAGTAATTGTAATTATTAATCTTTAAATAGTTTTGTTTTCCTATCTTGTATCTGCCATTTTACCCATACCTGTCCGTCATTTCTATAGTAGCCAACTTCAATAGCCTGCTCACAAACCATCAAATCAAAGTCTTTTTTAAACAAATTATCTTATTTCTAAAAGTATAATCTATCCTTTTTTCTGTATTCTTTTTGTTATGTGGATAAACAGAAATTGCTAAAACTAGTAACCGAGGAAACAGCGAGAATTGTGGGTATAATGGAGCAAATCATTCTATATGTAGTTCGTTGGCCTAACCTAAAAAAATGTGATCATATCTGAGTGACAACGCCGATTAGGTCACGTGACACATTTGGGATTCGTACCGCCTAAAACCTATAAGTTTTTATTTAACATGGTTAAATTTAAAAAATTTAAGTTGGTCGTAGATCATGTATGCTACAATTGTATTCAGCCCATCATAATATTATAATCGTAGCATAAACTAGAATATGGTTAATACCATTTAGTCCGGTGAGTAGAAAAACAGTATATATTTCGAGATGATTATCAAAATATAAGTGAAATATATCAAGAGCGATTCTAGTCTTTTATATGTTATTTCAAAGCGTCTGTTTGTAAACTGTTCCGAACAATATTGAAAATGTCAAGACTTCTGGGATCCATAGATATGTTCGCGTCACCAAGAATCGCAGATTGAACTTTATCTGACGCGGAAACGTTTGAATCGAGTCAAGTAGCATTTGTATTGATTCTCTCCAGCAACTCCTACGTCTGTTCTCTACTACGAATTCGTTGTTTCCTTATTTTTCGCAGGAAAGTTACCAATTACTAAAGTGTGTCTTATTGTCAACCTTCCATACTTTTGTAAACCTTCACAAATTGTGAACCTTTATTTGGACGGGATAACACTAAAATATTTTACTTCAGTTCAGGGGCGAACCCAGGATTCAATTTCGCGGGGGGGGGTATTTTTTGCGGAGTGGTAACACCGGGGGGTTTGGGGGGTATGGAATACCCCCCAAGAACACGGTGGGTCCGGGGGGCCTCCTCCGGAAAATTTTGGAATTTTTGAAGCTAAATGGTTAATTTTAGTGAATTTCAGAAGCTAAAATTAATTTAACTTTATGCAGACCTCTTTTCTACCAGAATTTGGAGCGAAACTAATGGGTTTTGAATATTAAATAAAGGGATCAGGCTATTATTTAAACTTGGAAAAATGTGTTGACTTTATATTACGACTGGTAATAAATTACATTTGGAAATAAAGTACAAAAAACAGTTGTAGTCTAAAGTTTATTAAAAACACCAAAACACATTACTCATCAAGAGGTAAATACGCGATTTATCTATAAGACACAAAATACAGAGTCAGAGTTGATTATAGTAATAACTAATAAAAGTAATACAATTGTAACTTAAAAGTATTATATTATTTTAACAGTGCAGATATCAAGGCAAAAGATATCGTGTCTTCTTAAAAAAGAATCAAGATGTCAAAATTCAAATGAAGTACAGTAGCCTAAATGATAGTCTACAGTCTCTAAGAAATTCTTAAATAAATACACTACTTAAAAATCGTAAAATATAAGAATTATCGTTATCTCTAAGATACACACACATTTAGACTAAATAAACGGCAAAAGCACGAAATAACTAATAAGTTATAGGTGACAGCACTGCAAGTGAATTAGAGCGCGCTTAGAACCAATTGCAAGAACGCGACAGTGCCGACGCGACGCTTTGTATGAACTCGTCAGTAATGCCAACGCGCAATAAATAACGTATTTAATTTCCAAAACTAAAATGAACTGTTTTGGATGTAACACTACAGTTTTATCTTTTTGCATGGTGCAATTAAAACCCCTATTACCCTATTCTTTATATAAGTTCTTCATATATAAAGGATACTTTCTTATATAAGTATTCTTTATATATTCTTTGTATAAGTTGGCGTTTATATCTGTTTATAAAAGTCTGGTGCATGAAAATAATATTTTAACCATTTTTCATATATTATTATTATTTTTGGAGCATTTTTTTATTTTTTATCCTCCAACATTTCGGGGGGATACATCCCCTTTATCCCCCACCCCCCTGAGTTCGCCCCTGCTTCAGTTTTTATTTTGGTCTTTGATGTAAGTTATTGGCCTGGTCTAAAAATATTTAAGGTGAAAACGCTTTTTTAGGTTCTTAGGATCCTAGATTTTTCATAAAAAAAAAAAAATTCCGTCGAGACAAGAGATATTCTCAAATATTAAACCCGTTTAAATAAGTTTTGTTATTTTGTTAGAAGGGAGGTACTTTAATTTAGAAAGGTATTCCAGTGCTACAAATATGGAAATTTGAAGACTTTTTATCCTACAAAACACATTTGATTCCACCAAACGAGTTTTATTTAAAAAAATGTTTATATATTTTTACTGTACTGAAGTTTTATTTAAAAGGACATAATAAGAGCAGAACTAAATACTTTCAGTCACTGGCGATCTCTGTGTGCTCGAATAATCTCAATACGGTGGTTATTATTACTTAGAGAATCTTTATAATTCGTAACAAGTTGAAAACGCTATTCAAACATTATTTCAATATCCTAATCCAACAAATAACTCACTAGTTTTTCAATCAGGTGATACTGATTTAAACGTGTTATAAGGAAATTTTCCAAAATAAAATCGTTATTACAGTAGCAAATTTAAAAATACATTTCCCAATGACAATTTTTGATAAAAATAAATTTCATCTGAAGAAAGAGTTGGGATTAAACGAATCGACTATAAACCCAGAAAGGTTGCTGATCCCTCCTTTTGTAGAAGCTATAAGACGGGATTTGTAAAATAATACCTCCTGGATATAATGTTATTTTCTCTCAAGATATCCAATTCATATCTTGAAATCTCTGTTACGAGTTTTCATATTTTTAGATAACACCATGATTCTTTTGTAAATGAGAGGAAGTGGTTTAGTGTCTAGCACTCAAGGGATGAAACCAAACCATAAGGGAAAAAATTGTCTCTGAAGCTCAAAAATAGTTTTATAACATAATAGCAAATACGTTATGTTTTCACTTTAAATTTGGGTATATGTAGGTATTATAGTTGGACGAATGTAAAAAAAAAAAAAAATTTTTAATGTAGTTTTCCTTTCAAACCATAAACAGTTGTTTGATATCTGTCAAAATATAATCTATCTTCTTATTTCTATAATTGTTTAGTCTGTTACGTCCCTTTTTCTCTCGACCTACTGAACCGATTTTTAAGATTGAAGTGTAATTTTAAAGCTTAGGATGTAGCGCGTGGGCGAATCGTAATTGAAAAGGCCGTATTGTTTCGGGCTTCGCCCCCCTCGCCTTTGATTCATTTCTAGAGGGCGCTTTAAAATGTTGACCAACTTTTATTGCAAGATCTTTAATGTGAATTGTAATAATTTAACAGCTGATTACCTTCAGATGAAATTTTAAAAGCCAGATAGTAAACAAAAATAGATCTCTGTCACTTCATAATCAACATTCGCATACTGTAGGTGAGTTTCACTCATACAGAATTATAAAATGCGCAATTTGCGCACGGGCCACCTCGTATATTTGAATTCAATGGTGACACAACCAAAGGAAATCAAAGGAAATCAACTTCACTGCTTCACTACTATCATCATAAACATTCTGTGTCAAATTTTTCAGCGGAGCTCATACAGACGGGAAGCGTTTGTCAGTCAGATGACCAAGTAACCCCAGGGGTGCCAACCCCCACGGAGCGGTCCATCTCGCAGCAGGGCGTACAGTGGCTCTTGGGGCAATCTCATCAACTTCCCTCTACCTAACTTGCTCGCAGATCTGGTTTTAAATCTACGTTACATATCTAATTTGTTTTTATACAAAGCTGGGTTTTGTTACTTTTTATTATTTTGCGCAAATAATAAAATAATTGTGCTAGAAAAATATCACTTTACTGAATAACTGATAATTTTTTTAACTAGACTCCTAGGTAAATTTAAGATTTTTCATTTTTTTTAGTTTTTATCTCTATAAGTTTTTTAGTTATAGTTTTTTTAAAAATGTTTGTAAAAACATTTTTAATCAACACATTGTTATATTAATACTTTCAGTAGGAACTCAAATTCATTTTTTCATATACAATATCTTATAAACTACAATGTATTCTAGATGTATGTTTCTTTTGCTTGTTAATGAATAATGTGGTGATTAATATTTAAATTGATTAATATCTGTAAATATTGCTATGCATTCATTTCACCATGAATACGCTCAAAGTCCCTTCAAAAAGCTCTTATTTCAAACATATCAACAACATTACTTACGTAGTACGGTGTAAATACCATCTGTATCATGTTTCCAATTTAGCTCAAAACCCACAATCTGAAAATTTATACCTATTCAATAACCAACATGTTTTTATATTATTTTGGTGTCATTGGATGGAGCTAAGAGTGAAGTTGTATCCTAAATTTGTTGGTAAATATTCATCCAAACGGAATGCTCTGCAATACCTTTCTTCGTTATCTTACCCAATTGATTAACGTTGGTAAAGGGAATTAATTAATTTGAAAGTTTAACTGCTGTAAACAATAAAAACAGCATGCCAGCGAGAGCATAAATCTATTTATACCAAAGAAGAAACCTTAAACCATGCCACTAGTAAACAAACTGAATTATAAGACAATTTATGAAACAATTTCCAATATTTCTAATAAATAAACCTTTTACAGTATAAATACTATTAACTGTAATAAGTAAGACCACAATAACTTAATAACAATTCAGATTTTTTTTATTAATTGGCCTAACATTTTGTACAGTATAGCTTATGGGAAATATGAAAAAAATTTAAAATTTTTAACGATTATTTAATTAGAAACTCTTTAAAAAAATGATGATTTAAAAAGCTTAAACAATAAAAAAATATATAGGAAGTTTAAGTTGTGTTTTTGATATTCTAACTAAATTACTGAATTTCCAGCAACGGGTATACTATTAAATTAACTTCCACAAAATAAATTATATCCTAGTTAAAAGTCGATTTCATATCATAGCGAAATCAATAAGATGAGATGATTATAATAAAACAATCTCACAGCAAGTCCCAGTCAACTTATCGGGGTCTCATCACAAGTGGGTGCGGGCGCTTGAATCAAGTGAGGTCTTATTGATTCACACAATCCCGCCATAACTATGCTCGGTTAAACATGTTGAAAGCGATTTGTGTTTTCAAGAGAAACTGCCGAATGTAATATAGTAATCATATTTTATAAGACTCCACAGGTAATTGATTATTTTTATTTTTTATTTAATTTTTTGTGTTTATCTACGCCAGTGGCATTTTTTAAGTTTTGACGGGGAACGGTCCAAACCCCAGTCTTGTTACTATATAACATCGACCAACTGTTAGAAAGCATCATTAATTTCTAGCCCAATGACAAATGGCTACTGGGTCCGGAATCAAAATCTTAAAAAGCTACTAACTTTTCTCAGGATCGAACCGGCAATCTTTGTTTTCAAAGGCGAGCACCATAACCACTCAGCTACCCAGCCAGTTTAATTTTTTAATTCCTGAAATGTATATTTTCAATTAGTTACCAAAAAACTATAGAAATCGCATTTTACTATTTAATGTGAGGTTTGAACAAATATTTATATTACTAGTAATAAAAAGATCCTTTAAAATCCTCTCTACATCAACTAGATAATATTTTTTATGCATACAAATCGCACCGTTCTATGGTAGAATAGTCTTAACGAATCGTTAATATTATTACATGCTTCAATTTAAATGTTGTAAATTAAAGATAAACTATACAATACATTAAAACAAGAAGAAAATAATATTACGCAAAGGTTATTGAATTTACTGTACCTACATTTAATCTTCTTGCATAGATTCGAAGCAGATTTCATTTATTCAACAATTCAACAACTGAAGTGGATTTTATTTTCATAATCTCTGCACAAGTACCGACCAACTTATCGGGGACTCATCTTAAGGTATCAAAAGGTCAGATATGTAATTGTAATCATCAATTGTACATAAAAATGGATTTCTCTCTCTCAAAATGTTAGGGATTTTTTATATTCTCATTAGTTTCCTTAGAAATACGACAAAAATAAACAATCTTCAAAAAAATTTCAGTTAATTGTTTTATGAGAATTTTACATCAGTAGGCCTAAACAACATGTCTTATTTCCAAATGGCTCCAGCCCTGCATGTTCTGATCTGCTGTTGCATATTCGTCGCATGTTGCATTTGTTGTTCATGCATCTTTTTAAGAGGATCCCCGTCCAACCCGGATTCATGTGAAGAACGTCCTTGCGGCAGACTGTGAGATAAATATCATATAAAATAATTTTATGCCAAATATTTTTATACAATTTATTTCGGTCTTTGATCATTGTGCAATGATTGCAAAATATATATTTCATTATGTTTTTATATGAAAATGACTTAAAATGTATTATAAAAACTAAATCATCATATTTTATTGCTTTACTATATAAATATCAACACAACAAAAGTTTTGATCCTGTTTAAAAAAAATAAATATGTGGACTCGGTTTCAGAGATTATATATTCTAAGTAACATCTTGTATACTTATCGACTGACTTTAACGTTGACTAAATTTGACTAATTTATATATCAACCTCCCATTTCACATTTAAGTTAATGTTTAGCTATTTCATTCAACAAATTTTAATGTGTATTTTTTTTAAAGTGCGTTCGCCTAAAAATGAGATTTAATTCTCAAAACAACACTTGTTTCATGAATAAACACCAATGTTTTCATAATGAAACAGAATTTGGATTTTAAGTACTGAAAGCATTAATTGACATAATATGAGAGTATTTTCCTCTAGGTAGTCCTTCTAGGCAATTAATGTAAAGGATTACTTTCCATAACCTAAAATAAATGACTGGGTATGACTTGAGGTAAAAATTAATTAAGTTAATGTGTGGGGTAACTGTTATTACATATATCAGAAATTCACCACCGCGACAATGAATTTAAAACAAACAGAACGGAAACTTCCGAGATAATTATGCCACAAATCGTTTCTACTGGATCACGCCGATGTCCCTAACCTTCGCAACAAAACGGCGACGATCGGGAGTCCAAATTCTCCGCCGCCGAACAGATGTTGGACGCCCGTCGCCACGGCAACCGTGGTGGTCGATACCGTGATCCGACCAGCGCCGCCTCGCAACCACGCAACCACGCAACCACGACCGCCAACCGTCCAACCGTCAGGCCGGCTGTGTGATATATTGCTGCACTAGGTACCTGGGTACAATGTTGTAGTGTACTATAGTCAATTCAAATGAATGTGTGGTCTAATTGCGGATCTAAATCCTCACAATGTGTCCCGCTTCTCCTGCTGTTTTGCAACCCAACCAATCAGAATCACTGGCAGTTACTTTAGCTTTTGTCTCAAATTGTTTGCTACTGTTTTAGTTTTTCAAGCAAATATGCTTATTTTGACGGTTGAGCTATAAAAAGATTTAGAATCTCTGCGTTTGTCGTCCTAGATATAAGGGAATTAAAATATCTTGGTGTCATTCTTTTCGTAAAAAATGCTGTACTACGACTCTTCCTTAAACTTTCTAGAGCAAAATAAATTATTAGGCAGGGTGCCTGGTAATAATGTTGAAATAAGCGTTTTTGTAATAACTTTAAACACATTAAAAACTATTTTTAGAGAAAACGGAAAAATTGCGTGTGTACGATAGAATCTTAAGAACAAGAATCTGAAATTATATTAGTAGAAAGTTTAAACATAACGATGCAAGAGGAAAGATACAAAAGGTCTGCAACTTCCAAAAACATATAGTTATTAGACAACCAATCGATTTCACATAAAACTAATAAAGCATGAAAGTAACAATACGATAGTTCCCCGTCATACATTTTTTCAAAATGTGACATTTTTTGCCTAGCAGCATTTTACAATCTCGCTCGACGATTTTGACGCACCCTTAACGGCGGTATAAGAATAAAACTATCATCAGTGGTAGCAACTATTTTTTCTAAAGTTCGAGGGCGAGATTAAAATAACAAAATTATGAAGAAGATATATATAAATATTGAGGAGGGTACCGAGAAATTTTTATGTGATTGGATTTAAAATACGGTATTTCGACTGGACATTTATTTTAAAATTTCAAAAATAATAGTTTGACCAAAGTTACATTAAACATATGAACAAGTATATATAACATTCTACACACGTATATGTGTAATTAATGATATAACATACACAAATGAATATTATGTAGCTTTTGTAGAAACATGCGGTTTTGTCTATTAAATGCGTCTGTTGATTAAATGTTCGAAGAAGTTGTACTTAACTTTTAAATTTGTTCAGCGACGCTTTAATTGTAAAACGGCCTTGTGACATTAACGGGAATCGGAGTTATTTGAGTTGGCGACAACTCGCCAACTTCGACATCCACTTTCTAATTGGACTCCAAACTGAGTTTCTGCTGAAGAAGAATTTCATTACTGTACGTCGTATTTGTACAGATTCGTCCGACTGCACTTCTTGAATCTCATTACTCTAGATGTGAAACTCTTTTCTATTTCAGTCTTGTACATTCTTGCATTTTACTGAAATAGACGACATCCTACTCTCCTCATACCGAAATTTTTAGGTTAAGTGCTTAACCAGTTAAATTCAAGTAAAATTTAAAACTGATAAGTTCTTAGGTGTTGTTTGGGGTTTCATTTGAGGCTCAAAGGAATCGTGTACTGAGCTAGAATCATAAATATTAACAGATTCAGTTTCACTAATATTTAATCCTATACTATAATACGAGGAATGTCTGAAGGGATGTGTGTTCCACGATCTCGAAATCTAGCTGTCAGATTTTGCTTAAACTTTGCAATTAAAAGTGCATTGGCCCAAAAATAAGTTTAGAAAAGGCCTCCATCCCAGGAAAAATCGAATTTTGTCAGAATTTAAGTTTAAAAATCGTAATTTTTAACATTGGTCTTATGGGTTGCTATTTTGGTAACGAAATAACAACGAAAGGTATACAAAAATAAAAGAACATTAATATTAAGCAGACTTTTTGAAACAGCTGTTAACTGTGAAGAGGTATAGTTGGTTGTTGGGGGAAATTTAATAGCTCTAATGACACTATATCAAAACTGAATTAAAACCAACGAGCAAGGCTCGGTTAACCTGGTACTTATGTTTAACTCTCGCTTTTGTTTATTAACCAACATTATTTCTGGTAAAAATATTTACAGAATACCACTAGCACAATAAGTACACCTAACTTTGTTAGACTTTATAATTTTTTGTAAACATGTAGTTGAGAGGCAAAAATAGTGACGGCTAGGGTTTGTTTATCCTTGTCAATTTTCTATTGGCTAAATAATTTTGTTATTTCATAGCATACTAGATAAGTTCAACTTATTGATTAACCTACTTATTTTGTGCATTGATACAATCACAAATCATATTCTTGTACTAAAAAATGTCAAAAAATAAATAATAATTTTACTTAAATACATTTTTTACAATTGTGGTAGTTTTATTCTTAAAGATAAGTTGTAGGCTACTATTTCACCGTTTTAATCCATTCATCTCCAATGCCTGAATAAAACAATTCATTATTAACCTATTCTAAGAAATTAAATCGGTCGTTATAGGGGGAATTTTATTCTATAAATAAATTGATTCAGAGCTTAGCAAGACATTATCAAAGACAATGCATTACCGATGGGATTTAACCGGTCGAGATAGGATGGTGAGCCAGACATCGAAATCCTACCAAGGATTTGCCGTCTCTACCCCACATGAACGAAGATTAAAACCACCAATTAGTTCAGACCTGTCTAATTGTATCAATCTATCATGTAAATACTTAAAACCACCGTATATATCTAATGAATCATAAAACCGGCTTAAGAATCTGGATATTGTTTTCTTTCCTACAACTGAATTAAAACTTGCATGTACCTCTTAAGAATGCATGAGAATAGTCTACTTTGCCTAGTTTCAGAGTAGAATAAATTTTGGGATTTTGCTTTGGGGCAATGCGAGTTGCATAGACCAAGTCCTCTTTGCCCAGAAGAAAGTGTGAAGAGGATCATGACTGATGCTGATCATAGAGCCCGATGTAGACCAATTTTTTAAGTACCAATTACTGTTTAGTATTTTTAAGTATTACTGTAATTAGTATTTTTTAAGTGCTTGGTTACTTAAATTTTTTAAGTAACCAAGCGATAACTGTATGGTAGTTGAAAAGTAATTTGCACCCCCCCCCCCCCTTAACGTTTTTTGACTCTTCGAGATATTTGAAATCGATTTGCGGCAACCTTTTTGGATATGAGGGGTCTTTTTTATTAACTAACCCTCATTATTGTAGCCCTTTACATCCAAGAAGGTTGCCACGAATCTCAAATATTTAAAAAGTTAAGGGGGGGGGGGACGCAAGTTACTTTTCAACCACCCTGTATATTAACTTTCCCTTTGTATGTCAAAAAGAATATTCACTTTTTTCTGAACAGGCATATACCACAGGACAAAACCTGATCTCTAGTCCTTTTACTTAACTAACCAAAGTGAAAACATCATTTGAAGCCGCACGTTCAACAAATTACCTATGAGTGCACAGCCTGTTAGCCTAGGTCGTTTAAAAAAAGTGATGCTGCATATACCTGGTTGTCTGATAATTTTTGCATATTGAATGACTGCATGTAGGTACATGATTAAGTGTATTATTTCATGAGTATCATTTCTTGCCATGTTGGTTCTGTCATTATTATTTTCGGCCTGATGATAAGTGGAGTGAATAGTTCAAATAGATTGATTTTCCCATCTTTTCATGTCCCTACCGTCTGTATTGCAGTGTAAGTGTAAATATATCCTTGAGTGTTGTTGATGTTTGTGTTCTTCTCCCGGTAAATGAACAATTATTCGAAATAAGATATTTTAAAAAGGATGTAAATAGAATTGCAGTTGCTATAAAAGATGTGAGCTATTTATAGTCTAAGACCTCTGCACTGTATAAAGATAAGGTTGTATAAGATTCCTGGAACCTGGCCAACAGCAACAGGTCCTTCGACTGGCCGACATTGTTATGCTATTCATATCCTCTCGGTAAGTGTTAACTAACTTATTCCATGGAATCGGTGTCTTCATTTAGAATAATCTGTTGCTTTCTTAAAAATTTTCCAGGTTTTTTCCATAGTTTTCATTTGAACATAAAGTAATTTTTATACATTACAAAAAACCAAAATAAATGTTCCAAAAGTCTATTAGTTATTTGAAATATTTCCTTATTTAGTTCTTTATCACAAATGTATATTTTTACGGTGTTCCATAAATAAAACTATTGTATTTGTAGCGTTTTTTCAGGTTCAAAATTAAACCTTTTTAAGATCTGAATGCAAAGTACATAAACGTGTTTCGCTAATTATTGTGTTGAACTCCCTCAGGATTTGATCTTAACACAACTATACTCGTTTTGGAAATATCTTTTGGTAAAATTCAGAAAATAGTTCAGTTTGCCACTTCTCTACCGGAATGTTATACTTTTACCTAACTTAATAAATAAGAGAAATTATACTTTTCTATCAAAAATATTATAGTATCATAAATTATTCGTAACGTTTAAATTTTTAAAGCGAAAAAGGAAATGATGCATTACGATACACAGATTGACAATTAAGTCTTAGGACGGCTTTATAATTTTTCAACACCAAGAGATGTCACAACGAAATTTGCCATACCGTTAATGGTATTAGTAAGTTACTATTATTTATACTTGGTGATTAAAAGTACCCATTAAAGGACATTTGGAAGTATAACTATTGGATGTTGGACAAAAATCTTTAATGAGAGGATAAGGTAGTATGCATATCAAATTAATGTCTATGCTAGTAGAATACAGTGCTTTACAGGACGAAAGAGTCCATAATGGGAGGCAATCAAATTTTGCATGAAAATCATATTGCTGAAAACAAAAACGCAATAACTCCCGACACACTAGACCTTTTGAGATTTGGATTATGGCAAATTACTCAGAATCATTCCTTAAAAATTATGCATCATATAACGAAGACCAATTATGTTTTAACAAGACATTGTTTAGGTGACGTCCCTGGTGGAAGTCGTCAGGGTACTATACTTTCCTCTTATTTGAGTACAAATACAACAGTTATAAATACTGCATTAATTTAATCCTTTATTGAGAAACCAAAGTGCACTAATAGTTCGTATAAGGTAAATGTGACTATTGAACCATCGATCGATTTATTATCCGTGTAAAAAATATAAGAAGAAAACTAAGCCTGTTTTGGCAAGTTCTTGGAATGTTAGTTCATTGTAGTTTTCAAAGGTTTCTGATAAATTTTCACGAGAATTGTTTGAGTATAATAAAACTGGATATAAAATTCATAGTGATATTTTACAATTAATTAAAGGACGTTGTTATTGTTTCAAAAAATATTCTTCTTATAATGTTTTTTACTCCATTTTTCATAGGAAAGTTTGATCATAAGAGACTCCTGGTTTTGACTATATCAAACAAGGTTGGCAGTTAGACCGAAGAATGCGGTGTGTTAGTTTTAGTTATTTTTAATAGTGCTGTTAAAAATACTTCGAGCTAATGAAGTCTTACTTGTCATAACTTCTGTCAGGGAATAGAATTTTTAACACAAAATTGTGATACAATATAGACATTCAAATCTTATTTCTTAAGAGATAAAAATATTAGCAGATAACAGATTCCACTTATTAGATTTTACCAAACCAATTCGAGAAAATTTTTATCTAACAAAAAACTCTATACCTTCTACAACATAAAAAGGAATTGTACATTGTGACCCACTATGGTTCTCATTATTTATTTTTCTATACTCTTAAATTATTCTTTTAGTTTCCTTTACCTGCAGTCTACTGTTTGAGGGTTCTGCTTTCAGCCTGTCTCCAACCATCTCCCACCTGCAAAAAAAAATAATAATAATAAAATAAATAAATTGAATATTTTTACATCACATAATTCAGTAGTATAGTTATTTAACACAATTCAGGTAAGCTATACTCAAATTTGGCTTCAGGCCAATCCACCTTATTAATATTTTAAATATATTTAATAAGTTGAGTTCCTTATTACTAAAAAGGTTAATGTACCCAACTATAGTCCTGGACAGGCTTATTGGCGGGTCGCCGATCAGCTGTTACAACCTATTTTCTTCGTAAACTGTTTCTAGATCGTAACAGTAGCTGCTTCAACGAGAATCATAAAGTAACGGTTACAAACATATTATTAAATTACCAGCTGTTTCGTATGGACACAAAACCTTCTTTCTAACTTGTTGTTAAACCATTTAAAATTGTTTTAGGCCCAATACATTTTTACAAGCGATATTTTCTAAAGTTATAGTCTATAAAAACATTTAACTTACACACGTATTTTAGTTAGTTTGTCTTTAATAGTGCACTTTATGTACACATCGTGCGTCTATGAAAGAGGAAGGCACCTCATGTGTTCCTCGACGAGAAGTGTGAACAAGCCTCACCCAAATTTTCTAATCTATTCAGACTTTGTCTACCAAGACAATTTATTATGTAACTATAGGTACGTTACTAAAAATTACACTGACATGAGAAAAATACTGTATTTGAAAACCAGAGTTGAGTGTAGATAATGCTTTGGGAATACTTTTTTTATAGTGATAAAGTGTAAATCCTTAGCTTCTTAGCCTATTTCTTTTTCACACCACACTTAAACTATATAGCCTAATTATGTCTTTGTTGTGGTCTCATTAGACAACATTTTGTCAGTTTTAGAGAAAGATGAAAATTATAAAACTTTTTTAGGTAGTCTTTATCCTATACAACTCATAACACGTTTCCTCACGTTTTACGTTTCCTATATAGCCTAAGTCAATGTTTTCCTTAAACAAGATAGGCCTAATCCTGAATCTGCCCTAATATAACCATTATGGATCCTTCCATCTGTTTCACAAGCAACAATCTGATAAACAAGCAATAATTTATAAAACCATTTGGCCAAAATAAAAAATAACTTAGAAAAATAGTATAAATGTGCAAGAGAAGCTGCAACGTTAAAAATCAATAGCTACAAACAGTTACATTATAATTCCAATAAAAACAGTTACTATTACCTTTTGGAAACAGTTCACTAAGGTAATAGGTTGCATCAGCTGATTGATCCACCCGCCAATAAGCCTGACCACGACTATAAAAGTTCACAAACTACTAAGAACGTACTTCCTTGTCTGTTATAAAACTCAAGACATTCTTTTGAACTCTTAGTCGTTTACCACTAAGTTTCCACTAGCGATTACTTTGAATAGGTCTTAAAGCTTTTGAACACTTTAAAATTCTTATAGTAGCTTTATGTTACTTCGCATTTTTTTATATTTCCATTTATTTTCGACTAAATCTTTTTTAAATAATCATCTAGCAACTCAATCTTTTATTTATTATTTTCTGAAAATCTAGCTACCTTATTTAATCTAATCTGAAGTTTATAAGTTCGCCAAGGGCTTAATCTATTAAAATTATTTTTATTGTGTCCGGCAGTATAATAAATTAGTGAAATTACTTTCCCCCGCAAAATATACTACCGTATTTTAATACATAAGAGGTTATTGATTCATTACTGATTTAATACCGCCAAAACGTTTTAGCAAGATAATATAATCATTTTATCACTTCATCACTTATACATTTTAATTAATATGTTATTAAAAGTCCAAACGTATTAATTCACAGTACAGCTTAAGAAGACAAATAGTATTGTGCAAGGAGGTGATGAATTGAATTTTATTTCGGAGATAACATCATCACAGGGGCGGACTGGCCCGCCGGCCCGCCGGCCGAAGGGCCGATGCGCCTTCTTAATATTCCAATCTTTGCGCCTCGTTCAAAACAATATTTTTGTTAAAATTCAAAAAATGAGCCGAGACACATTTCTAGGAAGCAATAGGAAAACTCAGAGTGAGAATTTCAGCAGTGAATAGCAAAACATAAAGTCGAGTGTGAGACCTGAATTTGACAATGTCGACAATACTGAGCTTTATACAATGGTCGACAAGCGAGAGCAAAGCAGTTCTCTCTCGTATGTGTATGCCTACTTCCGATCGAGTAGAGTAGAAGACACTTTACTCTGTGGTCTCTGGTCTGAGCGGCGTAAGCTGTGCGCTTCCCGCGTCATTTTACGCCGAACCCGAATAAAAACTGCATCCATCGGCGTCCATAACCTAAACTGTGATCGGTCGGTATCGGTGTCGTCTGTGGTAAACCGTAGTAACGAAAACGTTAAACTAGTGAAGAGTGTGAGTACTGGCGCCGACTCCATGGGGCCGAGGGGCTCGAGCCCCCCCCCCCCCCCCCCCCGCATGGCAAGGAATTTAGTTCGATGCAAAGATTCTATAAGAATAAGCCTACTGACTACGAATCGACAATCGTATTCGGCCACCTGATTTTGTCCTCATCTAAAAATTGGTCGCGTTCACGAGCACTAATTGGTGTGATCGGGATCGACAACCGATACCTTTAAAAGGATTTTTACACGCGATTTACTCCACGGTAGTCGCAAAAATACCACCGTTTCTCTCATGGGATATAGCTCACCTATCCAGATGAAGATTCAACAAACCAGTGGACCGAATTCCGATCTGATTACCACCGATTATTATGATAGTGAACTTGACCGTTGGGTGAGATCAAAGGTTAAGAAAGTTAAATTAATACAGTAAATTGTTTTTAACTAAGGTTATCATATAAAATTTTAAGACAGTGCAAAATGAAGACTGCAAGATTTAGGCCTACTTTAAGTTCTCCCGTTGTCTATAAATACTGTACAAAATCAATCAAATAATTTATGTACAAAATCAATGGTTCCATCGTCCATGTTTTATGTCAGTATTTTTTCCTCATTATTTTATTTATAAGTTCAGTACCTTGAAATATGCCAGATATAACGTAACTGCGTTAACTTAATAAATGCAGCTAGAGTTGTATGTATAAAAAATTGTTTCAATACTAGACTTTTGTTTTATTACTGTAAGGAAAACTTCATAACATACTACACCAAATCAATAAAAGAATAAAATTAAACTGATTTCTAAAATTCTCAAAATGTTTTGAAAGTTTATCTTTGGCTTAGGGTTTAAGAAGCAAATTTCGGCAGACCTTAAAAAAATGTAAACTGGGGACAGATTTCGTATTTTATTTAGCATGTTGGGGTTTTAATTGTTCTAAAACCTCAACATGAAAAGTAGCGTCGTTTTCTTTTTTCTAATGTAAATCTTTGGGCGTAAGCCTGTTTTGTAGTATTGAAATAAATAAATAGATATATTGTACCAAAAACCTATCTGTTTGACGATTTCATTCAGCCATGTAATATGGTATAGGCTATCTGGCTTTTTGCTAAGCATGAAACTTTGAGTCAATTCCTTTTATATATAAAATTGTTCCTATGGACCGATGCTGCAAGTCTACCAGACACCAATTTGAGTTTTATAATCTAATTACTTAATTTTTTTGTCTACACTTAGAACTTACAAAATTCAAAACATAATTTTTTAGGTTAACCTAGAAGGCATAACCCTTGACTATGTACACTTAAATGGCATTGGGTGCGGACAGAGTTAAAAATAAAAAGTATTTGATTTTGGATGGAATGACGTACAGTACTAGGGTTATTATTAGCAACTAAGGGTTCATTGTTAAAAAAACTGTTTTACAATGAGTTAAAACAAAGTTTATATGAATTTAAAATTATGTATTATCAATTATAAGAACATTTTAATATGAGAATTATCAACTTTCTCCTAACTTCTTCGAGCCTTGATAACTTGATAAATTTTTTTTTTTTAAGAGGTTGGCGGACCTCTTTTTGCCTTACTTTGCCCCGTCCACATAGACTCTTGATCTGTGCGTGGATCGTATTAGACAAAGTAAGGGGGTGAGCCGCTACAGTACAAGGTGAAAGGTACTGATAAAAGTTCACTGGCAGAACGCGGATTCGAACCCACGACATCGCTGCCATGGTCCCGAAGTCCGGCGCGCTAACCACTACGCCACCGACTCACCCATATATGATATTCCCATAATTCACAAATGATAGTTTATTTCATTGTCTTAGCTGGCAGTTATTATCAAAATAATAAAACACCCTTTGAATAATTATTAGGCTTATAGTTTAGACTATAAGCCGAACTGAGAATTCTGTTATTTACAGTGCCATTACATGCTGTTATTTTTTGCGGGTTGTAAACAGGAAGCACATGATTTATATTATTTGCATACAAGGGAAAATAGCGAAAATAAACAAATATAATACAAAAGAACCTAAGAGAATAATTTGTATTTTGTTTGGATATTTAATGTCAGAATAGCAACAAACCGTGTGCATAGGATGCCATTTTCCATATTATTTTACCGTGGGGGGGGGGGGGTGACCCCCCAGACCCCCGGTGTGCGCCTTCAGGTTAGTCAAGGTTTACGCCCTAATGGGGTACCCAGTCCGCCCCTGCATCATCATTTATATTAATATGGGGATTTGCCCCTACAAGCCCCTACTTTTATTTAAATTCGTTAATTTGTTTTCATTAAAAAATAAAAATGTGATAATTTAATTTTATTAACATCAGCAATACCGTTACGTCTGTAGATTTTTTAAAGTTTTGTTAAAGTTTTGTTCACACAATATTTTCAATATATTTAGCATGTACAAATTACAAATGTACCAGTTGCTTTCATCTCACTTTACTTAAGACCCAAAATAATCAAATAAATTGTAGGTTATCATAATACAACGCCAAGTAAACAGTAAGTAAATAACACTAAATATAAAGCGTTTTTACGCTTTTTTACCAATCTTAAACACAACAAACTCGTTATAATATGTGTGGACCGCTGACGCCATGAGCATTCCTTTCCATTCTACTGACGAGATTGGAATGCTAGGTCAGCGTCCATTTTGCTTTTGGGAGCAACATTGAATACTGCAGTAACGGGTATTAAATGTTAAATATACGTGTTTTATATTTTACATGTTTAGTTTTACTTTATCTAACCAGGTTCTTTTTTTAATTTTATGATTTAACTGTATACAAATAAACACTTATACGACATCTCTAAGAATGTTAACTTGGGACTACAGAGAGAAATATTGTTATTTAAAATATTAATTTGATCATGGTGTGAACATAATTCACCATCAATGAATTTATCATACTACTTTCTAGATGAAGCTTGAGAGCTTACAACAATATAAGATTTTAATGAAAAGCCTATTAGGGAGCGAAATATAAAAATCTTTTTTCCGTTTGCGTATTGTCATATCACGCATATCTTTCTCTGTAAAGAATTTAACATTTTAAATACCTGTAAAAGTGTATTACACTGATGGAAGTTTTTTGGCAAAATAAAAGCGATTAGAAGCATTTTAGTGCTGACAGAGCATTAACAAGGGTTAAGCTAAGTGCTGAAACGTAATTAAGCCTTTTACAGGTAACGGCTATGCTAAAACCTACGAGTTAATGTGTAGTTAATGTGTATAATATGATTGTCGAACATTTTTTCAAGTTCCAAATTTGAAATTAAATGTAGATGGGCTTTTCTAGTGTATTTAAGCCATCTTTATGGCAAAATGACTGTCAGTTTAGCTATTAATAATGCATTATTGGTTTATGAACTCAATTGATTATTTCCCGTTTCCATAGTATTAATTAATTTTTGAATAACGTACCTTAAATTTTTACAAATTTTAACGTGTTTCTCTGTCCAAGATAGTAATATTTCAATACGTGTTAGGCATTTAAACAAAAATTCAGTTATATTACAACAAAAACTCTAGTTGGAAATGGAATGGGGTGTTTCGTGTTTGAGAAACGAGTCCAATTTCGTCAAACATTTATCATCCGGTTTTTAGTTTTATTTGAAGCTATTTCTCTCCCTGATGTTATAAAATTACAAACATATTAACAACGTACTTATAAATGGTTTAGTTTGACACATTTTGTTGTCATTTAAAATTGATTATGAACCATATAGACTCGCTCAAAATTTTGTGGGATACTGTTGGCACAAACATGTAGCCTATGCAAGAACTCCAAATGGTTATCTGAAACCACCAATAAGATATGTAATACGACACTAATCTTAAAACTAGAAACTGTACAGCCCTCTTTGAATGAGTTAATTTGATGTTAAATTTTATACATGTTAATAGTATTTTGAAACAGTTGATAAATTATAAAATTCAAATACTTCAAGAAATATGAACTTCCAAAGTTTTGCTCCAAACTCAAAATTTTCCTTTTACTATATTCTGCTGTAATTCAATATAAACCTAAATTTCTGTTAAGGTATTACTCCTATACTTTAAAATGATTAATTTATAATTAGTATGTATGTATGCAAACTAATCTCAGAAACAGAACGATTTTCTCCAAACTTTCCAAATAACGTAGTTATACTCTTGCTGGAATTAAAACTAATACTTAACAGGTCTCAAGATACATATTAGTAGAAAAATCTTATTTCGTTGTAATCTACAGTTGGAATTCTAAAAACTTTAATGGTCTTATAGAGATAAATAATGGAAATGCTGAAAACAGGAGAATGGACTATCAAATTACTAGCCATGTACTCCAGAAGAAACATGTGGTTTTGCATTGTCTCCTCTGAGCTACAGAATGATACTAACTAGAGATCGCCTCCTGATCGAAATTCGACCAAAATTTCATGATCTGGACCCAAGAAGCTCAAAAACATTTTAGAAGTAAAACATCTGTTCTTCCTAATTTTTAGCACTTGTTTTTACAACAGCTGTCTAATGATTCATTCAATTCTCCTTTCTCCATAAGATTAACATTGGAACTTTGAAAGCCTGTGGGACGTAGCCCTGGAGTCCGATGTGAATTATAATGTGATTCTGCTCATCTACAGGATTATACCTTTCTAACGGTATCCGCGTATTTCTCCTACGATGCACACGAGCTGAGAAAAAAGGAGGAAATGAAACATGCTTGCGTATTAATATATAGATTGATAATAAATTTGAGTATTAAATCTTGATTGTTTAGATTAAGTACCGGGTTAAACGAGCCTCGCTCGTTGGTTACAATTCACTTTTGTTATAGTATCATGGTAATCAGGCCTTGAAGTTGACTTCACCTATACCTTTTCACCGGTGACAGCTGTTTCAAACCAGTACTTGAAAGTAGCAACCTTCTTTGTTTACTTTTCGTTTTTATGTAAAAAATTACAATTTCTAAACTTAGTTTTAGACAAAAAACTATTTTACAAAACAATTTATAAAGTTTTATAGTTCTGAAAGGTGAGTGAACAAAGTGATAGAGCTCATCGTGGAGCGGGTGAATGTGCTCGTCTAAAAAAAAAAATAAAATTATTTTTGAGGCCGGCATTAAAAGATAGCCTTATGTGTCAGAGATTCTAATAGCAGAAAAATTATATAAGGTTACCGAGTAAATGCTCGGCCCCCAATTACTAGTATTAGAGACATGCACAGTATATATATTTTATTTATTTTTGACGAAAAACCACATATTTTATCGGAAGAGTGTGCTAGGCGATAAAGTCGGTTTTACAGGCTTACACGTTTTAATCCGCTGATGTCCAATGTATAGTCTTTTGAAATTTACTCGGTTTATGGAAACAGATTGAGTTTAAACCTATCACAGATTGAAATCCAGTTGTTCACCACCTGTCACAGTAGTAGTGGTAAACTGCATGTGCTGGCTCTGTTCAATGACCTCTGAGGAATGTGTGACGTCACTGATGACGTCATCGTGACGTCACCACATTCCTCAGAGGTCATTGAACTGAGCCAGCACCCGCAATTTGCCATTACTCGCAGTCACATATAAAGTTTCAGTATTGTAAGGCAGTCATGGCACTCGGCAATTTCTATGGGGCTCGGGAAAAGGCAAATGTTCATCGAATCCGGATCCTGGACTCGAAACTAGTGATTTTCTCTACTTTCTGTTCTTTTCTGTTATTTTATTTTCTGTAACTAGTGAATTTACCTATTTAAATTCTTTTATAGATAGATGGCCATAAGAAAGTGAATTTGCATAGTTTTAATTTAATAGAAAAAGTTTAATCCTCTAAAAATCTTATTTGTTATGAATGGAACGGAAAGTTTGACGTAGTCCTTGCCGGGTGTAGCAGTAACTAGCTACGTTGCTAAACAACAGAAAACTAAACAAAACTAAACAAACATCTAACTAAACAAAAAGAAATTAAATTATACACTACAATTAATCTAAGGTAAAACGATAGTGTTTGTAAGCCTAGACACCCGGTACTGCTAGCGGCCTCCAGACCCTATAGCGGGGTGTCTGCCCCAGGCTTTCAACTTACAAACTCAAAGTGTGAGTGTCGTGTCGTGTCTATCTCAAAAAACTATTATTGTACTTAACTTTTTAACGTAGAGTACATTGTGTTTATCCATAAAGACCATCCTCATAATTAGACAAATTTGTATATATGAGGTCAAAATTGCGGTTCGGATCCAACGTTAAACTGTAGGTCGGAGAATGCCGGCATTAGACAGTAACAAGACTACAAGATCGCGCCACAATCATCCTACACTCATCTCTCATTCATGGCTATTGAGTGAGGTCGCCATTTCGGTAAAGGTGTTAAAAATAGTATGCTAGTTATAAGAAAAACTAACTACAAAACCATTAAGGATTTTTCTTGTACGCCTTAATTTCTTGAACATAAATGTATGAATGTTAACGACACCTACACAAG
Source organism: Neoaliturus tenellus (assembly GCA_030545055.2). Classification (NCBI taxonomy): domain Eukaryota; kingdom Metazoa; phylum Arthropoda; class Insecta; order Hemiptera; family Cicadellidae; genus Neoaliturus; species Neoaliturus tenellus. The sequence goes on along the minus strand of CM061531.1, from coordinate 333,049,785 downwards.
CAATGTAACATCCATGAAAAACCTTACAATTAAAACTAACGGCAGAAACTCGAATGACGTCAGCGAGAAGATTCTCGGGACAGAGTTTTCAATCAATGTCCCGCTGACGGATGAAACACCAAACGTCCCGGGACGATTGATTGTGTTACATCGAGTCTGATTCTGTGACACAGGACACCAGCTTGAGGGTGGTAGACAATCAATGTCCCGCTGACGGATGAAACACCAAACGTCCCGGGACGATTGATTGTGTTACATCGAGTCTGATTCTGTGACACAGGACACCAGCTTGAGGGTGGTAGACAATCAATGTCCCGCTGACGGATGAAACACCAAACGTCCCGGGACGATTGATTGTGTTACATCGAGTCTGATTCTGTGACACAGGACACCAGCTTGAGGGTGGTAGACAATCAATGTCCCGCTGACGGATGAAACACCAAACGTCCCGGGACGATTGATTGTGTTACACCGAGTCTGATTCCGAGACACAGGACACCAGCTTGAGGGTGGTAGACAATCAATGTCCCGCTGACGGATGAAACACCAGACGTCCCGGGACGATTGATTGTGTTACACCGAGTCTGATTCCGAGACACAGGACACCAGCTTGAGGGTGGTAGACAATCAATGTCCCGCTGACGGATGAAACACCAGACGTCCCGGGACGATTGATTGTGTTACACCGAGTCTGATTCCGAGACACAGGACACCAGCTTGAGGGTGGTAGACAATCAATGTCCCGCTGACGGATGAAACACCAGACGTCCCGGGACGATTGATTGTGTTACATCGAGTCTGATTCCGAGACACAGGACACCAGCTTGAGGGTGGTAGACAATCAATGTCCCGCTGACGGATGAAACACCAGACGTCCCGGGACGATTGATTGTGTTACACCGAGTCTGATTCCGAGACACAGGACACCAGCTTGAGGGTGGTAGACAATCAATGTCCCGCTGACGGATGAAACACCAGACGTCCCGGGACGATTGATTGTGTTACATCGAGTCTGATTCTGTGACACAGGACACCGGCTTGAGGGTGGTAGACAATCAATGTCCCGCTGACGGATGAAACACCAAACGTCCCGGGACGATTGATTGTGTTACATCGAGTCTGATTCTGTGACACAGGACACCAGCTTGAGGGTGGTAGACAATCAATGTCCCGCTGACGGATGAAACACCAAACGTCCCGGGACGATTGATTGTGTTACATCGAGTCTGATTCTGTGACACAGGACACCAGCTTGAGGGTGGTAGACAATCAATGTCCCGCTGACGGATGAAACACCAAACGTCCCGGGACGATTGATTGTGTTACATCGAGTCTGATTCTGTGACACAGGACACCAGCTTGAGGGTGGTAGACAATCAATGTCCCGCTGACGGATGAAACACCAAACGTCCCGGGACGATTGATTGTGTTACATCGAGTCTGATTCTGTGACACAGGACACCAGCTTGAGGGTGGTAGACAATCAATGTCCCGCTGACGGATGAAACACCAAACGTCCCGGGACGATTGATTGTGTTACATCGAGTCTGATTCTGTGACACAGGACACCAGCTTGAGGGTAGTAGACAATCAATGTCCCGCTGACGGATGAAACACCAAACGTCCCGGGACGATTGATTGTGTTACATCGAGTCTGATTCTGTGACACAGGACACCAGCTTGAGGGTGGTAGACAATCAATGTCCCGCTGACGGATGAAACACCAAACGTCCCGGGACGATTGATTGTGTTACATCGAGTCTGATTCTGTGACACAGGACACCAGCTTGAGGGTGGTAGACAATCAATGTCCCGCTGACGGATGAAACACCAAACGTCCCGGGACGATTGATTGTGTTACATCGAGTCTGATTCTGTGACACAGGACACCAGCTTGAGGGTGGTAGACAATCAATGTCCCGCTGACGGATGAAACACCAAACGTCCCGGGACGATTGATTGTGTTACATCGAGTCTGATTCTGTGACACAGGACACCGGCTTGAGGGTGGTAGACAATCAATGTCCCGCTGACGGATGAAACACCAAACGTCCCGGGACGATTGATTGTGTTACATCGAGTCTGATTCTGTGACACAGGACACCAGCTTGAGGGTGGTAGACAATCAATGTCCCGCTGACGGATGAAACACCAAACGTCCCGGGACGATTGATTGTGTTACATCGAGTCTGATTCTGTGACACAGGACACCAGCTTGAGGGTGGTAGACAATCAATGTCCCGCTGACGGATGAAACACCAAACGTCCCGGGACGATTGATTGTGTTACATCGAGTCTGATTCTGTGACACAGGACACCAGCTTGAGGGTGGTAGACAATCAATGTCCCGCTGACGGGTGAAACACCAAACGTCCCGGGACGATTGATTGTGTTACATCGAGTCTGATTCTGTGACACAGGACACCAGCTTGAGGGTGGTAGACAATCAATGTCCCGCTGACGGATGAAACACCAAACGTCCCGGGACGATTGATTGTGTTACATCGAGTCTGATTCTGTGACACAGGACACCAGCTTGAGGGTGGTAGACAATCAATGTCCCGCTGACGGATGAAACACCAAACGTCCCGGGACGATTGATTGTGTTACATCGAGTCTGATTCTGTGACACAGGACACCAGCTTGAGGGTGGTAGACAATCAATGTCCCGCTGACGGATGAAACACCAAACGTCCCGGGACGATTGATTGTGTTACATCGAGTCTGATTCTGTGACACAGGACACCAGCTTGAGGGTGGTAGACAATCAATGTCCCGCTGACGGATGAAACACCAAACGTCCCGGGACGATTGATTGTGTTACATCGAGTCTGATTCTGTGACACAGGACACCAGCTTGAGGGTGGTAGACAATCAATGTCCCGCTGACGGATGAAACACCAAACGTCCCGGGACGATTGATTGTGTTACATCGAGTCTGATTCTGTGACACAGGACACCAGCTTGAGGGTGGTAGACAATCAATGTCCCGCTGACGGATGAAACACCAAACGTCCCGGGACGATTGATTGTGTTACATCGAGTCTGATTCTGTGACACAGGACACCAGCTTGAGGGTGGTAGACAATCAATGTCCCGCTGACGGATGAAACACCAAACGTCCCGGGACGATTGATTGTGTTACATCGAGTCTGATTCTGTGACACAGGACACCAGCTTGAGGGTGGTAGACAATCAATGTCCCGCTGACGGATGAAACACCAAACGTCCCGGGACGATTGATTGTGTTACATCGAGTCTGATTCTGTGACACAGGACACCAGCTTGAGGGTGGTAGACAATCAATGTCCCGCTGACGGATGAAACACCAGACGTCCCGGGACGATTGATTGTGTTACACCGAGTCTGATTCCGAGACACAGGACACCAGCTTGAGGGTGGTAGACAATCAATGTCCCGCTGACGGATGAAACACCAAACGTCCCGGGACGATTGATTGTGTTACATCGAGTCTGATTCTGTGACACAGGACACCAGCTTGAGGGTGGTAGACAATCAATGTCCCGCTGACGGATGAAACACCAGACGTCCCGGGACGATTGATTGTGTTACATCGAGTCTGATTCTGTGACACAGGACACCAGCTTGAGGGTGGTAGACAATCAATGTCCCGCTGACGGATGAAACACCAGACGTCCCGGGACGATTGATTGTGTTACATCGAGTCTGATTCCGTGACACAGGACACCAGCTTGAGGGTGGTAGACAATCAATGTCCCGCTGACGGATGAAACACCAGACGTCCCGGGACGATTGATTGTGTTACATCGAGTCTGATTCTGTGACACAGGACACCAGCTTGAGGGTGGTAGACAATCAATGTCCCGCTGACGGATGAAACACCAAACGTCCCGGGACGATTGATTGTGTTACATCGAGTCTGATTCCGAGACACAGGACACCAGCTTGAGGGTGGTAGACAATCAATGTCCCGCTGACGGATGAAACACCAGACGTCCCGGGACGATTGATTGTGTTACATCGAGTCTGATTCTGTGACACAGGACACCAGCTTGAGGGTGGTAGACAATCAATGTCCCGCTGACGGATGAAACACCAAACGTCCCGGGACGATTGATTGTGTTACATCGAGTCTGATTCCGAGACACAGGACACCAGCTTGAGGGTGGTAGACAATCAATGTCCCGCTGACGGATGAAACACCAGACGTCCCGGGACGATTGATTGTGTTACATCGAGTCTGATTCTGTGACACAGGACACCAGCTTGAGGGTGGTAGACAATCAATGTCCCGCTGACGGATGAAACACCAAACGTCCCGGGACGATTGATTGTGTTACATCGAGTCTGATTCCGAGACACAGGACACCAGCTTGAGGGTGGTAGACAATCAATGTCCCGCTGACGGATGAAACACCAGACGTCCCGGGACGATTGATTGTGTTACATCGAGTCTGATTCTGTGACACAGGACACCAGCTTGAGGGTGGTAGACAATCAATGTCCCGCTGACGGATGAAACACCAAACGTCCCGGGACGATTGATTGTGTTACATCGAGTCTGATTCCGAGACACAGGACACCAGCTTGAGGGTGGTAGACAATCAATGTCCCGCTGACGGATGAAACACCAGACGTCCCGGGACGATTGATTGTGTTACATCGAGTCTGATTCTGTGACACAGGACACCAGCTTGAGGGTGGTAGACAATCAATGTCCCGCTGACGGATGAAACACCAAACGTCCCGGGACGATTGATTGTGTTACATCGAGTCTGATTCTGTGACACAGGACACCAGCTTGAGGGTGGTAGACAATCAATGTCCCGCTGACGGATGAAACACCAGACGTCCCGGGACGATTGATTGTGTTACACCGAGTCTGATTCCGAGACACAGGACACCAGCTTGAGGGTGGTAGACAATCAATGTCCCGCTGACGGATGAAACACCAAACGTCCCGGGACGATTGATTGTGTTACATCGAGTCTGATTCTGTGACACAGGACACCAGCTTGAGGGTGGTAGACAATCAATGTCCCGCTGACGGATGAAACACCAAACGTCCCGGGACGATTGATTGTGTTACATCGAGTCTGATTCTGTGACACAGGACACCAGCTTGAGGGTGGTAGACAATCAATGTCCCGCTGACGGATGAAACACCAAACGTCCCGGGACGATTGATTGTGTTACATCGAGTCTGATTCCGTGACACAGGACACTAGCTTGGAGGTGGTAGACAATGGTGAACTCTGTAGCGATTAACAACGACCATCGAACGTTAACGACCAATTAGTTGACTATTGTCACGTGACAGCGATCACTTAGGCAGAACTGATTCCGAGACACAGGACACTAGCTTGGAGGTGGTAGACAATGGTGAACTCTGTGGCGATTAACAACGACCATCGAACGTTAACGACCAATTAGTTGAATATTGTCACGTGGCAGCAATCACTTAGGCAGAACTGATTCCGTGACACAGGACACTAGCTTGGAGGTGGTAGACAATGGTGAACTCTGTAGCGATTAACAACGACCATCGAACGTTAACGACCAATTAGTTGAATATTGTCACGTGGCAGCGATCACTTAGGCAGAACTGATTCCGTGACACAGGACACTAGCTTGGAGGTGGTAGACAATGGTGAACTCTGTGGCGATTAACAACGACCATCGAACGTTAACGACCAATTAGTTGAATATTGTCACGTGGCAGCGATCACTTAGGCAGAACTGATTCCGAGACACAGGACACCAGCTTGGAGATGGTAGACAATGGTGAACTCTGTGACGATCAACAACGACCATCGAACGTTAACGACCAATTAGTTGAATATTGTCACGTGGCAGCGATCACTTAGGCAGAACTGATTCCGAGACACAGGACACCAGCTTGGAGATGGTAGACAATGGTGAACTCTGTGGCGATTAACAACTGATTCCGTGACACAGGACACCAGCTTGGAGATGGTAGACAATGGTGAACTCTGTGGCGATTAACAACTGATTCCGTGACACAGGACACCAGCTTGGAGGTGGTAGACAATGGTGAACTCTGTGGCGATTAACAACTGATTCCGTGACACAGGACACCAGCTTGGAGGTGGTAGACAATGGTGAACTCTGTGGCGATTAACAACGACCATCGAACGTTAACGACCAATTAGTTGAATATTGTCACGTGGCAGCGATCACTTAGGCAGAACTGATTCCGTGACACAGGACACTAGCTTGGAGGTGGTAGACAATGGTGAACTCTGTGGCGATTAACAACGACCATCGAACGTTAACGACCAATTAGTTGAATATTGTCACGTGACAGCGATCACTTAGGCAGAACTGATTCCGTGACACAGGACACCAGCTTGGAGGTGGTAGACAATGGTGAACTCTGTGGCGATTAACAACGACCATCGAACGTTAACGACCAATTAGTTGAATATTGTCACGTGACAGCGATCACTTAGGCAGAACTGATTCCGTGACACAGGACACTAGCTTGGAGGTGGTAGACAATGGTGAACTCTGTGGCGATTAACAACGACCATCGAACGTTAACGACCAATTAGTTGAATATTGTCACGTGGCAGCGATCACTTAGGCAGAACTGATTCCGTGACACAGGACACTAGCTTGGAGGTGGTAGACAATGGTGAACTCTGTGGCGATTAACAACGACCATCGAACGTTAACGACCAATTAGTTGAATATTGTCACGTGGCAGTGATAACTTAGGCAGAACTGATTCCGTGACACAGGACTTGGAGCTTGGAGGTGGTAGACAATGGTGAACTCTGTGGCGATTAACAATGACCATCGAACGTTAACGACCAATTAGTTGAATATTGTCACGTGGCAGCGATCACTTATGCAGAACTGATTCGTCCAATTTGTTTTATTGTTTCGACTCCATTATTATTGTCGAGTTATTGACTTTATTATTATCACCGTAGGATAATATTTAACTTTTCTTTTAAAACAAGAATGTATATTTTAAATTGAATTTGAATGACGGTGTATTTTTATTAATCCAGCTGTGTTGCTTTCTTTCAATTCTTTAGCTTTTACTACAATTAATCTACATTCACTGTTTTGTCGTTGTAAGCAACCAAGTATCGTGTTTAAAATATAATACAGGTCTTTAAATGATACCGAGTGATACTTTATATTAAAGGGTAAAATTTAATGCTGTTACTTCACGGATTATCTTGAATAATTTCTCTTATTTTTTTTATAATTAAAGTTACCTCATTTTCATAGCAGTATATTCTCGTAAGTTTAAGTTTTTTTTCCTTTTTACAGAATTTACTTGATCAAATTGTGTTTTAAGTCTGGTGAGAATTTCTTGTTTGTTTTCTTTTATGGACTGTATATGGACTCGTTCCCCACAACAGGCGTTTGCCCATGTGGGGATAAATTTCATTGTTTATCTTGTATTGATTTATTGTAATTTGTTCGTTTTCTGAAATAAAGATTGTTTCAATTTTTCTTTCATTTTTGTTCAATAACATTTTAATTTAAAATTCGAAAGTTTAATATGAAAGCCTATTTTATTTATTTATTTTTTTTACTGAAGAAAAGAATATTAAAGTTAATGGTTTTTTAGCTTTATTATTCTTATTTTCTTGGACCATCGATTTTTTATTATAAATAAACAAAAATATTTTAATTATTTTGTAATATAAACTAAAGTTTACGATAATAATCAAATTTCATTAGTAAAGACACATTATTTCCTTTCAATGAAGGTAATAATTCCCTTTAGCGGATTAAAGCTTTAGGCACTAAAAATTTAAAAAATATATTTAATTTATATTGTATTTGTAAAAACCAATAAACTTCTCATATAACACTGTATATTGGTTTGTGAAAAAAGTCTGACTCGTTTAATGGATTCCTGGAAGAGCGCCAGTCTACCAACCCACTAAATTGTCCTGGGCGCGTTCGTTTTAATAAAGAAACAAGTTTAAACGTGCTTCCACTGGCTGACAGTTACTCAAAATGTGTTGTTTTATTTTTAAAACTTTGTTTTACATTCCTAGAATCGTTCCCGTTTGTAGATTGTGGTTTGGAGGCACACGTGGAGTTACCGAATAACAATCTAAAATTAGTATATACGTCATTTCCTAGAAAATCACAAGTAAAAAATTAATAAACGTTTTGTATGTTTTGTATAGCTCTGTATCTTATAAAGCCTATTTGTTTTGGTTCAAAAATTACTTTTTTAGAAAATGTTGCACATAATTCCAAATACAAGTAAATGAGTACCGGTACCACTTACCATCTAAGTTATATTAATAATTAATTAGTCACTATATCACTATTTTGAGACAGGGACCTCATAGTAGGTATTTTAATCAGAATATGAATGAGATATGAATGTAGGATGATTGTGGCGCGATCTTGTACTGGCTAAGGCGGACATTCTCCTTAGACAGGACTGTTAATTAATATCCTAACAGCCAATTGCATCTAGGTACCTACAGTTTAACGTGGGATCCGAACCACAATTTCGTCCTCATATTACGAATTGGTCTAATTATGAGGATGGTCTTTATGGGTGAACTAGAATTCACTAGTGCGGCACATTAATCCCCACAAGGGAATATCGCATACACAAGCAATCGCTTATAACTATCCACAATTCGTGACCTGCAAGTAGCTGGATTACAGGACGACGCCACCGTCCCAGTCACTACTTGATGATGTCACTGTCACTTTCTATAAGATAAAACATGTAATTTAACTGAACCGGCTGAGTCTGACTTATTGAAACGTTCTGAGTTAATCGCCAAACATAAAACTGAATTTTCTCTGCAACCATTAAAGTAAAATAATTATATAAAAAAAAATTATTAAGGTTTTGGCTTTTTATTTTTTCCAAAATAAATTTATCTCAATATAAAATTTTCCTTAATTTTGCAAAATAACAATTTTTTGTTATTTTTAACACTTTGAGCCTTGTAACCTTTAAATGTGAATTTTCTCAGAGATGCGGATGGTTTGACTTTATTTGGTTTTAAGTCTTAAATAATCACTAAAATTGCAATAGAAATTACCTACCTTACTTTTTTACGTTTTAGGTAATTTTTGGGGTGAACAAACTTCAATCTTTAGAAAACGCCTCATAATACGGAATCAAATTGGATTAGGACCTAAGTACGAAATTTTTGATTAAAATCTATCCTTATCGGGACTTTCTCTAGCTCTCTCAGCATCTAGAGACACGACGCAGATATACTCATTACATTAAGGCAAGATTTTCATTATTTGCCTTCATTTAGGACGTGTTCTTGCCCGTTAATTTAATGTTTTGAGTTCATCCATGATAAAACAGCAAAGTTTTTTAATGTATCGTGATTTCATGTTTTGTGTATGTGTGTGTTTTTAATTTCAATAACACTACATTCGGCCGTATAAACTTTTAACATTGAAACAGTTTTCAAAGATATGAAATGTTAAAACTTTTATATTAGCTTGTGACTATATTAGCTATATTCCAACTATTTTATTTTTTTATTTGTAAACTCTGAGGCAATTTTTACCTTTATATGAACAATAGCGAAGATATCTTACTTATACCACTATGCTTTATGAAAGAAAGTTGCCCGTTCAAAAGGGCGATTGAACGCTGCATGCCAGCAAACATGTAATGTCCTTTGAGAGTTGATCAGAATTCATCGTTCATGTCAAACATTCGAATTCCCCTTTTCACACAAGGATTTTATTTGTTTTACATTTTATTCACGTTTCAAATAAGTAATTCAAATATAATGAATAAATGAATAAATGCTTTTATTTCCATTACAAATTACAAAAAAAACACAATGCTTACAAAATTGTTGGAAATAATAGCAAAGTAATGTTGCAGTCGATATTTTTTTGTTATTTTACACTGTAACTGAGTCATTTGGTTATGAATGTAGTGAAAGTGAAAGAAGTGAAAGTTACAATTGTGCTGGATTAAGTTAAGATTTATTCATGTTATTAAGCCTCCGAAGCTGATAAAGACAATAATTATAAATAGTTAACCCACGTCTTCACACTCAATAAATAACACTAATTGAGGAGGTCTATGTAAAAAGGGCTGTAGTCTGAAAACCAACAATTGAGATATGGAGTGTGCAAAACTTCATTCAAGTGTATCTTTTAACCTGAAACCTAGGCAACTTAAACTATTATTGATGAAATAATATTCAATAATCGGTGATTCGTTTTATATTTACAAGTAGGAGTGTTTATTTTAAAATATTAAAGAAATTCCTTTTGCAAAAAATGCTTACATATGCCCTTTTTCAGGAGATGGCTTGCCGCCATGTTTTTCATACGCCCTTTTTACATAGACATGTTTTTATAAGTCCTTTTTACATAGACATTACATCCTTTTTACATAGGCGGGCTAAACATCAGCTGATACAATCAGACAGTAGAAGGTGAAACAAAGAGATACAAACATGAAATTTCACAGACTTACAAATGAAAACACAAGGCATCTGAAAACGCCATCTCCGCATAAAGGGCGCTATACCGGCATACGCCCTTTTTACATAGACCTAAACATCATCTGATACAATCAGACAGTAGAAGGTGAAACAAAGAGATACAAACATGAAATTTCACAGACTTACAAATGAAAACACAAGGAATCTGAAAACGCCATCTCCGCAAAAAGGGCGTATACCGGCATACGCCCTTTTTACATAGACCTCCTCAATTCTGGACTACCATTTTTTCGACGGATGAATTGTCATGATCGGGTCCGACTTTACAAAACCAAACTTCAGTTGTTCGTTGTAAAAAAGTTAAAATTCACACAACACATAACACGTAAGATAACACGTAACAAATAATTTAACTTTAAAATACATACAATACAATTTACGAAGGAATTATAACAGAAGGAATTTACGAAGGTGTTGTAAGCAAATACCAGTTAACCCTACTTAGTGAATGTACATGTCAAAATTGACCACGTTATATCAAGAAATAAGCGAGACACAGGCTTTTTTACTTTCTCCCCCTATACCATAGTATATGGAGAAAGTATTGTTTTCGTCAAAATTTTCGAATTTGAGTTGTTGGTGGATTTATCCATTTTGGTTCCCCCTGAGTCCAAAAAAGTGGTTTTCGGAGTGATGTCTGTGTGTGTGTGTGTGTGTGTGTGTGTGTGTATGTGTGTCAGGATGTATACAGAGCTAGAGAATGCCCCAATGGTCCGATTTTGGTGAAATTTGGTACGTAGGTCCAAACCCACGATAATTCCAGGCGTTTTTTTCATTTTTTTGAATTTTTGATTTTTAAGGGTAGTTTACCCCCAAAAACCCTCAAAAATCGTCAAAAATCAAAATTTCTCAAAAACGGCTCTAACGATTTTGATTAAAATTTTGTGGTTTATTAAGCTTAAAATGGTGAATAAAATGACACCACCCGCATCTCCGAGAAAATGCGCGTTCAAAAGTTATGGAGTAAAAAGTGTTTAAAAAATCAATTTTTTTGATTTTCAAAATAGCTGTTGTCTCAAAATAAATTTTACTTATCACCATTAAATCAAGCTCAAAAAACTAAATAATCCAGTACTTTAAATTATTGCTCTACGTCAAGTGGTTGAGGAGAAAATACAATTTTTCGTTTAGCGGTAAACGCAGTACGTTGTTAAAAGTCACAGATGGGCGTAGGGTCAAGCTCGCGCTGCTCAGCTGGTAGCTATCCGACAGAGTCATCTAGACATTAATGTTTAAAGCGTTTAACACATGTTTTTATATTGTTGGGAGAAAGTATGTGTCAGTTATCTGATACCGTTTATTTTATTTCCAACAGCAATAACATGGGAAACCTATTTTTTCTTTCCTCCGTTATCCTGTTAAGACAAGTTAAAAGTTCGAACACTAAATTTTTTGTTTTTAAACTCTTTAAATGATTTTGGTTCAAATTGTTGTATTTTGAAAAATGAGATCCAAAAATGCAAAAAAAAAAACAAAAACACATTTTTGGCCCCTTAGAAACCCTTTAAATCCCCGTTCCCATAACCCGATCATGCTGGTTCACGAATTCACGAAAATAGATCTGGTCTTACACTTTCGTACCAAATTGGTACCAGACTAAGGTAGAAAGTCTGGTGAGCATTTCTTGTTTGTTTTCTTTTATGGACTGTATATGGACTCGTTTCCCACCACAGGCGTTTGCCCATTCAAAATACTAGATTGTTTGTTTTTTTAAGCTCTTTTAAATGGTTTAAGTTAAAATTGTTGAATTTTCTAAATAAAGGTAAAAAAGCCAGAAACACATTTTTGGCCCCTTAGAAACCCTTTAAATCCCCGTTCCCATAACCCGATCATGCTGGTTCACGAATTCACGAAAATAGATCTGGTCTTACACTTTCGTACCAAATTTCATCAAAATCGAAGGTCCCTGTCAAAATTTATCAGTACCACGGTCACACATATACTATATATATATTTACATACTAGTATATATGAAAATGAACGAATGGTGTTTTTGGCTTCTGGGGACCTCAAAATGTAAAAGTAACTTGGCACCGGAATAGGTCTCACCATGGCTACTACCGTAATAGAGTATTCCTTATAGGGAAATTCGTTAAAAAAAATAGTAAAGTGCACTACAACTACAACCTACCAGCACACCCTCGACTGTGGTGTAAGTTAGTAGATAATTAAATACAATAGCTACTTTTACAACATAGCACTCACAATTTTATCAAATTATTGTACAATCAAAAAATGTTCTTCCACAAGAAATCATATTGGAAAATTTTAAGTTCTGTCAAGGGAAGTTCTGGAGGAATTTTGAAAAAAAATATTTTGATTGACCACGTGAGCAAAGATGCAATCAATGCAAAGACGCGAGTCCATGCCTAATGTCAACCCTGTATGAATTAGTCTATACATCCCCAAAAGGTACTATACCTTTATTGGGTTCTAATATGTGAGTGAATGGTATTTGACAAATATTGTTCTGTAGTAGGCCTATGCCTAAATTAAACTAGAGCAATAAACTCAAAGCAGCAATATTAACTGCAAAAATTGAGAGCACATAAAATTCAATTTGAAGTATAGGTTTGTAGCACTATAAAGTGTAATATGAGCATCCCTATAATATTATCCCTATAATATTGGGCTATAGAGCCATATACAATTTTATGTTGGATTGGCAAACCAGCACAGTATGTTTTTGAGGTGAAGACATACACAATTCTAAGAGATGCATTATGCATTGTGATAGAGCACTAACAGAACATTTATTATGCTGTTACAGAACCAATATTTACTATTACTACAGATTGCAATTAATTTCCGTTACGATTGAGCTTCATTTATTGTAGTAAGTATCTGCTTATAAATGCTTTATAATGATGCATACGTTCATTTATTTTTATTGTTATCTTGTTAAATTTAAGTGATTATCATGCAAGCGAAATGGTTGTATGTTTTGCCTAAAATGTTGGTTTTTTTAATAGCTAAATCATTTGTAACCATCCGAAGCTCTATTTACTGCTGTGCCTTGATATGAATTATTTTTAAACTGCTTTATAAAATTTAATAAATATATTTTTTTTAAATAAAAAGTGCGTATGTCCGTTGGGTAAAAAATAAATATGACTAGAAAGTATTGGGATGGAGCGACAAAAAGCTAGGCAGGTGACTGATTAGACCTAGCATTAATTAGATCAATTATAGTAACAGAATAAAATTAATGCATTAGACATTAGACTATTGTAGTTTTACAAAAATACATCAAGCCACTTTACTTCAGTAACAGAGACATTATATAACATTAATAAGACACAGACAATATAATGAATAATAGGATCATTGTAATGTAGGTATTGTATTGTAACTAAGTATTAACTGAAGCAGCAGATATTGTGATATCTCAGTAAAAATTTATTATTTAATGTGCAATTTAATGATTTAAATACCTGAATTATGGTAATCCTATTCCATAATCCAGGTGTTTAAACCATTAATTGTATTTATTGATAATCCGGAGGATAATATTCCATCATGAAATTTAATGTGCATTTTTCTACTATAACAGTAATACCGTTTATATATAAGATCGGTTTGAGAAACACAAATAACACTAAACCAATAGTCTGTCTAGTTGTCAAGTGACTGTTAGAGATATGGCACTAATCAGTTGCCAAAGGTTTTAGAAAATTAAAGCATTCCAACATTCTTTTATTATTCTAGAAGGAAATTGAATTCTGGAATTGTAACAGTAATAGAAGCAGAAGGCGGTACAGCCATTGGCTGGAGCAGTAACAGCAGCAGCAGTAGAAGGAATGTTATCAGTTCAGCCCGCCTCGCCAGCTGTTCTTATCACCAGTCTGGGAATCAGCTTTGTCTGGGACTACGTTATCACCATTCTTAGAAAATCGAGTGTTCTATAGAAGGTATTCGGAGACTCCGTATCTTTATTCAAAATTAATTAAGTGCTATAATTTGTGTCTTTAAAATTTATCTCTCACTAGTACTTTTTTGCCTAAATTATCTTGACCCAAAAATTATTTAATTGTTTCTCAAACCATAAGGATAAGTGTAGTTTTACAATGTTACTGTATTTTGCTGAGTGTTCAAATTACTATAATGACAAGGCTAGTGTAAGTGTAACAAATTCAATAACTGTTTGTTTTCTTCATAACCGACGTTTTGCATTCTAATCTTAACCGGCAGATCAATCTTAAATATCTTGGGAAAGACTACGGAACAGTTTTGGGGGTGGAACCGGCTAGGGTATATACGATAGTAGTGTTGCATGTACCTGACAGTGGTGCCGCGCGGCGGTTGGCAGCGTCATCCCGGCGTCTACACACACTGAGCTATAGCGTCGCGACGCCGCCGGCCGCCGCCCTCCGACGCACGCGCACCCGCATCCGCCCCCCCCCCCCCACCCGACGACCAGCCGAGCCGACCACCTGATGATGCCTTATTGACCCTGACACTCCACCGAATTCAATCGCAATTATTCCACGGGCTGATTTGGGTGAACATCTCGTTTTAGGCCCGCCCACACCGGAGCGGGACACCTGCGGGAACGGGACGGTTGCGGGACGGTGTCCCGCGCGGGATTTTCCAACTCACGTTATTAAATGTGAGCGCCCACACTAGAGCGGTACCGCTGCCGCCGTCCCGCTGCGGTACCCGATCGTCCCGCAAGCGTCCCGCAAGTTTGGAACATGTTGGATTGTCCCGCAGGTACCGCGCGGGACGCTGGGCTCATTCGGTCTCCGGACATCAGCGAAGATGGCTGAGGATGAGTAATAAGTTTGGGGGGTGATTTCATCTCTGAAATTGGTTTAGATAAGGGAAGCACTGCTAAGGATTAATAATAAGTTTTAACGCAGGTGATTAACTGTTCACTGAGCAGTTGGTCGAGTACGTTTATTTATGCCCAGTATTTTATGACTTGAATCATAAGGATTTCAAGAATATGAAATTTTCTTAGTTCTGGCATCAGAGTGTGGTATTCTCCAAGTGAGTTTCTTGATAGATTAATCTCGTGAACCCACTTGGACTTCACTCTCTCAGCATTATCTTCATCCTCAGCTATTGCTAGCAATAGGAGAGCTTCTTTCTCTTGTGGTTAGGCTCATAGCAAAGTAACACCCACATACAGCACATAAACACATACAATTCATCACATCTACGCTGTAGCACTGCTGAAAATGAACTGATGAGTCGTTTCGCGTCCCGCAGATGTCCCGCTTCGGGTGGGCCCCCTCTTTCCCGCAACGTCCCGCTGCCGCAGGTTCCCGCAGGTCATTGACACCGTTCCCGCTACCGTCCCGTTCCCGCAGCTGTCCCGCTCCGGTGTGGGCGAGCCTTATATCGGCGTCTTAGATTGGAGATGTCACGAGCACGATATCAAGGACGTAATTTTTGAAAGGTAAAAAGCGTAATGTATTTGGCATGGATATGAAATGGAATCCTGAAGAAATTGCTTGTGTTGGATGAATCATAGTGAATTAAAGGATTTATCATCTACTTAAAAAGAATTACAGGATAACTGCGACACGTTTGGGATAAAATATTAGCAAACCAATCAGATAATTGTTTATTGTTCTAGTTGATAACACATCTGGTTGGGTTGGACTCCATGGGTCCGGTGATCTTGACGTAGAGGTTGTTGCAGGAGGTCATGCTCGAGTCTGAGGAGGACCACAGGGTTAGCAGTAGCTTGTAGCACCCGAGGGGCAGCATGGGGGGCAGTCGGTCCATGGTGAGGCGGGAGTTGTGGAAGTGGTACTCGCCCTGGACATGACGGAGGATAGGCAATGAAAATGTATCTAAAGTTAGCTTTAATAAAACTAAAATCATAATAGGTAAAGGTCAACTGGAACTTGAGACATTTGAATTTGGCTATTTCTGTATCAATTCAATTGACTGCAATGAAAGGTGATTCGCTATTAAGGGGTGATTTCATCTCTGAAATTGGTTTAGATAAGGGAAGCACTGCTAAGGATTTTAATAAGTTTGGAAAACTATGCAGTAATTTGTTGAAATAAGAAACAAATTATTTTTCTTGGCTATTTTACAGCTACTAGTCTACTTGTTGCTCGAAATCGAGCAATTTGTTTTGATACAATACAAAAGTAACATTTAGTTCTAAATCAACGACATCCGACCAATCCAATATTGTTAATGTCAGTAATCACAAAAATACACGTATTTACAGCTGTATATTAACAGATGTTAATGTTCAACCCAAACCCAATGTTATTCTAATGGCAAATTTTCATATTTAATTTGTGTATAGTGCCCTTATTTATGTCAGATTTTCATCGATTTTTTGCGGAAACAACTATACAGACCAAGCCCTATCCAAAGACACCAAATCGGTTGAAAATTGTAGGAGAAGTTCTCAATAAAAAAAAAAACCTTAGCGTATTAAATAAGTACTAGAGATCGCCTACTGATCGAAATTCGATCAAATTTTAGTTGATCTGGTCCCAAGGAGTTGAAAAACATTTTAGAACTAAAACATCTGTTCTTCTCAATTTTCTAGCAGTTGTTTTTACAACAGCTGTCTAATGATTTATTCAATTCTCCTTTCTCCATAAGATTAACATTGGAACTTTGAATGCCTGTGGGGCGTAGCCCTGGAGTCCGATGTGAATTAGAATGTGATTCTGCTCATCTACAGGACTATACCTTTCTAACGGTGTGCACGGATTTATCCTGCGATGCACCCGAGCTGAGAAAAAAGAAGGAAACGAAACATGCTTGCGTATTAATATATAGATAGATTTTTGGCAAAAATTAACATCTATACTTATTTAATACGCTAGGGTTTTTTGTCTTCAGAACTCCTCCTACAATTCTCAACCGATTTTCAAGTTTTTGGTGTCGTTGGATAGGGCTTAGTCTGAGGTTGTTTCCGCCAAAAATTGATGAAAATTTGACTTAAAATAAGGGTGCTATACACAAATTAAATTTGAAATCTTCCCATTAGAATAACATTGAGATTGGTTTGAGCATTTTAAACATCTGTTAACTTACAGCTGTAGTTTTTTGCGAGCACTGATATTCACAATATTGGATTGGTCGGATTTCATTGATCTAGAACTAAATGTAACTTTTGTATTGTATGAAAATAAATTACTCGATGCTGAGCAACACTTGCACTAGTATTCTCTTAATGTGCCCCGATAACTAAATTTAGTTAAACTTTTCCCAATGACATTGATGTGATCATTTATTTTTCTGGTAAGAGAATTCTGGAGATTGACTAGAATGTTATTCAGCATAATGACATTCTAAATGCAATGATTCACTCTTCAAAAATATAAACGATTATACATTTTTACAATGTTTTGCGAAGAATGATATTCTAAGAGAAGCCAACAAATTAAAGTTCAAATTGATTTCTCGACAATTATTTATTATAAAGAAAAATGCCAATAGAAAAAACAAATAGTTTGATTATTTGTTGGTTAAGGAAAAACAATTATAGTTTTAAGTTTTTTTACTTAATTCAATTTCACATAAAGTTTTTTTTTCATTATTTTAAATTAATAAAAATTTTATAAATCCTTTATAAATGCAAATAAACGGTATCAGTTAACTGACACATACTTTCTCCCAACAATATATAAAAAAGGTGTTTAATGTCTCGATGACTCAGTCGGATAGCTACCAGCTGAGCAGCGCTCGTTTGACCCTACGCGCGTCTGGGACTTTTAACAACGTACTGCGTTTACCGCTAAACGAAAAATTTAATTTTCTCCGCAACCACTTTACGTAGAGCAATAATTTAAAATACTGGATTATTTAGTTTTTTGAACTGGATTTAATGGTGATAAGTAAAATTTATTTCGAGACAACAGCTATTTTGAAAATCCAAAAAATTGATTTTTGAAACACTTTTTACTTTATAACTTTTGAACGCGCATTTTCTCGGAGATGCGGGTGGTGTCATTTTATTCACCATTTTAAGCTTAATAAACCATAAAATTTTAATCAAAATCGTTAGAGCCGTTTTTGAGAAATTTTGATTTTTGACGATTTTTGGGGGTTTTTGTCTTAAAAATACAAAATTTTAAAAAATGAAAAAAAACTCCTGGAATTATTGTGAGTTTGGACCTACATACCAAATTTCACCAAAATCGGACCATGGGGGCATTCTCTAGCTCTGTTTACATCCAGACACACGGACACACGGACACACAGACACACACACACACAGACATCACTCTGAAAACCACTTTTTTGGACTCAGGGGGCACCAAAATAGATAAATCCACAAACAACTCAAATTCGAAAATTTTGACGAAAACAATACTTTCTCCATATACTATGGTATAGGGGGAGAAAGTAAAAATGGGTTTTATATGCGTTGTGGTAAACAACTGATGATTAATTTTTCCTTATTTTTTACGCACACAGAATACAAAACTAATTGAATACAATCTTGTATTATATTTGAAAGATAAATTCACAAAATTGCGTTAAACACGACAAAAATGTTATTTAATTGCAATACAAACGTATAATCAAACTTGCTTCAATAAAGTTATTAAGTTCTTATCGGATTAATTACTACTTATGATCTTGGTTAGAGACGTTAAATGCTATTGTTTACTTCATGCGATCGCGAAAAAAAAATATTCAAGAGAATATATTATAACATTTGGAAATTGCATTAAAATGAGAAACACATGCCTCAAAACTACGATTAAAACAGTTAACGAATTAAAACCTTTGATCCATTTAAAAAAAGCATTTTTATTCTTTAAAAACGAGTTCTCACTATCCACCAGTAAATTAAATTTTTTAAGAGGCGCCACTGAAAGAATTATATTAATTTAATTTACTGGTGGCGAAATTAAAATGTCAGACAATGAACCCACTCTCTATTATTTTGACATTTGTGTGCTGTTCTGAACCTTTCGGTACACCCACAAGAGTCGCTGGGATTTCAAAGGTCATTTAAAGTTCGCCGGAACACAAAGATATCAAAGAGCGCCTGGCAGCAGCAGCATTTCGCATCAGAAGCGCTCGCTTTCCTCAGTTGTCTGCCATAATTGAAATCTGATGAAGGTCTTGGCTTACTCGGTCTCCACATCCAATACGTTGGCAGTTCTTCATTCATCAAAGTACATGTTACAAAATAATTACACGAGCAAATATAATATCACAATACAACGGCAAATTACATAATTAAAAAAACATATATTTATGATCATTATGTACAAAACATAAACAAAATAGTGATATTAGGGATATTAGTGAATAATTGGTTTGTTTCCAAGGCCAAGCCCGTTAGGGGGTCCCCTCATTACAGTATATCTTTTAACAGAAAAGAAAAAAGAAGATGTGCCAAGTTTCAATATTGATGTTTTTTGGAAACGTCGTATACTGGAGGTATTTTTTTTTTATTTTCAGCAACAATTCAACCTTTAAGAGTGTTTATACAATACAATTTTTTAGTATTTGTATATTTTACCAAAAACAAATCAATTCAGCACAATATGAATTGTCTTTATTGTTAATTTTGTTATAAATACTTAAGAATTTTACTAAACAAGTGGTTTTAAAATTAATTAAATTAACTACTAATTTCGTCTTTCTCTATAGTTTTGCTTTAACTTTTTCTAAAGGAAATGGCATAGACAAAATATCTGTACTAATCCATCTTAATATTACATTATGTACATTGGAACACGCCATAGCTTTCCAGCTCCAAGTTGGTCCAACATACTACTACAATTTATGAAAAGTCTTCAATGCATCATTACAAACATATAATTAAAATACTGAAGTGTATTCAGCAAATTCTTTCTCAAACTCATAATCCAATAAAATTAAAAACGTCAGAAATTTTGCATATTCACATACCGAATGTGTACATGTCTCATCTATGAATAGTTTTTTTAGTATAAAACGTAACAGGAGTTAAAAATTACTATATAAATATATTTGTAATGAAAAAGTATGAATTGTTTGAGATAAAACTAATTAATTATGCCCATTAACACCCATTACCGAGTATTCCAGTATAACAAGATATTTTTGTCTTCTACATGTTAAAATTGGGTTTTAAATCATTTAAACGCAAAAAACTATAAAAAATAAAAGATTGTTTAACAACAAGGTGTTTGTTTCAAGACTCTCGACAATTTAAAACAACAAGCATTTGTAAGGGTAACAAAAATAAGTTCATTAGAACAAACTGAAAACGTAGGTAGGCCTAATATAAAACAACACATTTTATGGGGCCATCAAAAGAGAATGAAAACCGATATCTTAAGTCCCAGTTGATGAATCGTAAACTGGGTTTATTTTTGTGTTATGAGAACCGAGGATTTATACCTGACTATAACTGGAAACTTTTTTTGTTTCATATTATTAGTTTGTTAATTGTTCATTGTTGTTGTTGTTGTTGTTGTTTATTTTACCATCATCAACCTAATATCCATCAACCATGCCCTTGCAACGACCACTCTAAACGCTTGATACGAAAAGTCTAGAAATTCGCTAATTCATTTCATTCATCTTATTAGCTACATTAAAAAGTGTTTATAGGGCTTAAGTATAAACAGCCGGAAGATCTAAAAATTGTCTAATCTCAGAGAGGTAATATACAGAAGTATGCTGTAAAATTAAAATACAGTGAACGTGTGAAAATAAATGTTCACGGAATTACAGTTTACAAAATGTTTGTAAGTACAGAAACCTACAGTTCACGTTAATCAGAAAAGGATCTATTGTTTCCTAATTTTCCTTATGTTTACTATAGATCACCCTTGGTCGATTTTCTACCTGATACAACCCCAATTAGGACTTCGTACAACCTTAATCGGGAGGGCATGGTATAAGCCTGATTAAGACTTAAGACAATGTTACTCAGAAGTACATGACATAACAATGATAAAACCTGAGACAACCCTGATCAAGAGGACCTGATAAAACCATACATTTAAGACTTGATGCAACCCTCATTAAGGGGGCATAATATAACCCTGATTAAGGCGCGATACAGCCCTGATCATGAGGACCTGATATAACTAATATTAAGACTTGATACAAGCCTGCTCACAGGAGATACAACCTGACCTTTATGGCCTGATTTAACTTTCTCATATGGATTGAGATTCGTGGCCCTGCAAACCCTGGCCCATGTGTTAAGTGTAGACTAGCTGATTCCATAGGCGTCATTTCAGCATTCTGATTGGGGGGCAAGATTTTCATAAGGTCATACCCCCTCCCCCCCCCCCCCTCCCCACAAATACACCAAACATCTTAAATTTCGCTAAAAACTGTCAATAAAAGCTAATTAAGTTTACATTGTGACACTAAGCTGTCCATAAAATGTGAACTTATGATATAAGCTCACAAACCCTTGAAAACAATACCCTTATGCATGTAAAATTTTATTATATAACATTTTTCTATTTGTATAAAGTCATTATTCTTCTGGAACTGCCAGTGGTTACTGTGATGTAAAACACCTTAAGAAATTTAATGAATTTAATTGGTTAATGGATACTAAATCGTTAAAATAAAAAACATCATTTTATAACTATTTAGTTATTTTTATGGTCTATTATTTACAACTCTATAGTTTTACAGTCGGATACATAGACAAAAACTCCATAGGTTTGTATGGTAAAACACATTGCTTTATCTTTATCAAAAATTAGTTTTTGACAAAGCACCTTTGCAGTCTGCCGTATAGGCCTAAGGGACAAAAAAATCATTTAACCTTTAACTTATGTTGGTTAGGATCAGTACAGCTACGGTATATTGCCCATTACATTACCTAAAAAAATTAAATTGTTATTGAGGACAAGAGAGTAAAAAATTAAAAAGTTAATTTAAAAAAAGATAAATAATGATTTCCAAAATCATTTATGTATACATATTTAATACGTGATACGGGTTTTTGTACAAGAAACTCCTCCCACAATTTGCAATATATTTTAATGATTTTAGTGCCATTGGATAGAGCTCGGCCTGAAGTTGTTTCTAAAGTGAATTGTAAATTGTCCATTAAAAAGAGGGGACCAACAAGTCCTTAAAGTTTGTAATTTTCCCATTTGAATACCTATCAGTAAGGAAATTGATTGATTTTCAAGTAAACAACAGTGTAAACATCGGACATCAGCGAAGGTACTATATCTAACTTTTCACACGAAAACCGAGGCAAGGCTCCGGTCTACCTGAGCCCGAACGACGTTACCGAATGCCGCCTCGCGGCCGGGCCGTAACGCTAGGCGAGTTTGATGGCTGCAGACAGTGCAGAGGTTTACGGGAATCGTGTTTTAAAGTTAACTAATTAAGATAGATATTGACTCTTAACTTTTTCCAAAAGTAGAGAGACGGATCTCGTCTTCTCTGGTTTTAGAATTTTTAAATACAATTTCTAGTTTTCAGTTATAACTGAATAAATCATCTGTTTTTAGTGGCAAAAAGTTTGATAGGTGCAGAGGTATACGGGGATCGTGTTTTAAAACTAACCAACTAAGATAGAGATTGGATCTTAACTTTTCTAAGAGACGGGTCTCTTCGGCTCTGTTTTTAGAATTTTTAAATGAAATTTTTAATTTCAGCTATAGGCATAACTGTCTAAAATCATCTGTTTTTCTCAATGCAAATGCAAGGGTTTTTAGAACCCTGGTTATCTTTTGCTAAATGCAGCCTAGAGCTACAACTAATGTGTCATATTAAAGAAAAATAACGGTGCTAAATTTCCTTTCTTACACTTTGGTAATCTCACTTTGGTAAGTTTAGTGTTATCAAAACTAATGGAAAACTTAAGTTAAAAATCGAGAAAAACAGATGATTTTAGGCAGTTATAGCTAAAATTAGAAATTAATTGTATTTAGAAATTCTAAAAAACAGAGCCGACGAGATCCGTCTTTTTACTTTTAGAAAAAGTTAAGAGCCAATCTATATCTTAATTGGTTAGTTTTAAAACACGATCCCCGTAAACCTCTGCATCTTTAAAACTTGCCCCTAGAAAAAACAGACGATTTTAGACAGTTATAACTGAAATTATAAATTTTATAAAAAAATTCTAAAACCAGAGAAGAGAAGACGAGAACCGTCTTTCTACTTTTACAAAAAGTTAAGAGTCAATCTCTATCATAATTTGTTAATTTTAAAACACGATTCCCGTAAACCTCTGCAGCCATTAGTCCATCAAACTCGCGGAACTCGCCTAGCGCTACGGCCGAGAAGCGGCATTCGGTAGTCGTTCGTGCAGGGAACTCAACAGACGTGAGATGGGACTTCCTGTTACAGGTGACGATTGCAGAATGAGTCAATTTAAGAGTTTTGTATAAATAATACAAAGTAGACATTTTGTTAAAGTCTGATTCAGAAGTTTATAATTATAACCGCTATACAAATATTTCACCATATTACATAACCTAACATTTTAATTTCCAATTTTAAAAAAATCACCGAAATGATTGGGGGGCAACTGCCTCCCCTTGCCCCCCCCCCCCCCAAATAACGCCTATGGCTGATTCACCTTTTTGATCGGGCACCTCTCGTCGACGTCGGAGATCTTGACAATGCTGGGCCAGAAGTAGTTGTCCTTCTTGATGTAGTCGCAGACGCTTATGTTCTTGGTGTCCAGCATGGTCTTGGTCCACTGGCCGTGGTTGCTCTTGACGTAGCCTACCAGCCTCATCTATTAATAGAAGTACAGTTTTACCATCTGTAGGCAGTGTAAAGCTCCCCATCGTTTGTAAGAAGCTACCTAAAAAAAGTTTTGTTTAGCCATTGGCAAGCCTGATTTCGACTATAACCCTTAGTCATTGAAACAAATTTAACAAAGACTGTTGGATTGACTATGGATTGACCAATTCAGACCCATTAAATGCAATTAAAAAAATCAACCAACCATGTTTGAATAACATTTTTATCCTGCTAGTAAAAACATTTTATTGGAGGCTTTCCTGATCTTGTATTACAAAATTAACAAAAAAACTCGGTGCTATTCAAAAATGCTAGTTCACAATAGTCTTTGTATATTTTCAAAGAAGCTTTGATTGTCTTTCCATCTTAAATAATACTAAACGTCATAAACAAATATGTATTTTTTATACGATGAACAATACTAATTAGTGTCAGCTAATAATTTTTTTATTCAATTTAAATCATTTCTTTAAGTTAGAGAGACGAAAAATGTATTGCTAAAAATCTGATAAGATTTAAAACTTAAATGAAAAATTAATTGTTCTCTAATATTATTGTTAACACTAATATCTAGAGTAGAATCACTCAACATCTATAAACCTGCATATGAAAATGATAAAAAAATTACCAATCACATGGACAGAATTCCTGATTGACAATTGAACCCTCAGGATATTTTTAGAGTGTAACTTACGTTGAATAACTCCCAGATACTTTTATATAGTACCTTTTCTCGAATGTTTGCAATTCCACTCTCACCTGGTGGTCTTTGTCGACGGTCTGCAGCAGCTTGGTCTCGCCATCGATGGCCACGGTGGTCCGGTTGTAGTGGGATACCTTGATGGAGGACATGTCCATTATGGTGTTGGAATCACCATCACACGGCTTCACTCCCTCCAGCCAGACTTTGTACATCCCCTGGTCCTATTGAATAGAGGCACAAATTGAAAATTACCTTAATGCATGGATATATACTTTTGAAGACCCACCGTTCCATAAAAAATACTTTTGTTATTGATTCTTTCAGCTAGCCAAGGTAAAAAGAAAACGAATGCAAAACTTATTTAAATCAATAGTTTTAAGACTGTGGAAGTGTCAAAGACAAAGAAACAGTGTAATCATATCTGGAATACAGGTGAAGCCAAATAACTAAAATAAACTGTAGGACTCCTTGACATACTTAAACTTAAAACTCAACCATAATACAAACACTATTTAAAATAGCAAATAGAAGATTTAAATAGAATATTAAAAATCATTAGGTTTATCACTGGGCAGTAATTTATCCAGTTATCTCAATTCTCTAGGTTGAAAAGATGTTCCTTTCTCAAAATCAATTGGTATGAATTTTTGGTACTTTTCAGTTAAAGGAACCACCTATTATTTTAAGGTTACATGGGAAAAACACAGCTACCATTAAGTATTGACCTTCTTTGACATATTTGCCCAAATTTTGGGGATATACTCATAAGTTGATTTGGTTTTTACAATTGAGTTCTAGAAAGCGACAGTGCCATATAGGAGAGTGGAGAGTAGTGCGAGAAAGAGTAAGTTGTTTATGTTTGGTCAGGTTAGCATGTTTAAGGCAATAATGGTTCCTATATATTCTTTCAATATTGTAAAACTACTTCAAAATAAAACATACATCGTAAACGGATTCATAATGAACGCCATTGTTCTAGTAGTGACCAGGGCCGGATTTAGGAATATGCCGCCTATAGGCTATACATTTTCTGCCGCCCCCTTCACAAATAGGGACAGACTCATACATAGTTTTTATTTTCACTTCTATAGGGGCGTATTAACAATGAATATTGGCATTAACTTTAAAATACACACCAGATTAATTTGATGTCTCAATATCAGTATTTAAAGTATCAATTGTTTTTATGAACTGTGTATTCTTTAATCTGGATTCTGATGTTGGCAGTAATTTGGTTGTTTGGCAGTACAGAACTTGGTGTCTGCCAAGTAGTGCGGTAAATTTTTCGTTCCCTTCATAAAAAAAAATCACATTTTCATGGGGGAGGTTATTACAAAATCAAAACCATACGTTGTTTGTCATTATTTTATGGCCAATCTATTCGTAAAATCAAAAAAGATATAACTACAGTAATTGCAAATCTAAACACTGGGAGCGCTAGTGTAGTTCCCTCTTTCTGGGCCTTATTGGCCTTATACAAACTGTGAGTGTCATTACAACGATTACCCAACCTGAAAAATGTGTTAGGCACAAGATTATGTGGAGTAAATTCGTATGAAAAGAATAAACATATTTCCATTTCCTCAAATTAATACACTTTAGATCAGAAATATGGGCCTAAAGAAGTTTATTTTACTATAGTAGTAAAACTATTTTCAATTTTTAGTAAATTGATAAGGTGCCGCCCCTAAAAATTTGCCGCTATAGGCTCCAGCCTTTTCAGCCTATTTAGTAATACGGCCCTGGTAGTGACAGAGAAAGTCTTACAATGAGTACTTGACCTTGAACGACCTTTGGAATCGTAGATTAGACACATTGTTGTTGTTGTTGTTGTTATTCGTGGATAAGGAGACCCCGGCCGAACCGTTGAGCACGTCTGCCGCTTATGGGCATTTTGCGCAAGCCCCCGGAAGGATGGGATATTGAAGGAAGAGAAAGGGTGAGACAAGGGACTGTCCACTCATGTTCCAGTTAGGGGTTTCTATGCCCGTCGCATTCCTCACCCCCTGCTGCCTTGAACATATGTTCCAGCTAGAGGTTTCCATGCCCATAGCATTTCTCCTCACCCCCTGCTGTCTACATAAGTTCCAGCTAGGGGTTTACATGCAGTTCGCATTAACCCCCCACTATCTTGAACATGAATGGATTATGAAGGAAGGGAAATTGTCATAGTGGACAGCCAAAAGACTTACCACAGTGTTATGACAACTTCGTTTGCTGTACCCAATGTCAACTTCGCAACTAGTATAAACCAGTTTTAAAGTTGTCCTGGGACATTAGACACATTGTTGTTAAACGAGCGATAACGAAGATAACAGAACTAAAATTGACATAACCTTGCTAACCTGATCCAACCTAACCTTATAAAACCAGAATTTAAATACGCCTTGCCTATAACCGACAAAAACAGAATTTATGGTACAGCATTTCTCTGCCAAATTACTAAAAGGCATGGATAAATAAAGAGTTACAATCTGATTAGTAATATTAGTAACTTTCAACTCCCCATAGCCAATAAACCAAAGCACACAATTGGAAAAGTAGTGAGGTACTTTTTATTCTTAAAAATCCCTAACAACGGAAAAATATATTCAGAGTGAGTTTGAGTATATTTACGTCATCATTCCGAATATTATTTATTCATTATGTAAATGATGGCTGGGATTAGCAGCTGGATCAGAGAGGCTGATTTGCCACAGATGCGGTAATTCGGGCGTTGCAGAGAAAAATTGTCTTTGATATTGAAATTTGGTTTCCTTCCACGTGGTTGAGTTTCATTGGTGTTCCTTAAAACATTCTCAGTATTGTACGCGGAATTAAACACTTGCATATCTGAGGGTCAATGTTGAATATTATTTACACAGTAGGCCTACTGTATAATTTGCTATTTGGGATTTTAAAAATGTTAAATAAGCTGGATGTTAAATGAATTGATCATATTTAACATTCAGTAACATTCTACATGGAACTTCGTCATTATTTTATACCAAGCCTGAACATTAACAAAAGTCATACGTCACGCACTATAAATTTTTTTTGTAATGTGATGAACGTGTTGATGTAATTAACAACCTCTGAACTGAGTAGTTTTTATTTATTAGTTTTACATAAAGATGTATTAGTTCACTATAATCGCATTGATTTTGTTGGCTCCATTTCAGTCGAGTATAAATTTGGAGTGGTTATTTAATTTTAAAACCTAAGTTTTTTTTATCAATTATGCCACTTCTACTACATCTATTGATGTGGATAATCATTAAGGCAGCCAAATCGCCGTACCATTTTATATTTTAAGTACTTTAGTTTTCGTTGGTGTTTGTTGTTTGTAACCTAACTCTTTCTCCCAAAGAAAACGTTCCTCCCATTCCAGACGACTTTTATTTGGTGAAAGATTCTTTTCGTGATTCCGAAAAACATTGCTTTTCTGAAGCCATAACCGAGGCTTATCTTGAAATGGCCAAGGGTGGAAGGGGGGGATGGAGAATGGAGGGGGGACAACATCTCCAATGTTTACCAACAACTCTGCTGATTAAATCCTTCATTGCAATTTATAAAATGACAAACACCAAATTTCGTAAAAAGGGCTCCCGCTTACTCTCTTTGCGCAACATTTATTACTGTAAAATAATTTGATTCATAAAATAAATAATTTAAAAATAGGAAAATTAAATTATTTTTTACGAAAAAATATTTGACAATATACTATTTCGTTTCTTTTCATTATACACTATCACCCTGAACTTGGACGGCTGTATAAAGCCGCGTCCGCACTGGACGAACATGTTCGCCGAACAAAGTTCTTCCGAACTTTTGTTTGTTCGTTGCTAACCTTTTAGAATGTAAACCATATGGCCGGTAATTGTTCGTTAGGAATGTTTGTTGATTTTTTGTGTTCGGCGAACAAGTTCGCCACGAATGTTCGGCCAGTGCGGACACGGCTTAATGCGGTTTTAAATTACAATGTCGTCTAAATTTCAATCCGTTGTAGATCAAAAACCATAACAAGGGCATTGAACTGTAGACAGCAAGGTACTTTGAGATCACATTACTTACTGTTCATTACTTTTCAGCCCACTGAGGTTGATCGATGGCTATTCAACTTTAAAAATGGATTGTCAACTATTACTTTTAATTTGTTATCCCGAGATAAATTATACTTTAATTATAAACCTAATTTCCTCCATGCTAAAAATTAATCAAATAAAAACAATATGTAACTCAGTTCAGATGCTGTAAAGTCAATCAACGTGTATTTTTCTTATAATACTATGCCCTACTCCTGCATTTTTTGTTTTGTATTTGCGAATATACGCCACTGTGCAAAAATTGATCTGTTTGGGAGATTTCGTGTTTCAAATTCAATAGCTTTTTTTGACCAACTAACCATTTTTTCAGCGTACTGATTCCTATTATAACTTTGCACTTAGTGTTCCCGATAAGCATAACTTGTTCCTTCATTATCTAAATTAATTTTATGTAGTATGTTTAATATTATTAATTTACGTCCTCCCTTATATTTCTTACCTGCCCCCGGACGAGGACCACGGTCACAAACAGGTATGTCACTAACGTCCACATTTCCACAACCGCAGGGACGTCGCATAGTGAGCGTGAGACAGGAAGTCGCGACCGGTGGGTGTCGTTATCAGCAGCTTCCGGGCTATCAGCACTGATATCAGCAGCTGATAACACACTGCAACAATGTTCGCTGTGCCAAAACGTGATAATAGTTGTGATTATTAGCCATTTATGGCCTCAACAACCGGCACAGATGACAGGAATGGGTCGTTATCTGATTACAAAGAATGGTTCATTTGACTTTTTATTAGATGTTATTTAATAATACTATAATTTTGTAATTTGAACGATTTCTCAACTCTGAAAATGGTTCTGGTTCCTTAGACCACTGTTCAATTTAATCATTCGTTTGCGATTGTAGAAGGAACACAGAATGATAAATTAAACAAACTGTGGTTCATAAACTCTATTACGTATTATGATTAACACTCCTAAAACTCAGTTTGTTATATTTAGCATAAAAAACACTCTCTTTTCTTGGAATTACTTTTAAATATAGTATGACAAGTCATTTGTAACATATTTTGATTCTTCCCTCATACAAATTTTTTAAACTTACATTCCTCAGTCTGCGTTTCGATGAGAAATCAGAGGGTGAAACATTCAGACTCTTATGTTAATCAAATATAGGCTACTATTGAATTTTATATCCTGGGAATACTCTGTTACAATGAATCTGTTAAGTCCCAATCGAATCTAAACTAAAAAATAAACTTTAAAATGTGGGCAAGGGTAGTTTCCTTGAAAAAGTGACGGAAAATTATTTTTCAATTGACATGGATGAAAACTTAAGGAACTTTAGCTTAAATGTTTAACACTTTTGAATCCTAACCTAACATATTATTTAATGCACACAAAAAGAATTGAAAACTAGTTCCTTTTATTGAAAAAATTGCAATAAAAGGAGTGGGATATGGATAATATTTAACCGGAATGGGGAGAATTTTTATACGAAGGCACATCTGATCTCTTACTGTATCGGTACCCAAAAAAAGTTTAGCCCCTACACTTTTTCTTATTTTGTAACTTGGGTAACAATGGTAAAATTTGGTAAAATAATGGTAATGATAAAAGGTTTTTTCCTCTTTTTAATATCTGCTATATAAATATGTTTTAGTAATGTTGTTAGACATATTTGTAATTGTAAAATTAAAAACTGCACAAAGCAGATTTAATTCCTTCAATAATATGACAATGTGACCTGAATCGCACATCCACAAGCTATAACTAACTCACTGTTGATCGGTTAGTACAGATATTACATGATTTTACATATAACAAAGAAAACCTTTTACCGAAAGCTTTTAGCGTTCGCATGTGCTGATAAGATCGGCAAAGATGGACTAGTGATTCAAAACTCCACCACATTCGGACGTTGCTGGTATTGGTGTCCTGTTGTGCTTTATGTTGTAGAAATGTTGAAGAGAATTATCGAGTATTTTTCTCACAGTTCTATACATGGTTTACATTACATAATTGACAGTAAAAGGCATATAAGTGAAAGGTAAGAGATTTTGTTAAGCGTCCCAAAGCATATTTTAATGATTTTCACTGAACTGCATAAAAGGGTGTGAATGCGAATACTGGTTGTCGGGCGGAAAGCGGGTAGTGGTTGGAAGTACATACCAAAAACTCAGAACTTCAATGAAGAAGTCAAGTACCCTTCCCAAAAATTAAAATTTTCAAGCCTCAAATTTAATTTGGGACTTATTTTTATTTGAAAATGACTCTAAAGTATTGAAATGTCTCAGCAATTTAGGAATCAAAACTTAGGTTTATCAAATAAAAAAACTATTTAAGGCATGAAACTTTTGCTTTTATTTATATATTTTGAATTTGTATGTGAACACTCGCTTTACCATGAACTTTTTCATTGGTTAAAAACTCAATAGCCTAACATAATTTACCTGACACCATAATTTTTAGTTTGATTTGTTATTTAGAACACTTTAGCATAACTTCACCTATTATTTTTATTATGTCTTAAAAGTTTTGCCGGCACCGGCACCAGCAACCTCCTCTAGGCGACAGAGTAAGTATATTATCTATATATATATAAGCGAAATCCCACTCACTGACTCATCACGAAATCTCAGGAACTACCAAACGGATTTACTTGAAACTTTGAACGTAGGTTCATCTTGCTTCCTAGGTGCTCACTAAGAAACGATTTTGCAAAATTCCTTCAGGGCTCCGCCCCATAGGTCTTCAAAGTTACCATGTTATTCTTATGGAAGCAACATTTTTGTATTGGAACATATGATTAAATTAAGGAATATTAATTTTGTAAACAGCTGTTCTCATTCAAATTATTGAGGGAAGATTGGTAATAAAAAACTAGAGGATAGTAGCGGCAAGTGAGCTTAGCGTCCAAGTTAAACATGACGGGGAGTGATTACTGACTGACTCATCATGAAATCTCAGGAACTACCGAACGTGTATACTTGAAACTTTAAACACAGGTTCGTCTTGCCTCTTAGACGCTCACTAAGAAATGATTTAACAAAATTCCTTCAGGGCTCCGCCCCACAGGCCTTCGAAATTTCAATTTAACTTTATCCGCATGGCCAGTTTAAAATACAAATTAGGAAACCTGCACGGTTGAAATTTGAAGTGATGTCTTTTTTCATAAGTGCTCAAAAAATTGCTTTAAACATCCCCTTTAGGGCTCAGCCCCACAGAAGCACACAACTACTGTATAGAATATGTGTTGAAATTTGACATGGACGATCCTCTTTGCTTATAGATATAATTATTAAGAAACTATTTTGCAAATATAGTTTTTGAAGTACCTTAGGGCTCCGCCCTACTGGACTTCAGAGTTACTTTAGGGCCTCCGGGGTTGAAAATTGACATGGACGTTTCTTTTTGCTCATGGGTGCTTCCTAAGAAACGGTTTTGCAAATATAGTTTTCGAAGTTTTTTAGAGCTCCGCCCCACAGGACTTCAAAATTACTTTAGGGCTTCCAGGGTCGATATTTGACATGGACGTTTCTTTTTGCTCATGGGTGCTCACTAAGAAACAGTTTTTCAAATACAGTTTTCGAAGTTCTTTAGGGCTCTGCCCCACAGGACTTCAAAACTACTTTTGGGCCTCCGGGGTTTAAATTTGAATCGGACGTTCCTCTTTGCTCATAGTTACTTACCACGAAATAATTTTGTAAATTTCCTGTAGGGCTCCACCCCATAGAACCTCAAGATTACCATAGATTCTTCAGGGTATAAATTTAACTTGGATATTTCATTTTGCTAACAGGTGCTCACTACAAAATGGTTTTGTAAATAAAGCTTTTGAAATTATTTAGGGCTCCACCCCATCTGACTTTAAAATTAATCAATGGCCAGCATGTTTTAAATTTGACATGGATGTTCCTCTTTGCTCATAAGTGATCAATAAGAAACAATTTTGCAAATTTTCTTTAGGGCTCCTCCCCATAAATTCTCAAAACTACTATAGATCCTATACAGGTTGAAATTTACAGTAAACCTTCCATTTTGCTAATAGGTGTTCACTAAGAAACAGTTTTGCAAATGTAGTGTTTTATGTTCTTTAGGGCTCCGCCCCACATGACTTCAATATGACTGTAGAGCCTACGGGGTTGAAATTTGACATGGTCGTTCCTATTTGCTCATAGGTTGTCAAGGCCACTTCTATTTAAGAAACCTTTTCTCACTAAGAACACATTTTACGAAATTCTTTCAGAGCTCCACTCACACTACTTCATTGTTTCAATGTCATTCTTAAGGAAATAGTTTTCGTTGCTCTTTAAAAAGATTTTATTACCTATAAAATAAATTCAATCACGGGCGAAGCCGTGATGGGCAACAGCTAGTATATAATATATATTAAATATTTAATATACATCTTGGAACTTCGATGCACTCTTGTCGCCCAGTTAACATGTATTTTATGAACCGTTATACTTCAAAGGCCCATTTGTTCTTTTCCAAAAGACAGAATAGTACCCACCTCTATATAGTAAATCTAAATTGATTGTGTAATTTTATGTAGTACTGGCCTTCATATTTTAAAATGATTTTGTTAAGCATGTCAAGTTTTTGCATTTATACAGGACTTCCTAAACATACTGCACAGTGTATATTTAGGAAGTCTCTTTATTTCTTTCCGCTTGCATAGGATGATGTACATAACATCTTATTAGCATCAAAGTAAGTATAATATTTTTGTTCAACATTTTCTAGGATTTTCTGGGCAGTGGTGTGCTCGTTGTGCATTTTGGGAGCTGCGCTGGTTCTAAGGGGGAATGTGTACAACTACCAAAACAACGCGGTGAGTTTCGTAGTGGAGACTAACTACCTCGACTGGAACACCACCTTCCCGGCCATCTCGGTGTGCGAGTTTGAGTCATCAGACAAACTGTATGACGCTGGCACCAAGTGAGTATCTTACTGAATTTTAAATTTTAATCAATTTGTATCAAAGTTATGCTGAACGGCCAGGCCCGGTGACAGGATTCTCGATCCCCTGTGCAATTATGAGATTCGGGTCCCTAGATTCAGGCAAATAACCTGCTTACCTTGAAAATTAAATTCCTTCAACACAAAAAACTACATATTGGATATATGTGAACATTGCAAGCTATATTTTAAAACCAAACTTACAATTCTGTTACCTAAATTACTTAGTTGATATAAAATTATTTTCTTTTTCTTCAAAATAAATACGCCAAAGCCATGATTTTTAAGTTTTTGTATTTTTTTATATACAGGATGTCCCTGAACGCTCTACCGACCTCTTAAGGTATTATTCCTGACCTAAATACCAGTCAAACTGTCAAAAAACTTCCAAAACTCCATAGTTAGTTCACCGTACAGCCGCCATTTGTATTTTTAAAGAATACTTTTTTTTTATTTAAAAACGGTTCGTTGTAATAGGTTAAAACTTGGCATTTTTAAAGCAAAGATCCATTGTTGAGCTGGCGTCGCGGTCTCGGTTTTCGCGCGGCAACCCGCTCAGATGCGTGACTATTTTTGTTAAAATCGCTCTATCTCGCTTATTTATGAACCGATCTTCATATTTGGATTTTAAATTAAATGTTCTAAAAAGCACATAAGGACATACATTTTGCTACCCTCTGTAGTTTTTATGCAATTTAAGGTTAAATATTTTAAACAGCCGCATTTTTTTAATATGAGCTGTAAAAATTGATTATTTTTTCGATTATACCTTTGCCTCAAATTCGTGTATCAAGACTTATTACAGTTATTTTAAACTTATTTAAACAAACCGAGAATCAGTAAACATAAAATCATTCACAATTTGGATTAAATAATATCATTAAGTTACTAACTGTTCTTGTCTTAAATCAAAAATTATTAACTAAAAGGTTTAAATTACCTGTTACTGCCAAGTGTTCCTAGTTTAGGGGAAGACGACCTAAGGTTTCGAACAGCAGGTGTTCATTTTCAAGTCTGACATCAAGATAAAAACATTGATCTTCCACGTTGAGGTGTGAAGAGTTTCGTCAAATAATAAAAGTTCGTAATTTATCTTTTCGTACTGGCCAGTATTTTAAAATAATGTTTCCGTGTGTATTTGTGTTATATTTTTTTTTACGAACTATTGACACCTCAACGTGGAAGAAGAATAATTTTAACTTGATGTCAGACTCGAAAATGAACTGCTGTTCGAAACCTTAGGTCGTCTTCACCTAATCTAGGATCACTTGGCAGTAACAGGTAATTTAAACCTTTTAGTTCATATTAAGTGATCCACAGACTATACCAAAATGAAAAAATATTCTTAAAAATATATAATGGTGGCTCTACGGTTAACAATGGAGTTTTGGAAATTTTAAATTTTGGATTGTATTTATGTTAGGAATAATACCTTAAGAGGTCGGTAGAGAGTTCAGGGACACCATGTATAGGTGAATAAATATTGTAGAAAAGGTTGGAGGTTTAGGGATTATTTTTTTATTATAAAAGCAGTATAGGTTTTATAAAACAAAACCACAATTAATAACGTCGTTTAAGGTACGGCTACACATAGCAGGTAAGGATACAGAAAGACAAATCAATAATGAATTATTAGACTCATGTTACTCATTCTAACATCATGACATCATTGGTACAACTCGGATAGTCAAGAGCCAGGATTCATGCCGAGGTGACGTCACAGCAGTAGATCCTCAGAGCACCGGCAAAACATACGTTAACATTTCCATTTTATGACATATTTCCCCCATAACGATTATTTTACAATAATTTTTGTTGGTAGCAAAAGGAAGCATACCGTGAGAAGATACCACCACAGGAAGTTCGGAGAGATAACCGAATTTTTCGAATAATAGGCCAGACATGACTTACTAGCAGACACTGACAGGGTTTTTTGGAATGTAATGATGATGTCTACTCAAAAGGAGATAATTTTTTAATTACTACTACAGTAGTAATATAAATACAATGCAAAAAGCACATCTGACGGTCAAAACATGTTTTGCAAATATAATAATATTTTATAAATTTAGAGTTAAATTAATCTTTTTACAACAACACAGAATTAATTGTATACAAAACTAATCACATAAGAACATAAAAACAGCGACAGCACGGAAATGCGAGCTTGTAAGAAACATAAGCTTAGTATCGTTATTTAATAAGGTACTCCCGCATCCCGGAGATAAGTAAATGTCCCGTGTCTGGAACAAATAGGAAATTTACTCAGGACAAATTTAGTTACGATGCGACTCACAACATAACCTAAAAATTACAAAACTGATGCTGATCGTGCATACAAACAATACCGACCGCCATGGCAAGTGTCTGCCGTCGTTATCATTGTATGAGAACCGTAACTTTTCAGGTTCCTCTTGTGGTCCAAGGTTTAAGCTCGAAAAAAACTCTTCCGTCTGCACTGCAAACTCATCTCAGGTCTCGCCAAGCCGTCGCCGCCGCACCGTGTTTATAGACGAATGCCATTTTTATCACAACAGACCCTCATTTACAACAACAGTGTAAGAATTACAAATGTAGATTCGTGTGATTGTGTTGTAATATAACGTTTTAAAATAAACCTTATTTTTTTCATATGCAACCAACCTAAAATATGAATAGCGGCAAACGTTCAAACATGAAAAGAATTCCATCATTTTTGCTTTTGCCTACAATAATTTGGATTAATTAACTTTAATACTGGATAGGAATATTACTAATGCAATATTTATAGGCAGTAAAATAAAATAAATATTTAAAATGTTCTTTTATACATTTTTAAGTGGCGGTATTGGTATTTTTGCCGGAAATTAAAATATATATATATATTCTTAAAACAAAACAAACCCTAAAACAGCCATGGACAGCACTAAATTAGCGTTAAACACTTGATTTATAGAATAATTAAACGTTCAACATCAAAGAATTTTTAAACACGATTGTTAGTTAAATTAAAAAAAAAAGTTAGATGCCTTTCTGTGAATAATTCAGTTACATTATAACTTCTCACCTATCCAAAGTAAGTTTTACGGTAAAAAAGTTTTAAAAGTAAGTTTAAAAATTATTTTTATTATGTTTACTGATGCACAATATGATGCTTTGCGGAAATTTTCAATACGAATTGTTAATAATTTGAAGTATATCGATATTTGTTTCAGCAGACTGTTTAGCGAGCTTCTGTTTTGAGCCAGGTACAAAACAATTAAATACTATATAAAATTTAACACATTCACTGAGGAAGGCGTTACGGAATGTCTAGGTAGGATGAGACGCCTTATACCAAATGTCATGGACCTCGCAAACAATGGGCGAAAACCGTGACAATCACGGGACCATTGTTGGCAAAATGCTAATGCTGCTAGGAGCCGAGCGACGGAAACCAAAACAGCGCAGCGCTTCGATAAACATGTAGTTATTTAATTAGGCCTACTTTAACTTTATACCAAAATGTTCAGCTTAAAATGGTGGTTCTTGCAATATTGATTAGTAGTGCAAAAAGGGCACACCTGGGACATGACGTCATCACGATGACGTCAGCAGTGATGACGTCATCAATGACGTCACGAATGACGTCACTAATGACGTCATATGACGTCACATGACGTCACACCTATGACGTCATGGTGACGTCATTACCGCTGACGTCATCATGATGACGTCACTGACGTTAATTAGGTCAAGGTCATGCAAGAATACAAAAAAAAATTTTTTTGCACTTTTGCGATTCCTCGAATTTTGTTGAGAAATTGAAATTCCTCGAGGAATCAAAAAAGTGCAAAAAAATATTTTTTTTTATTTCCTAGCGATCAAACTCTTGACCTAATATATCCGTCAGGGGTCATTGACCCGTCCCAACAGCCCCACTTGAAAAAAAATAATTTTATATTTTACTTACCCACCGAGAGACTGAGAGCCGAAGAATAATTTCTTCAAACACCCGACAGTGCGACAAACGACACGCGATCCGAACAGCGCCGCGTCCGAAGACGTACTGACTTGTACACAGACGGTATCCCAGGTACCCGGCTCAGTGGTGGGGGTAAGGAGGTGGTGGGGGTAAAGTGGTCAGAAGGAAGAAAAAATTAAAATTTTTGCAACAACTCATCCGAGTCTGTCCTTTACCGTAACTCGGATTGGAAATATTTCCTGAGAAATATTTATTTTTATTCTTTCTCAGGTGATCTTGGAACTTGTGAAATTTCAATCAAACCAAAAGTGCAAAAAAATATTTTTTTTATTTCCTAGCGATCAAACTCTTGACCTAATATATCCGTCAGGGGTCATTGACCCGTCCCAGCAGCCCCACTTGAAAAAAAAAATAATTTTATATTTTACTTACCCACCGAGAGACTGAGAGCCGAAGAATAATTTCTTCAAACACCCGACAGTGCGACAAACGACACGCGATCCGAACAGCGCCGCGTCCGAAGACGTACTGACTTGTACACAGACGGTATCCCAGGTACCCGGCTCAGTGGTGGGGATAAGGAGGTGGTGGGGGTAAAGTGGTCAGAAGGAAGAAAAAATTAAAATTTTTGCAACAACTCATCCGAGTCTGTCCTTTACCGTAACTCGGATTGGAAATATTCCCTGAGAAATATTTATTTTTATTCTTTCTCAGGCGATCTTGGAACTTGGTCGGGAATTGGAGTCACCAACGTAACCTTACTGGCAAAAGTTAGCTCGTCTAAAAGTTTCTGAAACATTTTATCATCCATAGTGATATTTGTGTCCCTTGAGTAAAATTTTGGATTATTTTTGAAGCAACGTTTCATTTTTGTTAAAGTGGAAGTCTTGGACACCTTAACAGAATTATTTTGCTTGGCCAGCAAAAATTTTACTCTTAATAATTTTTCTCGCAAAGTTTCAGCCATAGATGTGTGTCACAGTAAGGTTTGGATAAAACTGAAACACTTAGTCAAGTGTTGGACCTTAGCTGGAAGTAGTGGGGGAACAGGGTTATAGTGGGGGAATGAGTAGTGGAGGGGGTAATGCGGACTGTTGTTGTGAAGTGTAGAAACAGTTTGCTGGGAACTGTCCAAGGAGTAACACGTACTGTGCAGAAAAATTAACCGAGAGACTTGTGTAAAATTTAACTCCAAGAAATATTTAATGTAAGACTAAAAGAGGTAGAGCCAAATGAAAAATAATTTTGTAGGAGACGGGCATGGATCAGTTTTGTAGTAAAGTTCAAAATCCACTTGTGTGGAATAAAATTAAATTGTGAGCGAAAAATATTTAGCGACACCTGCAAAATACAAGTGTAGGAAAATATTAGGAGACCTGTATAGCTAAATAAAAATTAATTTTGTATGAAACAGTCTTCCAGCATTTTAGTTTCTAAGTCTTAACAAGTAAGGAATAAAATATTAAATAAGGAGTGGAAAATAATTTGTTAAGTAAATGTAAGTGTAGCAGTGTAACAAAAATTAATTTGGTGCAAAACAGGCTAGGTTCTGTTTTGCTAAGTTTATTAAGAAGGAAAAATAAAAACTTACTCACAGAAAAGTCCTGAGGCGGCGAGGTGTGGCGTGTTTGTTGGCTTGCAATAAACTGACTTACCTTCTGTTGAGCTACATTTGGCCAGTTGGCCAAGAAACCAGTCTGTTATATAAGCATTATGTAACCGTCTCTGCCGGCTGTGCTGAATCCGGCAAGCTAAAATATTATTCTATAGTACACCTGACTTGGACTGAAAATATTCTAAGTCCCAAGACCCCCCCCCCCCCCGGCCCCGGACGAGAAGTGAGCCCCCCCCCCCCCTCGGGGAGGAGGAGGTGGCATAGCCCGAGGCGTTGCCATACCTTGACACGTGTTGCATAATGAGATCCGGTTAGTAATGTATTCAGGTGTGGCTCTTGGAGATTGTCCAATGCCGCAAACAAGTACGTGTCGAGGTCTGCCTGTTTATGTAACCAGGTCCGGTTCCCCCACTCCTGACCGGCTCAGCTTCGGTTCTCTGAGGCTTAGCTTCCTCGCAGTTGCTTTCAAACACTTCAGCTGAGTGGTTGAAGCTCTGCCCTACAGGATTCGCAATGTAATGTTGGCGCCGCATTATATTGGGAATTCTTTTCTAGTCTAAGGCATGGCATGTGTAGTGTTAGGAAATAATTTTATTTTATGCTTGCTGCTTGGTGCTCGGTGTTGGTTGTGATTTAGTGAAAGTGTTGTGCAGTGAAAAATATTTGTGTGTGCTAATATTTCCACAGGTTGGTGTTAGTCTAAGTCTTGTGTTTAGAAAAATATTTCTTTGTATTAATCTTCCACA
Source organism: Neoaliturus tenellus (assembly GCA_030545055.2). Classification (NCBI taxonomy): domain Eukaryota; kingdom Metazoa; phylum Arthropoda; class Insecta; order Hemiptera; family Cicadellidae; genus Neoaliturus; species Neoaliturus tenellus. Next base: position 333,009,626 of record CM061531.1, on the reverse strand, counting down.
GGTTGTCCCTAAATTTAGTTTTTATAAATTTTTGGCTTCCTTAGCCTATGTAAATAGTTATACTGTTAGGTTTGAGGCTTAGAAGCCCCCGTAAAATTAAATTTTTTTCGAGGCTTAGCATGCCTCAAGAATTATTTTTTACCAACAATAGTATGACACTTAACGAGCCTGGGGGTTGGCCCCTGGGGATCCACCGTTAGGCCTTGTGCCAGCGGCGCTGCTGGACCTCATCACTCGTCACTGGAAACATACGGGTGGTTGGCATCCTTCAGCACGAAGCACCGGGTCCTGACACTGTCCGGTACGTTAGGCTTTATGTCAGTTTATCGGTTAAGATGGGGCCCAGGTCATGATTAGCATGACCTTATGATTCCCGTTAGGGGAACCAAAATTATTTAGCATGTTTCCCTTGTGGAAACTCAAAATTAAGTAAAAATTTTTTATTTTTTGTAACATGAATCCCCCTATGTTTAAGTTTTGTGTTGTAAAATATTTCTTTGTACTAATCTTCCACAGGTTGTCCCTAAGAAAAATATTTTCTAAATTCGTATATTGGAGGATTAGCCTCTGTAAATTGGCAGTTAAAGTGTTAGGTTTGAGGCTTAGAAGCCTCCGTAAAATAATTTCTTTTGGAGGCTTAGCATGCCTCAATAATTATTTTTTAACAACAGTAGTATGGTGCTTAACGAGCCTGGGGGTAGGCCCCTGGGGATCCACCCTTAGGTTTTCAGACCAAGGGCGCTGCTGGACCTCATCACTCGTCACTGGAAACATACGGGTGGTTGGCATCCTTCAGCACGAAGCACCGGGTCCTGACACTGTCCGGTACGTTAGGCTTTATGTCAGTTTATCGGTTAAGATGGGGCCCAGGTCATGATTAGCATGACCTTATGATTCCCGTTAGGGGAACCAAAATTATTGTAGCATGTTTCCCTTATGGAAACTCAAAATTAAGTAAAATTATTTTTTATTTTTCACCTCCCCCTAAGTTGTGAGATTCCCCCGAGGCCTTTGACCGCCGGCGGTCTTAGGCCTCGGGGGAATTTCTTTTTAATTCTTGGATGACCTTGACCTATATTTGTGTGTGAATAAAAAATAAAATATTTTTGTTCCACATGTAGTCACAGTCAGCCAACACTTGGCGGATTTTTGCCAAAGTCCTGAGAGCTCGCAGGACTTAGAGCGATATGCGTTAAAGTGTTGGTTGTCTGTGCAGTGGTAAAATATTTTATTTGATATTCACACATAAGTAAGGGTATCAGCCATCCAAGAGTTAAAGTCCTAGGGGTAGGTGACCCCCCCCCTGACTCCAGACGGGAAGTGAGCCCCCCCCCCGAAATTTTTTTTTTTGGATTTTGACCTTGACCAAAAATTTTTTGCTCCGGACGAAAACTGCCCCCCCCCGAATTTTTTTTTTTTGGATTTTGACCTTGACCAAAAATTTTTTGCTCCGGACGAAAACTGACCCCCCCCCGAAATTTTTTTTTTGGGATTTTGACCTTGACCAAAAAAATTTTTGCTCCGGACGAAAACTGCGCCCCCCCCCGAAATTTTTTTTTTTGGATTTTGACCTTGACCAAAATTTTTTGCTCCGGACGAAAACTGCCCCCCCCCGAAATTTTTTTTTGGGATTTTGACCTTGATCAAAAATTTTTTGCTCCGGACGAAAACTGCGCCCCCCCCCGAAATTTTTTTTTTTTTTTGGATTTTGACCTTGACCAAAATTTTTTTGCTCCGGACGAAAACTGCCCCCCCGAAATTTTTTTTTTTTTGGATTTTGACCTTGACCAAAATTTTTTTGCTCCGGACGAAAACTGCCCCCCCCCCCCCCCGAGGGGGGAGGTGGAGGCCTCAGGTACTTTTCCATTGGCACGTTTGGCCACTTGGTTACATAAGTAGATCCGGGTATTACGTAACAGACTTGTTTGCCCCCACCACATAGTGTGGTGGAATATTCCAATGGGTCGCGAGCTGCTTCATTCTGCTTTCAGACTTGCAGCCTGCTAGCCGACTCTACACCGCTCTCGTGACCATGGGTGTTCGCATTAAGAATTATCCAACTGCCTCGCCTGCTGTGACCTCCGCTCCATTGCCGACCACTTCGCCTGCTGTCACCTCCGCTCCAATGCCGAACGCCTCGTCCCTTTCAATGCCGATTCTTGATGTTTCGCAGATTCCACTGCCGCCAGCCACGACCGCTTCGCCTCAAAAAATTATTGTGGACCTGAGACCCGGCGCTTCCTCTACCATCACTGCCAGCACTACGCTTCGCACAATTTTGACCACGGTGACAGCTATGTGTACTGTGACAACACCAACAGTCACAACCGTGGCAAGTGGAAGTAGTGTGGATCCCGGCCTGGTAACCATCAATTTGGACTCAGACGAGGAAATCTTCGAGAAGCCGAAGGAACGGAGGTCACCTTCCAAGCCATCTACTCCTATCAAAAATTATTTTTCCACCTTTGATCCTATCTCTCCCGTCCATAGCCCTTCCAAACCCGAACTAAATTTAACTTCTTTCCCTTCCACTTCCAATGACCTTCAAGTGGAGCAACCCACAAACAATAAAGTAAGTAAAATTAATTCTGGTCTGAAAAAACAGTAAAGAAGGCAGCGGCACCGAAACGCCAATGTAATTATGTTTGGATAACTGGAGCGAAAGTAAATCAAAAATGCACCAGGTGGGCTGTGAGCGGCGAGGAGTTGTGCCGCTATCACTTCGACCGCAAAACAGCATCCAATCGGAGCACTCTTGATTCATGTTCGCTTAACATTGCCCCTAAGAAAACCACACAGATTCCCAAGGTACGTTATCAAAGACTCTATGCTGGTGAAAAATATTTCTTTCGAGCACACGTTTGTGTGAAACCTCACCTGTTTTTGATGAGGCATAAAGACCAGAACGTTCATGTAAGGGTTGCTAAAAAATTCATTGTTCCTAGATTTATGACCAACAGAGGGTACTTGATACGTGTTAAAGTTTTAAACAAGCTGAGGACTGTGTGGCGTTTGCAGGAGTAATGCAATCAGTAAAACTGTTTGTTTAATTTTCTAAATTTTGTTTTCCAAACATTTTCTTTTTCCAAATTAAATATTATTAAATGTTGTTTTTCCAAATTATTTCTTCACCCTCTTGAAATAAGGGAGGGGGGTATTATATAAATGAGCTATTTAAAAAAAAAAAAAAAAAAAAAAATAGTTCATTTATATAATATCTTAACCTGGGGATAATGTTTTTTTTCTTAAAAAACATTATTCAGACACGTCCCAAACCAGTGTCCTGGATGGTGAAGAAAAGTTATAGCAAAAAACTTATTTGTATTAAACTGATGTTTATCTTCAAGGTAAACCAGTCAATGATCATGTGACAACAGGGTTCCCCCACCATTACTGAACTCCTATAGCCACTCACTCCTATAGCTCATTCTGCCTTGAACGTTTCAATTTGTCAGACGTAATGTGCAGTATCAATCCGTTTGTTGGAGACCTGGAATTTCAGCGTTTACCATCGGGGCATGTATATGCTCCAATGCTGGTGGAATATAAAAATTATTGTTCACCTGAACAACAGGTGTCCCCAGAACCTGGACCTTCCAATGATGGTGAAGAAAACAGTATTTTGAGGAGTGAGTTGGTCAGAAATGTGTCCCCAGAACCTGGACCTTCCAATGATGGTGAAGAAAACAGTATTTTGAGGAGTGAGTTGGTCAAGGGTAAATTGGACAGAAATTTAAAAAGTAAATATATGAAACGGTTGGCGGATCAAAAGCGTAACTACAAGGAGCGAGCGGCAATGTTCCGTTTGCAGTTGTTAGTGCCTAAAATGAGCAAACGTTCCAGCAAGCTCGACACCCTGACAGCCGCTTCTGATTACATCTGCCTGTTGGAATCAAAAATTAAATTTCTTGAAAGACAAATGCAAAATAAAAATAATAATTCTGAATGTGTAGTGATTGGAAGTCCTGAGCAGGTTGATGATGGTAATGAACAAATTTTAGGAATGTAAGTGATAAAATTTGTTTTTTATTTTGTGTGAATTGGACTTGGACACGGACTAGCTGTTTGGTATGTGGAAAAAAACAGAGCGGGGGATAGAGCACTCTGTGATACTGGAATAACATATCACTTAGTGCTCTATCCTCCGCTCAAAATAATAATGTCCGATGACCTTGATCTACTTTTGTGAATCAATTGTGGTGGGGGAAACGTTATATATACGGGTAGTCAAGCTTCAGTCTCATTTGGTAAGAAAGAGGGAACGCTGGATCGGAGGTGATGGTAAGATTGACTCAATAGCAAATACTTTTTACACTGAAATATGTTAACAGGTTGTCAATGGTTAGGAAATATTTTTATTTTTATACTCGCTAGTTTGTTTAATCTTAAAACTTTAAATATATTTTCTTTTGGTCAAATGCTTTTACCATACTTCCTACACGCTAACACTCATATAAAGTACAGGATTAAGCTGATCTCTCGGGGAAATACTATGTAGCCACCTCACATTGGTTGTCCGACTCGCATAGTATTGGTGATTTATACAAAATAAAATTTTTATTTAATATGTTATATATCACTAATTCTTATTCGAGTCAGATAACCAATGTTAGGTGTCACATAAGTATTTCCCGCGAGATCAGTCTTAATTCTGTACATTTTTTGAGTTTTGGCGTGTGGTAAGTGTGCTAAAAGCATTTGCTCAAACAAATATATGTAAAAGTTTTAATTCTGAACAATTTGGACAGTAAAAAAATAAAAATATTTAACTTTTGAACTTGTTAACATATTATTGAAAGTATTTGTTAGAAAGTCGATCTTACTACCATCTCTTATCCAGTGTTCCCTCTTTTTTACCATATCAAAGGTGACCTTGACCTATATATTAGTCCTAAATGAAAATTTTATGTAGAAATTATTACATTTTGTTCTGCGCATGCGCAGAAGGGGGTTTTCCCAAGATCACCCCCCACCACCCGCTATAAAAGCAGGTCGGCTAACCCAGCCTCTCATTATTGGATGAACCTTCGTGGAGTAAACATCCAAACGCTCTTGTGGTAAAAATGCTTCTTTGCCATATTTGTGGGGAATTTTTCCCTGATGAAAATATTTTGCAAATCCATCTGGAATTGCATAAAGAAGAGGACAATGTGCAAGTAAGTGAAGACGATTTGGACTCTATTGAAAAATTTTTATCAGAACATCACAGAAGACTGGACGATTGGGAAAGCGAGCTGCAGTTGCTGCAAAGGAGGAGGCCAACCGTCATTCAGTTTGGAGGCGCCGGACCATCAGGACTTGGAAGGAGACCTACAGAGGACATGGACACCGACACGGACACAGACTCGGACACCGACATGGACACAGACACGGACATGGAACAAGGAATGAACCAGATACGTACAACAGCTTTCCCCGGACATACGGTAATCCATCACAAAATAAGTAATGTACAGCTTGATCTTGAAAATTTTTTAACTGAAGCAAAATTATTGATTGGACAAACTTTGCGACAAGAATTGGCAAGACTAAATTTTTTAAAATTTGGTTTAGTTTTAGATGCATTATTTACTAATACGGATGGTGAAACAACAGTGAGGGGGTTTATAACGAAAAACCGTAATTTGATGTTTGCTTCTGATGTAAATAAAATTGTTGAGGAATGTTTGGAAGAACTCTTAACAAAACTGCAGGAACATGAGGGGAGAGGGTCAGGTTGGATGTTTACATCTGTAGAGGGTTTAGATTTAAGAGTGCATAAGCACGGATTTGGTATGAGAGGAAGCAGCTACGTCCCTCTACCAAAAGCCATTGAGAAAACGAAAGCATGTATAAATGTACAAAATGTAGACAATGAATGTTTTAAGTATGCTATGTTATGTAAATATATTTTGCCAGAGCAGCGCCCTTGTAGAGTAAGTGGACATTATGTAAATGTAAATAATAGGTATAATTTTGTAGGACTATCTTACCCTGTAAAAATTTCAGATATTTCTAAGTTTGAGAAACACAATCCTGGTGTTAGTGTAAATATTTTTGGTTTGGATGATGCAAATAATGTGTACCCCTTAAGGGTAACTAAAACTGAACTTAGGGATCATACAGACTTATTGTTGATAACCAATGGTGACATATCACATTATGTTTATATTAAAAATTTTGAAGGACTTGTTGGTAACCAACTTACTAAAAAACGACATAGGAAAACAATTTGTAAGCGATGTTTCTGTTTTGTGTTGAAAGATGAAAGAAGGGGAGGAGCACAGTGGTTACGTGAACACCAAAGGCTATGTAATGAAAACTTTGAATGCAAAATTAGTTTGCCTGCACCTACTCGCTCTATTGTAAAATTCGAAAAGATTAGCCATCAATATAGGGTACCATTTGTAATTTATGCAGACTTTGAGTCCTCACTGGTACCCCAAGAACATCCAGAAGGGGAAATTACCAGTAGGACTAAATATCAGCTGCATAAACCTAACAGTTTTTGTTTGCTTGTTAAATCCACACTGTCAGAAGAACATTTGAAAAATTTTGGTTTAAGTTCAACACCAATTTTGTACAGAGGTGAGGATACTGCTAAACATTTTGTAGATAACTTGTATTATATAGCTGATAAGGTTGAAGAAGTGTACAGTAATATTGTTCCTATGATTCCTCTAGATGAAGAGGAGGAAATTCAATATATCAATGCCACTAATTGTTACTTGTGTAAAAAAGAATTTACTGTTGAGAACCATAAAGTCCATGATCACGATCACCTTACTGGTTATTACAGAGGGGCTGCTTGCAATTCATGTAATATTAATTATAAACTTCCGAAATTCATTCCAGTTGTTTTGCATAACCTTAGTGGTTATGATTCACATTTTATTATTCCGGAATTGGGCAGGGATGATGGGAAAATTGATGTATTGGCCAACACTTTAGAGAATTATATTAGTTTTTCCAAGACTGTTGGCAAAATTAAGCTTCGATTCGTGGATTCTTTTCGATTCATGTCATCTAGCCTTGCCAACCTAACTAAAAATTTAAGACGACAGGATTTAAAAGAAACAAGAAAAATTGTGCCAGAAGATAAAATGGACTTGGTGCTAAGGAAAGGTGTGTTTCCATATGATTACATTACTGGACTAGAAAAATTTGATGAAACATGTTTGCCACCAATCGAAGCGTTTAAAAGTAAATTAACTGAAACCGAAATTTCAATTGAAGATTATAATCATGCTCAGAAAGTCTGGAATGAATTAGGAATGAATACCTTGGGTGATTATTCTGACTTTTATGTAAAACTAGATGTAACATTATTGTGTGACATAATGGAACAATTTAGGAACACCTGTTTCACTGCTTACGGACTGGACCCCCTTCATTCGTTTACATCTCCCGGCTTAGCATGGCAGGCCATGTTAAAATCCACCGAGTGCAAGTTGGAGCTGTTAACCGACATCGATATGGTTTTAATGATCGAATCAGGTGTACGCGGTGGATTAACTCAGGCCGTTACAAGACATGTGAAAGCTAATAATAAATTTCTACCAAATTATGATGAGACTAAAGATTCTATTTTTCTTGGATATTTTGACGCCAATAATTTATACGGTTGGGCGATGTCCAAACCCCTTCCGTATGGCGACTTCCAGTGGGTAGACCCGGACAGCATTGGGGACATCATGCAGATCCCACAAGATGGACCGACCGGCTACATTTTTGACTGCGACTTCGAGTATCCAGAACACCTACACGATCATCATTACGACTTGCCACTGTTGGCTAAAACTGAAGTATCACCGACAGGAAAATGGCCCAAATTAATGATGACATTAAACAACAAAAACCGATATGTAGCACATTATTTTGTTGTTCAGCAAGCCCTGGAATTAGGATTGATTATCACCAAAATTCATAGAGTTTTAAAATTTTCACAATCTTGTTATTTAAAACCATACATTGATTCAAACACTGCAAGGAGAGCAGCAGCAACATCAGCTTTTGAAAAAGATTTTTACAAGCTCATGAACAACGCAATATTTGGAAAAACTTTAGAAAACAAAAGGAAACACAAAATTGTAAAATTAGTAACAAACCCCAGACAGATGCAGAAACTTGTACAGAAACCAAATTTTGGAACAAGTATGATAATTAATGAAAACTTGGTAGCAGTCAGCATGAAGAAAACCAAGATAGTAATGGATAGACCTTTGTACATAGGAATGTCAATATTGGATATAAGTAAAACGCACATGTATGACTTTCATTACAACAAAATGGTTCAACATTATGGAAGAGAAAATATTGGAGTAGCCTACATGGACACGGACGCACTAATTTATTGGATTAAGACACAAGACATGTATGAAGATCTTCGGACGTTCATACACAAAAATGATTTTGATTTTTCCGACTACCCAAGAAATCACCCGAACTTTAATGAAAATAATAAGAAAGTTTTAGGCAAATTCAAAGATGAATGCAATGGAGCAAGCATGGAAGAAATCGTTGCACTAATGTCCAAATTATATTCTTTTAAAGTATATAAAGGACATCAAGAAGAAACATCTACCACCAAAAAAGCAAAAGGTGTGAAGACAAGTTATTTGAAGAAAAATGTAAACTTTGAACACTACAAAAACTGTTTATTTAACGACACCACCTTTACTGCTAAATTCAACACCATAAGGAGTGAAAAACACAAAGTGTACAGTGTTACAGAAGTGAAAAAAGCATTGTCAAACAAAGATGACAAACGTCATATTATGGAAAACCAAATTGATACTCTTCCTTTTGGCCACTACTCTCTCAACCCTATCGACAACTAACCTATTCTTCGTCCCTCTTCGTCCTTCTTCGACCTAAATTCCTTTTCCTTCCGTAAAAAAATGGGGAACACGGCAAGTCCAACGCCGTGTTCCCCATTTTTTTACATCAATTTGAATGACCTTGACCCAGTTAAATATGGGTATAATGTAATAAAAAATTTATTTTTACTTCATCCATGAATGAGGAAGGATAAAATTATGGAATTGAAACAAAAAATTGTTCATGAACTTCATAAACCGGCTAGGAGAAAATTTCCCCGAAGAAATACTGTTATAAAAGGAATGAATGATCTATATCAAGCTGATTTAATCGAAATGATTCCTTATAGTAAACAAAATAAAGGATTTAAATATATATTGACTATTATCAATTGTTTTACAAAAATGGCAGATGCTTTACCGCTAAAAGATAAAACCGGCAAGAGTGTAACAAAAGCCATGGAAACTGCGATGCAGAGAGACAAAAATACCATAAAACATTTACAAACCGATGATGGTAAAGAATATTTCAATAAAGAATTTTCAAATTTAATGAAAAAACACAACATAAACCATTATTCGACTAATTCAGAGGTGAAAGCATCAATCATAGAAAGATTCAATCGAACTTTAAAAGGTGCGATGTACAAGATGTTTTCAAACAGAGGATCGCACGTATGGATTGATATGTTACCAAAACTAATAAAAGATTACAATAACAAGTTCCATAGAACAATTGGTATGAAACCAAACCAAGTGACTAGTAAAAATGAAAAACTTGTATTAAAACGTATAAAAATGAATACTAAACCAAAAGTTGAAAAACTAAAGCCTAAAACGTTTAACGTTGGTGATAAAGTGCGAATAAGCAAATACAAAGGTGTATTCAGTAAAAGATATCTGCCAAATTGGACAAATGAGGTTTTTACCGTATTTAAGGTGCAACCTACAGTACCAGAAACTTACATTTTAAAAGATAATAAAGGACAATTGCTCGAAGGAGGGTTTTATGGACATGAAATGTTAAAATCCACAGTTGGCGATGTGTATCTCGTTGAAAAGGTGTTGCAACGGAAAAAAGATAAAGTAAAAGTGCGATGGTTAGGATTTAATAAGAGTGAAGATTCTTGGATACCTAAAAAGGATCTCATATAATGATGGAGCATCATTTTAGGTTGAACCTTTACAAAGGATGGAGATAATACCGCAAAAGGATAGTTTTCCTATTAATAATATTGATGAACTCACGGTGGACAATTTAGAATTAAACAGTGGCAAACATGGTGTTTTATTACCAAACACGGTGCGTTGTCTTGTAACCGGTCCATCAAATTGTGGTAAAACAAATGTAGTATTCAATTTGATTACAAACCCAAAAGGATTGCGTTTCAATAACTTGTATGTCTTTTCCAAATCATTACAACAACCCAAATACCAATTGTTAGAAAAAATATTTAATAATGTGCCAGAAGTGAAATATTACAAGTTTGATGCAAGTGAAAGCGTAATGCAACCGCATGAAGCTAAACCATTTTCAGTTTTTATATTTGATGATGTATCCTGTGAAAACCAAAACACTATCAGGAGTTATTTCGCTATGGGTCGACATAACAATATAGATAGCATTTACATAGGCCAGACTTATAGTAAAATACCAAAACAACTGATAAGAGACAACGCAAATGTGTTAATTGTATTCAAACAGGATGAAACTAACTTAAAACACATATATTATGATCATATCAATGCGGATATGTCATATGAACGGTTTAAAGACATATGTCGTAAGGCTTGGGCTGAAAATTATGGATTTTTGACAATTATGAAGGAACAACCACTAAATAACGGCCGATACAGGATAGGTTTTGATAAATTTATATTAATTCACTAACCATTATATCACACAATCATTCTTGTACAGCACGTCTTGCTACAAACATGGTTAACCAAGAAAAGTTAGTAAAGGAAATTAAATCACTAAGTGATTCTATTCGGGCTAAAAACAGAGCGTTAAAATTAGGTATCAGCGAAAGGGAGAAATTTCTCGAATCTACTTTTAAACCTATTACTGAACCTTTGAAACAATTGAACAAAAAATTGACTAAACCTTCTTTTCAAGGTGATATTATTGCGCCGATAACAGAATATGAAAGGGAAAGTGTAATATCAGAAGAAATTAGCGATGAGGACCCGGAAGCCTCCATATTTAGTGATACAACGGCAGAAAGAGAAGATGTATATGCTGGTAGTGAAGAAGAAGTGGTATCTATAGCCAGTGAAGAAGAAAAAACAGAAGGAGAACCATCAAACATAAGCTTATTGGGTGAAAATATTCATACGAAAGGACCTTTAGGAAGAAAATACTTGTTAAAACTGTTAATTGGAACTGATTCTACTAAAAAATACCACAGTTATGGAGCAAGAATGTCCAAAGAAGGTATAATGATTGGTAATAGCAAATTAGATGTCGATGAATATGATAATATTCGCGTAGGTGATCAAATATATAAGGGAACAAGGGGACTATTTGAATTATTATTTCAAAATAAACCTTTAAAAGCATTGGTAAAAAATGATGATTTGGAAGTGTATAGCAAAATTTTGGAACAAACTAATGCATATAGAAGAAATTATTTACCTGAAGCACCCATATATAGAAATAGATCTGTAAAATATAAAGATTTTGTTTCCAAATTAATACCAATTATAAGAAGAAAACCTGTAAAAAGAAGATTAGTAGCATCCACTTTAGATTTAAGTTCCTCAGAACCGAGAAAAAGAAGCAAATCAGTCACCGGAAAAGGGTTGATGAAGAAACTATACAATACAAATGTAATTTATTACAATAATATCAATAAATTGGTGGATAGAATGAAACTAATACATGAAGCCAAAGAAGCGGGTCATACTGGATTGGAAAACGAATGGGTGGCTTTAGTGGATGAACTTAGAAACCGCGGGGTAATCTCATAAAAATGCTATTCAGTTGCACCATGAGTGTCGACAAGTTCGGACGGTATTCCTCGGATGGATTATATTACGCAAATAACTTAAAAAGAGGTGCTGGTTTACCACAAACACCTGAAGGAGATTATGATATTAGTAATAAAAGGTTAAAAAACATAAAAGATCCCACGGATGAAAACGATGCAGTAAATTTGAAAATAGTAAAGGAAAAGATATCACCAACATTAAGACTACAAAATAACACATATGATGCAGAAAATCATAGAATTATCAACGTTGGTAAACCAAATCAAAACGGTGATGCAATAAACAAAGGTTATTTGTTATCTGAATTAAAAAATACGTTAAAATTCAATGGAAAAACGTATAGTGCTAACAATAAACGTATATCCAACATAGATGATCCTAAAGATGAAAAAGACAGCGTGAATAGACGCTATTTACATTCTTTAATACCTGAAAAGAAAAAAGATGGATTTTCTTTTTATAAATTTGTTATTAACGATATAGGTTATCCAAAAACTGAAAACGATGCTGTAAATCTAAAATATATTAAAGATCATTGTATCACACGTGATGTAGGGGTTATAGATTGTTTTGGTAATTGTTTAGCAAATGTAAAAGATGGTTCGGCTCCATCGGATGGTGCAACAGTAGGTCAAATGAAAGAGACTTTAAAACAAGAAACGTCTGGATTTGTAAAACAAGACCAAGTGGTATCACGGCGGGGGGATTTGTTTGTACAAGGAAATGAAAAGTTTACATTACTTGAAGAAAAGAATTTACTTATTGATGGACATGTACCAAAGTATAATGTTTGGGATGGTAAAGGAAAACAATTAATAAATATAGCTCCCGCGTCATTGCCTGGTAATGTTGTTACTTTTCAACAGATAATACAATTAGAGCCAGGTGGACATAGATGGTGGAATTGTGATAACAAACGATTAACAAATGTTGCAGACCCTGATTATGTAGATAACGCTGTAAATGTTAACTTCCTTGTTAAAGTGATAGGTAATATATTATTTGATATGCATAATCATATTGCAGCCGGACAATATAAACCTGTTGATGAAAAACAGAGAAATACATGGATAAAACAAGAAATTCTTTATAAATATTTTTTTAATAAAACAACACAAATATTAGGATCCACACTTTGGGGTCCTTTTACTATTTAATTGGTCAAAATCATAAATAACTTCATTTATGTTCAACTCGTCGTAGAGGTAACACATAAGCTGTGCATTTCAATTATAAAAGACAATCATGACATTTCAGTACATCAGTCCATATCGAGACCATCAATATCGGTCCATATGTAAGGAAAGGAGGTGGGATCACGTCCACAGCGGTTTCTCTATTAAGTAAAGCTTTAAATCGAATTCCAGTAGGATCTGTCGTAAATAGAGCAATAGACGCTTTACCATACGAATTTCACATACCGGGAGGTTATCAGTATTGCGGACCAGGAACTAAATTGAAAAAACGACTGGAAAGAGGCGATCCAGGCATAAATAAGTTAGATCAGGCTTGTAAAGAACACGATATAGCATATTCCACATTTAGCGATACAAAAAATAGATCAATAGCTGATAAAAAGCTCGCGGATATAGCTTGGCAACGAGTAAAGTCTAGTGACGCTAGTATTGCAGAAAAAGCAGCAGCTTTAGCGGTAACAGCAGGTATGAAGGCTAAAACAGCGGTAGGAGGTGGAAAAAGGAGGCGAAGAGTGAAAAGGAGATCGGCAAAGACAAAACATGGAGGGAATATTAGAAGAAAACGACGTTCCACCAGAAAGGGTAGCAAAAAACCAACAGTATGGTCAATGGTAAAAAACGGGGCAGGTCTATACCTAAGACCGTATCGTGCATATTAAATAAAAGAAATCAATTAGTAATACCACATAAAGCGTTAACAAATATTGAATTATTTAAATACATTTCATGTTTAAAAATACCTTTTTTTCGTGGTGTCTTTATGAAAGATGAATTACCAGTTAAAATGTGGAAAAACGAAACCGGCATTGTAAATTTAGACAATTCAGAAGGTCCTGGCACTCATTGGGTTTGTTATAAGAAATTAGGTGATAATATTTATTACTTTGATAGTTTTGGCAATTTACCACCACCTAAAGAACTCGAGCATTACTTTAAATCTGCTAAAAACATATATTACAACTATAAAAGAGAACAACCTGATAACACTTTAATATGCGGCCATTTATGTTTGGAATTCCTAGCTAAAAGTATCAGTCACAATTGAGATGTCTTCCTATACGGTATCATTAACAGGAAAATCGTCCACTTTGCGAAGTATCCTTTTTCCAGCGTTACGCTTGCAAGAAGGAAGATTTTGGGAAGCGGCACTGTTGGATTTTACAACTTACAACTCTATTCCCAATGTTACGGAAGATAAAAATAACTTATTGCATTACTATAAAGGAAAAGATGCCAGTGGGAAGTTTACAGACTTAGAAGTTTGCAGTTTACCCACAGGTTCTTATGAAATTGATCATATTAATGAATTTTTGCAAAATAAAATGGGAAAAGACAATATAACATTAAAAGGTAATAACAATACGATGAAAGCTGAAATTTACTCCAAATATTATATAGATTTTACTCAGGAACACTCAATCGGTGAATTGTTAGGATTTCCCAAAGATGGGCCAATTTTAGAACCAAATCAAACACATTCCGGTAAACAAACTGTAACAATATTAAAAGTCAATAGTATAGATATAACTTGTAACATTATACAGGGAGCTTACAGAGATGGAGCAAATACCCATATAATACATACTTTTTACCCGAGTGTACCTCCAGGATTTAAAATTGTTGAAAAGCCACAAAACCTAGTATATCTGCCGTTGAACACCACTTTCATTTCAGACATCGTGTTGAACGTATTGGATCAAGACGGTAACTTGATAGATTTCCGAGAAGAGCCAATTACAGTTAGATTACATTTAAAATCGACACTTTAATACAAAAATCATGGGTTTATCATTTAAAAGTGGACAACCTACGGGAAACCGTATTAGTAGCTCTTCAGCTGTGGAGGAGTTAACACGCGAGAACATTCGTTTCTTAGAAAAGATTGGTTTAAAATTAACCGATTATGGATATACTGGATATAGCGCAGGGTCCGACATTCGACGAAACCCTATGGGAAAAAGAATATCACACCCACAACCCTTACACTTCATCAAAATTGAACAATAACGACGAAATTCGTATTCCTATACAACATCAGGACATTTACACACTACCATGTGAAAGTTACTTGTATATCGAAGGAAAAGTTACTAAAAAGGATGGTTCTACTACTGGTACAACAGTTCCATTTATAAATAATCCTATGGCTTTCCTGTTTGATGAAATTAGATATGAAATATCAAGTGTAACAGTTGATTCCACTAAAAAAGTAGGTATTGCAACAACTTTAAAAGGGATAACATCTATATCACCTAATGAAACCAATTTACTTCAACCTGCCGGATGGGTTTTACCTGAACATGACACAATCACTCCGAATACAAAGGGATATTTTGATTTTCATATTCCATTACGTTTGTTGCTTGGATTTGCTGAAGATTATAGAAAAATAATATTAAATGTTAAACAAGAATTAGTTTTGTTGAGATCTTCTAACGATAAAGACATTATTAAAGCTCCAGACGGTACAACAGATGCAACTTTAGAATGGAAATTAACATTAGACAAAATTGTATGGAGAGTTCCACATGTTAAATTAGCTGACGAGCATAGAATGCTACTATTAAGGAAATTAAAGGCTGATCGTGATATTGTAATTCCTTTTAGAAGTTGGGAATTCCATGAACATCCCAGTTTACCTGCTACGGATCGACACACTTGGACTGTTAAAACATCTAATTACGTAGAACGAGCCAGGTATATTATATTTGGTTTACAAACAGGTAGGAGAGACAGTATCACAAAACATGCAGGCAAATTTGATCATTGCAACTTAAAAAATATTAAAGTTTATTTGAATTCACAGTTTTTCCCCTACGACAATTTAAATGTGTCATTCGCTAATAAAAAGTACAGTATATTATACGATATGTATGCGAGATTCCAAAATTCATATTACGGTAAAACAAATACACCTTTATTATCACCAGAAGAATACTTAGATGGTTACACAATAGTTGTAATTGATTGTTCTAAACAAAATGAATCAGTAAAATCATCAAGTGTTGACATAAAGATAGAAATGGAATTCAACGAGCCTATACCTGCAAATACAACTGCATATTGTTTAATTTTACATGATAAAATTGTCACTTACACACCTTTGACTGGAATTGTTAAAAATGTTTTATAAAAAATCGTTTTTGTAAAATTTCAATCACGGGCGCGATTATAAAAGGGGAGCGCGCAGGTCGCTCCTGATCAGTTTGTTGCCTGACATCGTATGGGTAGCATCATCTTCAATATGGCTTCTACTAGTGGTACAACGGAATGCGATATAGAAAAAGAAATTTCAGAATTTTTGGACATGAATGGACAGCAACACGGCGCAGATCAAGAAGGAGAAGAAAAAGGTAAAAAGAAAAAATATTTGTCCAAGAGGAAGAGAAATGTGGAAGAAAATATTTCACCAAATATTTTGATGGAAGTATTTTTACGAATTTTTTATCCAATCTCTTCAAGTTTGGATAAAAGTGTTTTAATTGGAGTTATGAAATCAACCGACTATTCACCTACAGTAATTTTAACTCACGGAACAAAAATGATTTTGTTTACAGCCAATGCTTGGGAATCTTTTATGAAACACCTCCATTTGTTGGAATGTTACTTTAATAGCAACATGTTTGGCAGGAAAACAAAAGTGGGACTATTGGATTCAGACTTGGAAATTGATATTATTAAACACCGAGGTGAACATCAAATGAGATTTAGAGATACAACCAAACATGACATAAAAATTCAACTGAACAGAGAAGAATTTTTTATTTTAACATGTGTAACGGAACCGATAACAAGATATTTAAGACAGCTAGTATTCTCCAGTTCAATTATTAAAGATTATTTAACAGACACTTTGGACAAACAACCGGACGCACCAATTTTGTATGGACCTGTGGACACTTCAATATTCAACAGAATTCCTCATGAAGTTCAAATGTGGAGACAATTGGAACAATATGTGCAAGAAAAAAATAATTTTGTAAAATCGGATGAAGAAACACATTTCAGTGATGAAAAGGATCAAAGTGATGAGAATGACTACAACAAAAATGACCAGATGGAAAGTTAAGTAAAATTTTTAATTTTTTCACAACACTTTACACTTGAATTGGCAAATTTTTAATAAAAAATTCAAAATTTTGTGGGTGTAGGCCTACCGGGGATGGTGCCCACGTTAAATATACACCAACGCGCCTTCAACTGTACGGCCTGGCATAAATAAATGCCTACCGTGGTGTGGAAAACAGTTGACCTTCTGACACCGTGATGGATAGACGGGTGACCTTTCAAATGGACATGGAAGAAGAAATCAAGTCCAAGCCGGGTATTATTGAATTTCAAGCTTTTCGTGGTAACGATGATCGGTTTATAATTAAAGAACTCGTATTGTACGATTTAGATAAAAATATTCCTTACACATTTTTATTTAAACCACCATGCTCCTTTTCTTCACTAACCACCAAAGCCGCAACAACAAACCGATGGACTTGGAAATATTTTCATCACATCGATTGGTATGACGGTTTTACCAGTTATTCAGACTTGTATCATATCATGCATCAATTTTCAAACAGATTTACTAATATTTACACAAAAGGACTTGAAAAGAAAAGATGGATAGAACAATTTACATCTACTCCAGTTAAAGATGTGCAAATAGATAAAAATTTTAAATTTATTGCTGAAAACATTTGTATTTGCACACAAAGTGTGGAACATGAAAGGGACAGGCACTGTGCGTTAAAAAACGCTTTAAAATTAGCGACTTACCTGCAAGATGGAGAAATCGGCGATGGTGGTGGGGGTAACGGCGATTATAAAAGCGAGGAGCAGACCGAGACCTGGCACGAGTATTACTCGAGATTCCGAGACGACAACATCTCAGAGCAAGAAGACAGCGAGGACCTCTAGAACAACCATGGCATCCAACCAGTTTCTGCAGACTTTGGTGGAACAATTCAACGCCCACTCCAAGTCTACAATTTTGCCGGTAAAAAAATGTTCAGAGTTGAAGGATGAAAAACATTATATTATACATACCATGAAGAAGATGGAAACTACAGTCGGCGAGGCAATCTGCTGCAGCTTGAGCGAAGCCCCATACACTCCGGGAGATGAGCCGAAATTCCAAATTTACCTGCCCAAAAGATTTGTACACCTACTCCAAAACGAAGATCTCCGCTCCATACAACCAGGATGTCTCTACTTGGTGTCCCACGGATGCAGCGGCAGCAACTCCACCGAGCTTACCATCCACATCGCAGACAAGCAGCAGTGTTAAAAAAAAAATATTTTTTTTTCTTTCTTGTATCTGTTTGTATTTTTTAACTATATATATTTTTGTCATGTAATCTTGTTTGTACTGTTTTAAATAAAGATAAAAAACAAAAAAAAAAAAAAACACAAAAAAGGCAACATATCAATATGTGAAACAAAAAAAAAAAATTTCACATATTGATATGTTGCCTTTTTTTTTAAAGCTCTGGGGTGACCTTGACCTTTGACCTTTGCACAAATTAAACATAAATTTTTTTCAAACAGCAATATGTGTGTGTGTGCGTGTGTGTGTGTGTGTGTGTGTGTGTGTGTGTGTGTGTGTGTGTGTGTGTGTGTGTGTGTGTGTGTGTGTGTGTGTGTGTGTGTGTGTGTGTGTGTGTGTGTGTGTGTGTGTGTGTGTGTGTGTGTGTGTGTGTTTTCCCCCACCATTTCAGGTTACCAGCATACAGACTGTAAAGAAGTTCAGTTTGATTGCAACTGTCAAACGATGAGCACCCTATTTGAGCTTTGTGTAAGAAAAATTATTGAAGATCAACAGCTATTTAGCCATACTTTACGATCCAACGCTCCTCAACAAATTAAAATTTTTATCAAACAGTACAAGCTAGACAACAGAGGTTACAACACTTTTGGTTGGTACAAGTTTGGTGATGGTACAAAATTTTGTCGAAGTTGTGGAAGGGCCGCTGTATCCAACCCGGCACAATTCCTACAAGATGATGGATGTTTACAATATGGTCATGTGGCTCCAGTTTTAAGTTACCATACACCTAAAGAACTTTGCGCCATTTGTTCAATCAATATGTTTAGTTGGCAAAAATTTAACCACCTCTCATCAGACAGCGTGTAAACAACTTCCCCCCACCACTATTTCATACTACCTTCAAACGACCATGCTAATATTCATTCCGCCTTTGGACATCATACGGAAAACATCAAGATGGCTCTGACTGTAAAATGTGCAAATTATGAAGAAGTATTTGTAAGAAATCTGCAAGAATTAAACGAAATTGTTCAAGAATTTAAATCACTAATCGAACAGGGATACCGATTGAACATGCAAATTTTTGCTTGCAACACAAAATGCCCTCATGTCCCCAGGGATGACGAGCCGCCTAGGTCACCATCATCAACTTCTTCAGCCTACTCCTCCAGATCATCCATGAAGACTCAAGCCAGTCCAAACTTGGAATATTTCTCCTGACTAATATTTATATTTTGTATCCTCATTGTACTTCAATATGCATATTTTTGTATTGTAATAAAGGAATGATAAAATAAAAACAAAATAAAAAAACCTATCTTGCTACAGTATTGTAGCAAGATAGAATTTTTTTAAAACACAAATTGGATGACCTTGAACATGTTCTAACATGTTCAGGTTTTCCCCTACCACTTTTCCTCTTGGAGACCTGAGATGCGGCACCAATGTGTTTCATTACATCTTCATCTTTTGAGCTGCAAACATGGATGTTCCACCACCAATATATGAGGCCGATGAAGCGGAAAGCCTGGGGAGGAGGAGATGCCAGCATGTGGATCTAGTGGAGATGATGGAAAGAAGGATGGAAGAAAAACGGATCAGGAAGGATCATATGCTAATTCAGAAAATTTTAAAATTAGATCTCTTCATAATCTTGGCCTTATTGATTGCAATCTTCTTCTACTTGGTATACGCAGTTGTATACTGCCTAAAATGCATCGAGTGTTCAGATAAAGCAGCCAAATTGCCAGTTTTCAACACTACTCTGTAAATAAAATTTTCTTTTTTAAAACTCCAAATGGTTGACCTTGAACATGTTTCAACCTGTCTGGTTGTGTCAATTACCCCCACCACTACAATTCCAAAAGACCAATCCTACATGCAAGTCTGGCTTCATTTCCAACTCAGCTACGCTAAAGGTTACACTACACACAATGAAGTGGGAATTACTTGTTGACAGCCTTCAATACCTAAAAGAAATCTATGAAAAATTGCACATGCGGCTACTTCAAAATCCAGGGATGATAATAAAAATGAACTTGGAATACGACTGTCCACTCATCGACGACAGTATGGATGAAGCAGAAGGGGTAGTCCAAAATACACAAGGAACATGTTGCTGTGAAGAAAATTCTTCAACAACATCAAGCACAAGTCCGGACAGCACATATGGGGATGAAGGAGGATTTTTGTAAATAAAATTAAAAAAAAAGTAATTTTTTTTAAAACTTCAAATGGTTGACCTTGAACACGTTTGAACATGTTGAGCAATGTGGATAAAAAATATTTTTTTTCTTATGCCTATTGCTGAATAACAAACTCAGTTGTATAGTTTGCAAAAAAAATTTTTTTTTCATTTCATATGACCATTTTCCCCCCACCATCTCCTTATCCCCACCACTCTACCGAGTACCTGAGATACACGGAGCGACTTGTTCAGTTGCTGTTCAACTCTTGTGGTGTGCACATCTCACTTTTTGCACTCAATTTACTTATATTGAGTTTAAATTTAAATATTTAGCAAGATATCAAACATTTCTTAATTTTTCGGCAAAGTTTCAAATAACAAAAAAAAATTTTTTTTCACTTTTGGTTTGATTGAAATTTCACAAGTTCCAAGATCACCTGAGAAAGAATAAAAATAAATATTTCTCAGGAAATATTTCCAATCCGAGTTACGGTAAAGGACAGACTTGGATGAGTTGTTGCAAAAATTTTAATTTTTTCTTCCTTCTGACCACTTTACCCCCACCACCTCCTTATCCCCACCACTGAGCCGGGTACCTGGGATACCGTCTGTGTACAAGTCAGTACGTCTTCGGACGCGGCGCTGTTCGGATCGCGTGTCGTTTGTCGCACTGTCGGGTGTTTGAAGAAATTATTCTTCGGCTCTCAGTCTCTCGGTGGGTAAGTAAAATATAAAATTATTTTTTTTTCAAGTGGGGCTGCTGGGACGGGTCAATGACCCCTGACGGATATATTAGGTCAAGAGTTTGATCGCTAGGAAATAAAAAAAATATTTTTTTGCACTTTTGGTTTGATTGAAATTTCACAAGTTCCAAGATCACCTGAGAAAGAATAAAAATAAATATTTCTCAGGAAATATTTCCAATCCGAGTTACGGTAAAGGACAGACTCGGATGAGTTGTTGCAAAAATTTTAATTTTTTCTTCCTTCTGACCACTTTACCCCCACCACCTCCTTACCCCCACCACTGAGCCGGGTACCTGGGATACCGTCTGTGTACAAGTCAGTACGTCTTCGGACGCGGCGCTGTTCGGATCGCGTGTCGTTTGTCGCACTGTCGGGTGTTTGAAGAAATTATTCTTCGGCTCTCAGTCTCTCGGTGGGTAAGTAAAATATAAAATTATTTTTTTTCAAGTGGGGCTGCTGGGACGGGTCAATGACCCCTGACGGATATATTAGGTCAAGAGTTTGATCGCTAGGAAATAAAAAAAATATTTTTTTGCACTTTTGTGATTCCTCGAGGAATTTCAATTTCTCAACAAAATTCGAGGAATCGCAAAAGTGCAAAAAAAAAATTTTTTTGTATTCTTGCATGACCTTGACCTAATTAACGTCAGTGACGTCATCATGATGACGTCAGCGGTAATGACGTCACCATGACGTCATAGGTGTGACGTCATGTGACGTCATATGACGTCATTAGTGACGTCATTCGTGACGTCATTGATGACGTCATCACTGCTGACGTCATCGTGATGACGTCATGTCCCAGGTGTGCCCTTTTTGCACTACTTTGATTAGATTTAGAAGCAGTGTTGGGAAATAATAATCATAACTTATCTTGTTTTACAAATTTTATACGAGGTGGCCCGTGCGCAAATTGCGCATTTTATGATTCTGTATGAGTGCCGCACATACAGTGTGTTAATGTTGATTATGATGAAGTGACTGAGATCTATTTTTATTTACTATCTGGCTTTTAAAATTCATCTGAAGGTAATAAGCTGTTAGATTACAATTCACATTAAATAACTTGCAATAAAAGTTGGTAAACATTGTAAAGCGCCCTCTAGAAAAAAATCAAAGGCAAAGGGGGCGAAGCCCGAAACAATATGAACTTTTTAATTACGATTCGTCACTTCGGTATATCCTAAGCTTTAAAATGACACCTCAATCTTAAAAATCGGTTCAGTGGGTCGAGAGAAAAAGGGACGTAACAGACGAAACCCTTATAGAAATAAGAATATAGAAGATTATTTTTCAATTCCATAGTGACATGAAAAATAAGATGCAAGAAAGTTCTTTTACTAATTAAAAACTGTCAGCGAGAATGTTGTAGCCTAACTTAGATTTTAATTTTTTTGTATAAGGACAACCGTCATTGTTATGGAAATTTCTTAAAAGAGCGTCCACAAATTTTGCGGAAGAGAGGAGATTCGCGCAGCTATTAAAAAATTATATAGTTTTTATATAATGAAAAACTATTGTAAAGGGGGTGGGGGACTATTGTAGGCAAATCCAATGTACTCACTCCTAATTTTTTTTACTTACGAAAAGAACATGTAAATAGATTTTTATTCAACTATGTGTGCAGTTTTTCAGTTTGCTGAGCGCATGGCTTTTCTTTCTTTGCATGGTGAATTTCAGATGGTCACAACCCAATGAGATGCCAAGCATATGAAAAGCAGTTCATTTAGTAATAAGTTGATTAAAATGTTCTTGATTCTTTAAACTACAAATAAATCCACAGTAACGAGTTTGCGTTGTGACACTGCATTGAGACCTTCGTAATTAGTTTTCGTTCAAGATTACTGGTTAACATTAATTACAGTAGTATAAAACTACTTCAAGACATTTATAGGCTACCGTAATTTATTTGTTTATGTTATTAGAGTAATAACTGAACGTCATACTTATACATTTTGTAAAACATTAAACATCATAATTTAGGCCTATTGACTTCATGTCAATATATCCGTTCGCGAAAGCCTTATAGCGACTAAAAATATTATGTCTAAAACAAAATCCTCAAAATTTTTGTCAACCTAGGTATGAAAGCTCTCTGTATGTATTGACAGATAAGAAACTATTTTAGCGGCAGGATTGTGCGTATGCCGATGCGAGCAATTTCAAACTTTTGGAATAAATAGGCATTTGGGGTTAACAAACAATTATGTTTATGTAATAGTTGGAGTTGCGATGCGCAATGAAATACTTTAAAACAATAATAATGTTGGTTTTGGACAATCCCAAGATCGAATATCCTGGGATTCCCTAGGTGCCTAATACTGCTTGGGAGCCCTAATGCTAGATGTTCAGAAGTACGTTAATGGGCCCGTTAGAGCCTGCAAACAAAACACACCGAACTTAAGAGAGTTTGATGTAATGGAGGTGTCTAGCAATGGAGCAACACTCTACTAGTGGTAGGATTGGGGTTTAATAAGTTACAGTTTGAACTCATGTCAACGAGAACTTACTGTTAAAGTGGGACAGAACTAGGTTTACCGTGTGCGTGTGTTATTAAAAATTGTTTCTACTATTGCATATCAATTGTAAGACACGCATTAATAATCATTTATGTTCGGTTGATGTTGGTAAAAAATTTAATTTAATAAAAATGTTTAATTAACTTCAGGAGTCAAAATAGACTGCACTGCTCCCTGACGGAATTATTAACAGTCAAGGCTCGAGTAGTTCAGCAAATCGCCGCCAGATGGGTTTAGGAGTGTTCAGTGGCGGCAATGTCAACGTAGTTCAAGTTGCTCAGCTGGCCGCGGCGTAACATTGACGTTCAATCATTATCTACACTGTGATCAAATACATCACAACTTTATTTTGATAAATTTTATTGCTTATTCACTTTCACAATTAATAAAGTGTATTGTTCAATAAAGTTCGTCTGAACAACAAAGAAACATTGTTCAGTTTAATTAGAAAATCATTCTACAGGGACACTTTTTTTGTGCTATTTTAAGGTGAATGAGACTGAAAAGGTGAGCGTGATATAGTGTTATGATATGATGTGTCGTTTGTAACTGATAAAAAAACATTTCATTTATTTGTCACGATCATAAAATAATAGCATAATGATCAAGGGCAGCTTATGTCCAGTTTCAAGCCTTCAAAAATATTTCCACTTTTCTCAGTACTACAAGTAACTAGCGACATTTGATCAAATATTTTAACTATTTCATATAAAAATCAATCTTATAGGAGTGAAACCAAATTTACAGGATTTCTTTCTCGTAGCCCGTAAAAGTTAATGTTGTGTATTTCACATAGTTTAGTCTATAAATAGCAGTTTTTCAGACTCTACGGAGAGGACAGGAACATGAACCTTGATTTTTTTCTTCGGGACATTGCCTTCTACTACGGGACGTGCTATACTTGTTCGGCTCACTGTGGTAAAACCATAAACTGCAGTCAGGATTTCGAAGATATTGTAAAACAGGTAATTAACAATACTGTACTAATATTGTATTCAAATGAGTATTTCTTCATAAAAAACCTACAAGTAAACCAAATTCTCAAATATGTTGTTTTGCTCATAAAAGATTTGTTTGTAAGAAATAGATTTTAAAGTATTTCTCTAATTGTTTTTTTATTGACAAATTTACCATCCAAAATATTAACATTATTTTAATAGGCCATATTGTGTATTACTAGCTTAACATACCTGTAACATTAATTTTGGAATTAATTGATCGTTTTTGATTTGTTTTCATGTTGTGGTGATGTTGCAAAATTTGAGAGATATGTTTCAAAAAGGTTATCAATATGTATGATATAATGTTAATCAATTAATTGATACATTTCCTATTGCACATTTTTAGCGAATTTCCCTATAGGGAATACGCTATTACGGTAGTAGCCATGGTAAGACCTAAGCCTGGGACCACTTTACTTTTTCATTTTGAGGTCCCCAGAAGCCAAAAACACCGTTCGTTCATTTTCATATATATGTGTATATATATATATATATATATATATAAATATATATGTGTCCGTGGTACCGATAACTTTTGAAGCGGACCTCCGATTTTGATCAAATTTGGTATGAAGGTGTAAGACCAGATCTATTTTCATGAGTTCGCGAACCAGCATTGTGGGGTTATGGGAACGGGGTTTTATGGGGTTTCAAATGGGTCAAAAATGGGTTTTTGGCATTTTTGGACCTAAGTTTTCAGAATTCATCAATTTTAACTTAAACCATTTAAAAGAGCTTAAAAAAACAAACAATTTAGTATTTTGAAACTTTAAAATAGCTTAACTGGTTATGGAGAAAATTCAAATCAAGTTTCCCATGTTATTCTTATGGGTAAATCTTTAAAAAGTTATATATCGCTTATTTATCAACATATCTTAATAAAATTTTTTATGAACCTTCACTAGGTGGTGAGTAATTGAATTTTTTACTATATGGAACATAGAGTATAAAATTCTTTTAGAACGACTTTAAATTTCTCTTAGGCGAATTTTAGACCCCCAAAAGGCTTTTTTATTGCTAATTTGATTTCAATGAAATTCTCAGGTTAGATTTTAAGTATTTTAAACTAGGTAATAAACTATAATCGAGCAATTATTTTCAAGTATTAAAAAAGTTTATTTTCCGGAATTTTTGACGGAACTTTAGTTGTTTAGGCTACATGATTAAACTAATGTAGTTGTTATGATCAGTTTATTCCCCCATCGCAGCTGAGTTGTCGCTGTGTTTACTGAAAACAACATTCAACATATTAACATAACCTTTTCTTGTTTATATCTGCTCGCCGTTATGTTACGTTTTTAAATAAAATTTAATTGATATTTTGACAGACCTATTTGTTAAATTAAATAGATCAACACTTATGTTTACTTGTTGAAGTTATAAATTATACCAAAAGATAGGCATGTTGATGTGGAATGAATTGCTGTCGTACGGAATTATGCGATTAACTAATTTATGGGATACAACAAATATCTATTTGGGAGAAAGATTTAAATTGAACAACTAATTAGAATGTGTTGTGCCATTGTAGCCTATGTCTCAGGTAACAAAATATGCATTAAGTGTTAAGTAAGCGTAATTCTACAATACTTACATTACTTGATTTTTATTAATTTGCAATCATGGATTTTAAATTGTATTGTTTTTTCGCTCTACAATCTATTTACCTTTAATATTATAATCATAATTATTATTAAGTTACTTGCTTGTTTTGAGGTCTTAGCTAAAATCATTGTTTGTATTTGTAGGCTAGGCCTAGGATGTACGCCGGTTGACTTTGGACGGTTAGATGACGTTCCACTCTTCACATTCGAGGAGATGGAAACCTCCGTTCTCTCCCTAAAGAGCAACAAGGCTCCTGACCCGGACGGATTCCCAGCGAGGCTTTAAAGAAAGTATTTTCAATTAATGCTGATTTGTTGTTGAGAAAGTACAACGCCTGTTTGATAGAAAGGGTGTTTCCGGCTCCCTGGAAAACCGCCAGACTTGTACTCATCAGCAAGGGCAAAGGTGATCCCGAGCTGCCGTCGTCCCACAGGCCTTTTTGCATGTTGGACACAGCTGGGAAGCTGCCCGAGAAGCTGATCCGTTCCCGCCTGACGTCTGCCGTGGAAGCTGCTGGGTACTTATGCCTCCGTCAGTACGGCTTCAGAAAGGGACGGTCAACGATTGACGCTATCACCGAAGTCCAGAGAGCTGTGAAGAGAGTCGATAGCCACGACCATTTCTCTCGCTAAGTAGTGCTTCTTTGTTACGCTTATGTCAAGAATGCCTTTAACTCGGCGAGGTGGGTCGATATGCTGGATGCGCTTCGCAACACCTTTCGCGTTCCTGCATATCTGTTGCGACTCATCTTGTTGCGGATTATCTCCGCTCTCGAATCCTGATTTACGACACAAGGGACAGAACGTGGACTATGGAAGTCACTTCTGGTGCCGTGCAAGATTCAATACTCGGCCAGGATCTCTGGAACGTTGCCTATGACAGCCTCCTGAGGTTGGAGATGCCTGAGGAAACCACTTTGGTTGGGTACGCCGATGATGTTGCAGCTCTCATTGTCGCACGCAACGTTGAGCTGGCCCAACTAAAGTTGAACCAAGTCATGCGTGTGGTCAACACATGGATGTTCGATCACGCTCTCTCGCGTACTCTCCGTAAGACGGAGATTGTGATCCTTACGAAGAAGAGGATGGAGACCGTCGTTCCGTTCCGAGTGGGAAGGAAGGTGGTCCAAATAAACTCGTGCTGCTAAGTACTTCGGGATTATGGTGGACACCAAGTTAAGCTGGAGGGATCAGATATTCCGTACGGCGGACTAGGCCGCTAAGGTAGTCACTTACCTTAGTAGGCTGATGGCCAATGTCGGGGTTCCACGATCCAGCAGAAGACGTCTGTTGATGTCCGCGGTTCAGTCCGTGCTTTTTTATGGAGCAGAGGTGTGAGCAGACGCTCTCGATAAAGAGTAGTACAGGTTGCGACTCGCCCGGGTTCAACGTCGAGCGGCGCTCGGGGTGTGTTCCGCCTACCGGACAGTGTCCGAGCCTGCCGTCCTGGTGGTCGCCGGAGTTATCCCTGTCAAGCTCTTGGCAGGAGAGAGGAAGGCAATTTATCAGAGACAAGGCGAGATTATAAGGACACGGCAAGAACAGAAGAGCGCTCCAGAACCTTCCAGCAGTGGCAACACAGCTGGGAGCACGACACCCGAGGACGATGGACTGCGCGACTTATCAAGCACGTCCAACCATGGGTGGAACGGCAGCCAATTCTTGACAATTCACGGCTATCTCGGTCGTACCTGAACCGGATGGGCAAGACCGGTTCACCGGACTGCATTTATTGCTCGGGCGTTCCCGACGATGCGGAACACACATTCTTCCGCTGCCCCCGTTGGGAAGGGCCCCGCCTAAAGGCCACACAAATGTTTTGGTGCATTTTCGGTGGACTCGGTCTGCCAAAAGATCTTGGAGGATGAGGAAAACTGGGATTGTTTATCACAGTTCGTCCGGGGCATCCTCCTGGAAAAAAAACCGATCTGGACCGCGAAGTGGCCCAGATCCCTTGATCGAGTGGCTGGATAAGGAGTAAGCCCCACCAGTGTTAGCCAAATTTAGGCCTAGTCTGACGTAATGTGATAAACAATTCCAGGTTAGAATCCTAAAGAGTAGAGGAGGTTTTGGGAGGTAAACCCATTTTTAGGGGAGCCCCACACTACAGACTTGCCACCTGTATGCGTAATGCATTTTTCTTACCTCTCCCTAAAAAAACCCATAAAAAGCGTCACTTAATAACTCAAAAAGTGAGTAAAAAATTCTTGTACGGGACGGACATCGGAGCGTATTCCTAGTTAAGATTTGTTCAAAAACCCACATGGCAGCAAACCTACATGCTAAATCCCATGGTATTCTCATGGAAAATAAGTGTATAATGGGAGCAAGAGAGATGGAGATAGTAAGGTATCTGTTCCTAATCAGCTGATCAGCTGTCTTCTGCATATTTGTCAAATTTGAAATATTTATGTTTTGTTATTTGTAAAAAAGTCATTTATTTCAATATAAATATTAAAATCAAATTAATAAATGAAAATAATTTACTCAGAAATATAATGCCGTTAAATATACTATATTTCCTTGTAAAGATTTTTAATTATATAAGATAGCCACAAAGTACTTTGATGTTAAAACAACAATTCTTTGGAAATTCGCTGAGTATGCAGGTCTGCTGCGATGAGGGTATTTATCATTGTCTCTGACACGTGGCATGTTTGAGTTCATCAATTTTCAATTTTGGAACAGTCCCGTATAATGACTACATCTTCTACATAACATCTTCAGCCCTGTCTCTTGCAGGTCCGCGCTCCCTGCCGTGATCTCATTGGCTATTGCAAGTTTAATGGACATCCATTCAAATGCTGCAGATACTTTCGTCTCCTGAGAACCGAGAAAGGTCCATGTTTCACCATCAACTCTAACCACCTGAGAAAACCGTACGTAAAAGACTCTATACCTCAGTATTTGTATATGCGTATTTTAACTTGTTGTTTTTTACTTCTGATTCGTCCTTACATCGATGAAAAAAAGGAATTGGTATCATTTTGTAATATGGATTATAACATTTTTCCTGCAAAACATATTGCTGATTAAAATATTTAAAACAAAAGTAAAAATATTTAAAAATTTCATGGGTTAGAAGACTGACATTAGCACTGAACATGAAATGACGGCTCATGATTTACATCAACGATATTTCCCGGGTAAAATGTGAAAGTTATATTATACATCAGTGAATAAGTTGGTGAGCAGATTAACACGTTTGCGGCGGCGAGGTTTTTGCTCGAACCTCATCACCATCCTGAATGTAAAAATTTTAAAACCCACTGTAGCAGCAGCACTGCCCAGTAAAAACCCCCGTGGTCCCGAAATACATTGTACTATTGAGCAGTGCTGTGCAAGACTTCAGATTTCTAGCTCAGATCCTGGCTTAAAAATAAATCATATTGTAAAGCAGTGCAGCTTGGGAGCGATCACACCCATCAGGATGGCATTAGGGTTCTGCGTGGGAGCGATCGCTCCCATGCCGCCGCGAACATGTTAAGCACCGCAATAGCCTCATACCTGATGGTATGAGGCTTATTTTTAGGCCTAAAGGTACCTAATAGTTAATATGCCATAAAATAATGTTACGAAAAGAACTTACTGGATGCCACAAACACCACAATTATGTTGTTGCCATCCAAGGTTATTGAAATGGGTTAAAACAAGAAGTTATAGTAAAGTTTTAAAGGGGTCAAAACACTGAAAAACTTAAACAGTGTCATAGTGTGTTTTTTTATGAAATCACACAAATTTGAAATTCATTACTGCTACATTGAACCATCCCTGGAAAAATTTCCCGAGATTTGGATTTGCGTAGGTTCAGTGTCAACGGTACTGTAGTTTTTTTTTTTTTTTTTTTTTTTTTTTTTTTTTCAAATATACATTGTTTTGTCAAATTGCTCATCGTGTGTATTGGAATCTTAAATACAATCAATTATTTTTTCTGTGAAAATATTAACCCAAAAATATTGTGTAATTATTTTGTTTTACAATTTAAATTTTTTATGTGTTTTCCCTTTGTTAGTTACCAAATAATAACCCTCCATGTTTATTTCATGATACATTGTATTTATAAAATCAATATTATACATTATATGACAAACAAATAATGTTTGGATGAGTTGTGCCTTCCTATTCACAAGCACACTGTAGTTTCTTCGTTTCTTGATGCGTAAATCTCTGACTGCCCACACCAGCGAACACTCGCTGCCTCGCTGCGAAAGTCCTCCCTTGAAGTCAGGAAATCTTATTCCTTGGCGGACTTATTTCCTTCCCCAAGTCTAGTAGACCAGTTGAAAGCCTTCCTATGGGGGTTTCCTGGAGAGTTTTGAGAGTCCCCTGTCACCCAAGAAGATATGAATTTACTATTAAAGGCTTTAGAGAACTAGTTTTTGTTCTGACTTGGAGGACTTGATGAAAAGTTCAGAGCTTGAGAAAAAAGATGTTGTTTTCTCTTGAGTTCACTCTGAACAAGTTTTTGTTACCATGAAAACATATAAACTCCACACTAATTGTTGCCATTTATAATTTAGGTTTAAAAATTTAATCTGAAAACTATCTTCAACTAATATATATTTAACTAGATGTTTAAATTACTTTTATTTATTTTATTTTATTTGTTAGGGAGAAATTGTGTTTTATAAAATATAGCGAAATGAGCATTTTATCATATGATATTTTTATTCTTTCATTAACTAAGATTAACTTTTTTTTCAAACATCCAATAATAAAAATACATTCAACTTTTACAACTTATACAAAAAAAGGCTTTGAAGAGCTCACCTTTTGTGGGGGGGGGGGGGGCGTATGCTGAAAGTAGCTTCATTAGCTGTGACTGTAGAACAATACGTTATTAAAATTTTTATTACTGTAACTGCAAAACATTGAGGTGTGGTTCAAATTTTAAGTTTTTTTTTATAAAGCCTGCTTTTTAAAATCATCTTTATAAATTAATGTAGAAAACTACAATAGTAATTGTAATTCAGGAGTTGTAAAGGTACAAACTCTTTCTCCGAACACTGACTTATCGTCTATTTGGGGAAATAATTTCCTTCAAATTATTGTTTATCACTGTTTGTAATTTTTTTTATAAATGTACAAAAAGTTTTTTTTAACTTTAAGTTTTAAATATTTTTAACTATTCCGGTTTTAATAATCTTATCTCTAAACAATGTATACAGAACCAAATAAGTAGGGAAATTCCATGCTAAAAAATTTTAGTTATTCCCCTGAAAACCAGAAGAAAATAGAGCACTAATGCTAGAATTACTTCTCCTTACTGTCACGGGAAGCGCTCTTTTAACCTCTCAAATGTCAAAATGAGCATATTTGTTTACAAAAGATCAAAACAATAACAACCTTCTGTAAAATTATTCTAGTCATCTGTTTCCATTCAACCAATCAGCATAATTCTTACCATCTTGGTGGTGCTATCTGTGTTTCGGGGGCGGCGTTCTCACTTCCCCATAAGGATGTCCCTACTTATTCGATTCTGTATACATTGCTCTAAACAAGCAAAGAACATAAAATATTGTGTTTGCAACATTGCAACATGTCTACTTCCAAAAAGTTGATTTCAGGAGACTTTCAGTAACTAATTTGATTTATTTTACGTTGTATTACCGTAATCTATGGGTTCCCTTCTCTTGCGCACAATTTTATTTTCCCAAACCAGAAGCAACTTTATTTTTTACCTTCCAACAAGCTAATAGCAGATGTGCACAATAAACTCACTTTCAAATAAATCGAATTTCATTAGAAAATCTAGACTATTCCAAAATAGGATTTTGCAATGAATTAAAATGTTTATGAAACCTCAACTTACCTTTTCTTTCAGGAGGAAATTCCCATTGGATATGACATCCAATCGGAAAACTGGTCCTGGGAAGTTAGAGTTTCGAGCTTTCGAAAAAGTAAAAGTAAGTAATTACTCTTAAAACTTGAAGACAAACGTTTACAACTAAATACAAAATAAATTTGTTACTCAACTTACAATGACCCTAATAACTTCTGACTTATAATAGGTTGTTCTTCACGCACCAGAGGATGTTCCTTTTTTGAACCACCCTCAACAAGAACAAGAAGTCGTTCCTTGGGGGAACACCTTCGATATGAGGTTTCAGGTTCGTAGTTCACTATCTACCTAGTGTAGATCTATCTTTCTAGTGATAGTTAACTATCACTAGAAATTCTCTGTGATTACTGAATTTACCCGGCTGAATGTATACATCCACTCGAATAAATTCTATAAAAGTTCTTTGCTCTGGGTAGGCCTACTTGGTACTTGGAGAACAGCAAACAGCTAATGGAGATAATGAAATTAAAATGAAAAATATGTTTCTTCCATCAGAATATGTACAGAACTTTATATAAATAGATAAGTAATTTTACTGAAAAATGTGATAGAAAATTAAAAAATTATTTTTATAAAGAATGTTTATCAACAGAAGATTTTGTTCTGAATTTAAAACTAGAAAATCTGAAGTTAATTTTTAACTGGAAGTCCAAAAACTATACTTAATGCAATATGACTTTTAGCGATAGTCATTAAGGTAATAGGTAGCCAGCCGTATCTCTGAAATTCTAGGCCTTCTTTTAAATAAAACTGCCAAATTTCCAAAAAAATTTCCTATTTCAAAATTAAAACTCAAATTAAGTGGTTTCCTTTTAGAATGGGTGGTCAGTGACGGATAATATACACAGTGCCAATGAAGTGTGTTTTGCTTAATTATTTACAGATCAAAGGCGTTTAATTAGTAGAGCTTGTAACAAGCTACTGATAGTAATGACGCTATTAACTAGGGATGGACGGGAATGGATTTTTAGTTCGGGACGGGACGGGACGGGAATTTTTATTTCCCATCCAATTTCGGGACGGGATCGGGACGGGATTGCTCTTCTCGACGCTATCGGGAAATATTCGTTTTGACTTTTATCTGAGTGTCGTATAAAGACAAATTAATGTTGAATATCAACTAGTTCTCCTTCCAACTTGTTCCACATGTTTTTGTATAAGTTACAATGAATGTCCTTTTGTTGAAAAAAATAAAATATACAGTTTTTCATATTTGTAAGACGCAAAAAGATCATTAGAAAGTATAAATTTTATTGTAACCAAATAAATTTAAGTTGAATCACTAAAAACACATAAAGGAAAAATGTTGCCCATGTCTTATTTAATACAAGTTTTGTTTAATGAAATATTAAACGTTTGGTACGAAGAATGAAAATAATTATTATGTACAATACCGGTATGAAAAAAATATAGATTAAAACAATTGGAAAAATTGTAAAAAAACAATACTATATTACAATAAATAAGGCCTGCTCAGATAAAAAAGAACAAAAAACCAAAAATTGAAATTAGAATAAATATTAACACTCAGAAAAGAAGTTGTTGAACAAGACAACGCCACTTTTAACCCGAAGAAATATTTTGCCAATTTTTTTATATTCATTGACTTTACTGAGACAGTTTTTTAATTGAAGAATAAAAATAATAAAATTGAACTAAGAAATTATAACCTATTAGACATTACAGTATACTATTATTAATTGTTATTTACATGAATTCATTTAACTATTTTTTGCTACATCAGAAAAAAAATTAAGGAGTGTATGATGAAAAAAATGTAAATTTAAAGCTATAAACCCTCATAAGCTATAGCTAAGCCATGTTTTACTGGTTAGCGAGATGGTCGGCCGCGATCGCCGTCCTCGTTAAGAGATCTTCGCCCGCGATAGCCGTCCTTGTTACCGCGATCGTAGGACAGCGTCCTCGTTAGCGAGATCGTAGGCCACGACAGCCGTCGTCGTTAACGAGATCGTCGGCCGCGATCGCCGTTTTTGTTAGCGAGATCGTCGGCCGCGATCGCCGTCCTCGTTAGCGAGATCGTAGGCCGCGGCAGCCGTCCTCGTTAGAGTGATCGTCGGCCGCGATCGCCGTCCCCGTTAGCGAGATCGTCGGCCGCGATCGCCGTCCTCGTTAGCGAGATCGTAGGCCGCGACAGCCGTCCTCGTTAGAGTGATCGTCGGCCGCGATCGCCGTCCCCGTTAGCGAGATCGTCGGCCGCGATCGCCGTCCTCGTTAGCGAGATCGTAGGCCGCGACAGCCGTCCCCGTTAGCGAGATCGTCGGCCGCGATCGCCGTCCTCGTCAGCTAGATCGTCGGCCGCAGTCGACGTCCTCGTTAGCGTGATCGTCGGCCGCGATCGCCGGCCGCCGTTCGGCAGTTCCCGTCCCGATAAATTCCCGAGTAAAAAAAAAATCCCGCCCGATGATCGGGACAAAAATTTCCCGAAATTTCGGGACCCGACCATCCCTACTATTAACCAATGCAAAGAAAAGGGAGGGCTTAATTAATTTTAAGTTTAGGTCTGAAATCAAGTAAAGTAATAAATCTTCAGTGAAAAAAATTTCTATTTTATAAAACTAATAAAAGTAATGGACTTCCTTTTGATAAATTATTATGAGGTCTTTCCGACAAATTACTTTTTTAATAGAACTTTGTCATTGCAGCAGCAGCTTTGATTTATAAAGTTAAGCTAGATTAATTTTTATAAACTTCTCAAATTTTTTCTCTTAAAATATCCAAGCTGTTTAATGTCTCTTTATTCAACGAGATTTTATAGCAAATAGTTGTTCAATTGTACTGGTAATATTCAAAATTGACTTTAACTAAATTAAAGAATAACTACACCCTAAATATTTCAAATGAAAATATATTGTTTTAGATAAAGGAGATCAAAAACGATCCGTATGTCAAGAAGGTGTCGATCAGTCAGCGCAACTGTCGCTTCCCCACGGAGAACTACCTTCGCAGCTACAATGTCTACAGCTACTCCGCCTGCGTGGTGGACTGCAGGGCTCAGGCCCAGATAAGCTACTGCAACTGTACACACCACTTCATGCCCAAGATTGGTAACCAACCAAAAATTTTAAAAAAATACCCCTGTCGTAGGAGACTTCAAACTCAGCTAATTTCCAACAAAATTCAGTATTTTTTATCTTATCCATGAACACCACTAGAATGAGTATGTAGGTTTGCTGTCACAGGGCTGTTGTAAGCAAATATAGATTAATCCTTTCCCAGTGAAGGTAGATACAAAATTGTATCAGTTCTAGTACTTTTTTATTTCTCCCATAAACACAATGGTGGAAAGTACTGTATATAGGTTTACCACCATATGGATGTTGTAAGCAATGTAAGCATGTATAATTGTATAAGTTACACACTACCTAGTGAATGTACGTACCATATTTTATTATTTTTTTACATAAAAATGGCAAAAATCAATTTCTATCCTTTTTAAGCCCATTAAAACCCCCTTCCCGTGGTCCGATCATACTGGTTTGTGAACTCATGTAGACTGCCTTACATGTACCAGATTTGATCAAAATGTTGAGTTCCGTTCAAAAGTTATCGTGTCCAGAATACCAGGTGTACCCGTACGCTGCTTTTAGAATTTACAAAATTAATTTTTCACAAACACAAATTGTGCTAATATAAATGAACCGGTTACGTTCCATTGATTGGCACTAATTTCAATGTACAGGGTGTAACAGAAGTAACTTATCTAGACCAGGGGTCACAAATTTTTAATAATAACTCCCACTTTTTACGGTATTTTCTATTCTACACATAACTGACATAAAGAAAGAAAAAGTTAGTAGGTCCAATTTCCAACAACAAAAACCTACTAACTTTTCTAGTTCTGATATAGAGCAGAGGCCCATAAAATACTAACATGTTATGTCACTTGAAATGCAAATATATGTTTTTTTATATAAAATGGGTTGTCTACCAACTTCACTCTGAAGAGTGATTGGGAGTATTGCATAGGGGTACAGAAAACGCGGAATATCTTGGCCTCTGGCATACTTCACTACTGGATTCAAATTAGTAACCATATGACACTAAAAACAGTCTGTAACTTCACTGATCTACCCCAATTGTCTAAGCGGTAAATGACCATCACAGGCCAAGATATTCCGTGTTATGTGTAATTATTGAATGAAGTAATAATAAGTAATAAATTATTGTTTAGCTATTATTTTTCTCATCTAGTTTAGTACTGAATTATTTTATCCAATAATAATGTTTGTTTACTTTTATTTTGCAGACGGCATTGCTACATGCAACTTGACTGGACTGATTTGCCTTTCCAACGTATCAGGTATTGCACTGATTTTTCTAACTTTGCGTATTGTAGTTTCATTTACAGGAAAAAAAACTTACTTAAAAAATAACTTAGAAACATTTCTTATCCACTGTTTTAAATTAGGAATGATTGACTATGTTAAATAAAGATTCTGAAAAGTAAATGAATAATTTCCGCAGACACGCTGAGGTCACTGAGGACCGAAGATTATACGGAGAAGCTCGGCTTGGTCTGTGACTGCCTCCCCAGTTGCAGCGAACCTGAGTACACGGTCGTGTCTAAAGTGACCGGCATGTGAGTACCACCTCCCACATCGGCAACTTACAAAGAATCTAATGTTTCTGTAAACTAGAGGGTTTTTGTATAGAAAAATATTTTAGTTCTTTAATTCATATCAATTTATTATTTGAATTTTATAAATAAAAGTACTGCCTTCAAGTCAAAGTCCATAAAAGTCTTACTGTCAAATAAAATTTTAAAGCCGTGTCCCCACTGGCCGAACATTCATGGCGAACTTATTGGGCGAACACAAAAAATCAACAACCATTCCTACCAAACAATTACTGGCCATATGATTTACATTCTAAAAGGTTAGCAACGAACAAACAAATGTTCGGAAGAACTTTGTTCGGCGAACATATTCGGCCAGTGCGGACGCGGCTTTTGAACGATAGGAAAATTTTTGAATGGTGTGCAATTTGTCTATTTTGCTGATAGAGTGTCTGAAAAACCAAACAATGAACACAAATTGTTGCAAATATGTTTGTTTGTTTGGTAAAGATATTTCATACTTCATGGTGAAACTGTTTAGAAAATTAGATTTAGGTACCCAAGTAAATCAAGGGGTCAAATTAATTAGCTAATTATTATTTGCTGGCATATAAACAGTTATCTTCAGCTATGTGGCTTATTCTACACTTGACAGATTCATACTGTTGTGGTCAAGACTGTACCTATCTATTGTATTTGGGGAGACTAAGATGACTTTACATGAAACCTATAATTTTGAACACATGGTCTGAATTCACTTAACTGCCTTATTTGCAATTTTTTATCACAGTTAAAGGTATTTTTCTTGGGGGATGGGAGACATCTTGCATTAAAAAAGATAATAAGTACCGGAAGCCAAGCACTTGCTCAGTGAATTTGACAAATTCTTCGTATATAATATCAATAACAATAATATCAAGTAATAACATCAATAACAACCGATGCTCTAAAATGCCAAGTGCAAAAAGCCGAGTTTCTATTAAGATGAACTCGTTCGCTCCGTTCACTTACCTTTCACAATGTTTTAATGTAGGCATATGGGTGCTGCACTCCAAGATGGCTGTAATCTTGGAATAGGTGAGGTAATAAATCCCTTAAAGGTGGTTATGCGAATTCGGCATTAGATATTTGAGTGATTGTTGCCACCATGTATATAATGGTTTAAAAAATCAACATTTTACCTCAACTAAATGAGTTATTTTCACTTTGAATAATTTTTTCAGAAATCCAGACTACAATGAAACCTTGTATGGACGATTTGGCTCAAAGATTTTACTAGAACTCGACTCATTACCAAAAGAACAATTCATCAGGAAAGTTGTTCGGTCATCTTTGGAACTTGTGGGTAAGTTTGTTTTGGGAAAAATGAGTTTACACCAGCTGCCACGAGAGATGCCCATTGAGCTGCGCCCAATAGAAGACAGCGATGTGTTGCCATAATGAAAACTTTAACTTGAGCTGTTTACATACGACACTTAAAATTTTTTATGTAATGACTTAAATCAGGTGATTAATGCAAGTAGGCTTGGGGAGTATAGCAGGAAAAAAGTCCGGCAACACGCTTAGATCTCATATACCTTGGTACAAGCTAAGATTTGCCCTCAACAGAAATTACTACAAGCTGGTGTAGTTTGTAACTTTAATTAAGTATTAAAATAGAAGTTATACTCATTTTCACTTTTTAATAGTCTATAGTTATCAAGAACTTAGGTTTATGACCCAAGACAAAATAACTAAGTACACTATAAATTCTCAAAACTTTTTTTGTAATTAAATGTATTCAAATTATTTTTTAAACTATGATCCTTTTGTAACGTTTTAGAACTTGTTCAATAGCAATTAACATGGAGCCTAAACAAACATAAAAACTAAAAAAAAAGCAGTTTAAGGTATTAAAAGATTATTAAATTACATTTACGGCATTCATTCGTTTTAAATCCATTTTTAGTATAAAATTTTTCATGTTTTGTCATATCATATCATCACTACACACAAAAAAAATACCCCCCGTCGCAGCAGACCTGCGTACTCAGCGAATTTCCAAATTAGTAATATTAATTTTGACCAGCTAAACATGTAAACAAAATTTCATCACGTGCTCATAAATAGGGAAATAAATGTCTATTCTCCTTAAGATAACTATAGGGAAAGAGTATGCAGGTATGCTGCCATGGGGGACACTAAAAGTAGGTTTTTAGCATAGAAAAAATTTATTTCAACCTTATAAAGCCATATAGTAAGTTTCATCAATATCTGTCCATAAATAAAAGAGTTTGCTTATTCTCCATATGATTAACATGGGAAAAGAGTATGCAGGTTTGCTGCCATGATAAGTAAAAAAACCAAGATTTTTTACCTTGAATGAATCTCAACCAAATGAAGCTAAATACCAAGTTTCATCCAAAAATATTGGTTAATAAGTGAAATATTAACACATCATTATCCTCCATAAGATTAACATTGGAGCCCCAAAAGACAATGTACTGTCTTTAGACTTTGTAATATCTCGGTAACCAATAGAGATAGAACAAAGCTTCAAAATACTAAATTGTGTGTTTTTTTGAGCTAAATCCAATGGCCAAGATAAAAGTTTAAAATTTTTTAAATTTACATATGAAAAATGCAAAAAACCCATTTTTGGGGTACAAAACCTCCCAAAACTACCCCTTCCGGTAGGTCGATATGTCTGGTTTTCGAACTCATCCGAATAAACGTAGGATTACACATCTCTACCAAATTTGGTGTCGATCGGACCATTTTTATGAGAGTTATCGTGTCTAGGGACACATACATATATATATATATACATATATATACATATATATATACATATATATACATATATATATATATATTTATACATATACATATATATAAAAATTTTAATGACTATTATTTTTGGTCTCTGGGCACCTTAAAACGAAAAAGTAACATGATCCCAGGCTTAGGTCTTACCATGAGACCTACGGTAATAGCTTATTCCCTATGGGAAATTCGCTAAAACAAAAAAAAAAAAAAAAAAAAAAAAAAAAAAACACACACTTGTGATTTTGTTCTACCAATTACTGAT
This sequence comes from Neoaliturus tenellus, assembly GCA_030545055.2. Lineage (NCBI taxonomy): Eukaryota > Metazoa > Arthropoda > Insecta > Hemiptera > Cicadellidae > Neoaliturus > Neoaliturus tenellus. The sequence continues at coordinate 332,969,832 of CM061531.1, read as the reverse complement.
GGGAAAGGCCCATAATAACTTTTTTATAACTTGAATGATGTCAATGAAAGTTAAGGCATAAGACATTAAGGTTTCTTTCGTGAGTAAATTGATTACCTTAAATTATAAACCCACTTCCCTCCATTAAATTAACAAAGTAAAGATCTTCCAAAAAAATAAGGGAAAATACTTGGAAAGAAAAACAAACGCACCACAAGAAATAGAAATGGTGCAGGGTCCATCTCTAACAAGTTTCCAGTGTAATATACACGAGACAATGTTCTGTTTCAGTTTCCATGGGTGGCACGATCGGCTTCTTCCTTGGAGCGAGCCTCTTAAGCATTGCCGAGTTCTTTTATTATTTCTTCATAAGAAGATTGGTGGATAAAAAGAGAGCATCAGCAATAAGCCAAAAACTAGATTTTAAAATTAATAAAAATCCTGACAGAAACGTAAAGAAAAGAAAAGCAAAAACCAGCTGTAATGAAAACATGGTTATACCTTTTGTAAACTGAATTTTAATTATTAAATATTAATTACTGATTTTATAACAGTTTCAAATTTTTTCGTATGTTATTTTTTCAATCCTTGCATTGGTTAACATTTAACATTGGGATGTCTTCCAAGAATTAAATTAAGTTTTTTCTCTCTTTTTCTATTTGTTGTTTTTTATTATAGAGACTTAAGAGACTTAAGAGATATCTTTTATATTGCTTCCCAGATAGCACAAAAACGTTATTTTCACGTGAAAATAACGTTTCTTTTTTTACATTTTCACGTAAATTTCACGTGAAAAAAAGGAGAAAATCACGTTATTTTCACGTAAAAATAACGTAAAAATTGCACTGAATTTCACGTGAAAAAAACGTGAAAAAAAGACGTGAAAATGACGTTTTTGTTTCACTTAATTTTTACCTTTTTAACTTATGTTTTACTGAACATTTAACAATTTTTTTCAACAAAATTTGTAAATGAATGCTTTTTTTCTAACCAATACATTTAAAAAATGTAAATAAAGTCGATCAAAAATTTCTCACCCTCATCTGGATTTGAACCCACAACCTTTCTGTCAATGTCCTAGCGCCTTAACCCTCTCAGCCACTTTTGCTGTACCCTAAACAGATTTAAATTACTATTTATACATTTAATACTCAACCTTCCTTGTACTTAAGCAAGTCAAAATTAAAACTCTGGCCCAATTTGAAATAACTCTGTGTTTGTTAATAATAATAATTTTTTTAATCTTTTATAACTATATTTACTATTGCGCATTAAATATTTAAAGTGTTATTAAAATTAATATAACCAACGCATGAAATTACATCCTGTTGGAATAATGTAAAGGCTAAAAAATATAATTATAAATTGTTAATACCACAAATTGAAATTTAAATTGTTATTTCGAAAGCTATAATTAGACAATATCTCTAAATAAGTAAATCTGATACTTTGACAGTCAAATAAAATTATCAATAACTAAAAAGTAAAAAAAAATTTGAAAATAAATTTTTTAATTTAATTTTTTTAAATACGGTATACATTTTTACATAGATTTTAAATGCAAAAATACTTACTCTCTCGTTGTACATGAGAAATATTCTATTATTCGCCTTTTTCTCATTTGACATTTTTAACATAATTTTCACGTTAAATGATATTATATTTTCATCAGTTTTTGACATTTTACATGTTTAACGTAATTTTGATGTGAAAAAATATTCTTCTTTTCACCTTTTTTTCACGTTAACATTTTTCACGTAATTTTGACGTGAAAAAAATATTCTTCGTTTCGCCTTTTTTCACATTCACATTTTTCACGTAATTTTGACGTGAAAAAAATATTCTTCTATTTACTTTTATATAATTTTTACATTTTACACGTGAAAAAAACGTGATTTTCACATTTTGTGCTGACTGGGCAAGATCGTGCCACAACCATCCTACACTCATCTCTCATTCATATTTAGGTTAAAATACCTACTGTGTGAAGTCCCTGTCTTAAAAAAGTGATTTAGTGAATATAAAACATAAAGTAAAAAAAATATTTAAAAATTTTGGTGAAAATTACGTTTTAAATTTCACGTTTTTTTTACTTTCACATTTTTACGTTATTTTCACGTGAAAAAAACGTATTATTTTTCACTTTTACATTTTCACCTTTTTTTCACGTGAAAATAACGTGATTTTCACATTGTGTGCTGACTGGGTTTATATTAAAAGAAATTTTGTAGAGCTGAGATTGGCCACTAAGCTAATAAACACATACTGTACACACCTTTCAAATTTGGGTTAGAGTTAGAATGTAGATAGCAATAACTCTGATCATTTATATTTCATATTTGCAACTCATGAGTGTTAATTTTTCTGAATGATACTGAATAAAGAAGGTCCACCTAATATAGTGGTAATCATTAGAAGCTGCAAGTATCTATTTTGTAAGTGCAGACAAAATAAATAGAGAACCTAATTCTTAACTAATTCCAACAAAATAAGAACCAACTGATAAAATGACAGCAATGTCCTAAGTCCAAAACAATGTATTTCTTTGACTACTCGCAATTAGCAAGAAGTTAAAAATATTTTTTATCATAGACATATTTACTGTTACTTTGCTCCTATACTTATAATGAAATAAATAAATGCGGGTGCTTAAATGAAACTTTGGCAAATACAAATAAATTAAACACAGGAAAACTTAAAATCAAGTTTAATGGTCTCTTACATTCAATGTGAATGCAATATATTGGAGTAGTTACAGTTACAAAATGTATCCTTTTTACAATAAGCTACAGTAAAATCAAGATACAGTATTTGTATTTCAAATCTGGTTGGTTACTGACGTAACATATCACTATTGATTATATACCATGTGAATAGAATTCTCATTCAATAATGTACTTTTCTTTATGCAAAAATTTGAGTTCACAGACACCAGGCCAAAAACGTTGTCCATTTAATTAATTTTGATATAATTTTTAGCTGGCTTAATTTATATGTAATGCTAGTTGCAGAGTTCAGAAGTGGTAGAGCTTCTTAATTATCAAATGAATTTTTTTTCATGTATGCCGTGAGATCCCACCATTGTAAATCGGTTTTAAAAACATGTATTTTTTCAGAAGTCTGTTCACGTAAGGTAACTATTGGTATACTATAATACAAAGAATTACCAGAGTTAAATAATTTATGTTTCTTAGTGACATAAAATTTAGCTTCATGAGAAACATGACACAGTGGAATCTCTCATATCCAACCATGGTTTTCCCCAAGATCAGATATCGGAAAGAGTAATAAATAAATTATGGGGAAAACACAACCAGAATTGACAGTAAAAACATAAACAATACAATATTACAGTCAGCGCATATTCCACATCAGCAAAGACGACTTTACAGAGAGTTTGTGAGACAAAAACAAAGCATAGAGTAGATGAGACATTCTTTAAAGTCTGAAGAAGCTCACCAACAGAGCCTTTGTTAAAAACAGATTATCTGACATTGGGTCGGAATTGGAAGAAGTCAACTGTGAGATAGTTGAATGTGAGAAGTTTTACGACATAGAACAGGTTTTATTTACAATTAAAATTACAAAACCAAATATTTAACTTAAAGCTTCTCTAATTCTGATCACACAAGATAAAACTTTCAATCAAGTCAACTCTTTGACCTATTGGCTTAAGAGTCATCTTCATCCCTGTGCCAGTAGCCCATTGTTGCGCAGTCGGCAATGTTAACCATACGGCTTTTATGCTAAAACATGGTATTTTATTGCCCTGTTTCGGACGCCGTGTTTAAACTGATTTTCTTTAAACTTGGTAAGTGTTTAGTTGAATAGTTATATTAGGCCCCTCATATGTCATAAATTTATCAAATATTACTCTCTGTGACGTTGCAAAGTAACTCGATTTTCCTTAGTAATATTTGTTAAATTTTAAAAATTTCGAGGTATGAGGGGCCAAATATAACTATTCAACTAAACACTTACCAAGTTTAAAGAAAATCGGTTGGTAACGGCGTCCGAAACAAGGGGAATAAAATACCATGTTTTGCATTAAAAGCCGTATAGTTAACATTGCCGACTGCGCAACAATGGGCTACTGGCCCTGGGGTGAAGATGACTCTTAAGCTGTTTAGCCAGACATTTTTATCAAATGCAAATCCCTTCTCCTCCCCAAACTGTCAGTCCGTCAAGAACGCTCATCTCCGAGTCTCACTCATCTGAATGTCCTCCAAGCTCGGCCGGGCCAAAGTGAAGTCCAAGATTTCATCGGAGGCGAGGAACTGAATGTCGAGTTCGTCGTCCTCCATGCGTCGGCGGTTAATCCGGCGGCGGCGGACGACGCAGATGGATGCGAGAACCGACACCAGCAGCAGCAGCACAGCAGTGGCCAGCACGGCGATGTGGGTGGCGTGGGAGGGTGAGTGGGGCGAACTGGCACCGGCGTACTGCGCGGGTACTGGCGCATCGTCTGCCCGGACAAGAGAAACATGGGTTAAACAGTGGAATCCACCATAATGTAGTAGGCAACTCAAACCTATTTAACTCAAAATCCTCGATATCTCAAATTATTTCCAATACCTTTGGAAATACCTGCCAAAGTCAAATAAAAAACCAGACAGAACTCAAAATAATTTTACATTTATATTTTACTGCTGTAAGACTAGAGATACAAAAATTACTTGCCTTTAGGCAGTCTGCTACCCGCGCCGGAACCGTCCGTGTTGCTATGATAGGCCTATCAATTCATGTCACTGTTTGTATGCGTGTGTGTCTCAATGTTCGTGTTTGTGTTGTGTAATTTTAACTTTTGACGACTACGAATGCTTTGAAGATGTTGTAATAACAACGAAACATGTCAGCTACGTAGGAGAATTTAACCTTTTATCGTTGGATGATTGAAGGAGGTAAGATTACCATTAATTGTTCAAACATCATCCAGGGGCCACAAAATGGATTTTAACAAAAATTACCTTCAGAAATAATGTAACTATAATGTTGATATATCATTTCAAGGATCCTTAAGTAAACATTTCAAGACCTATTAGGTCCACTGACCACTTCTTTTGGAATCACTTCCTGGCATACACCATCAGTTGAGGATATGATAGTGGTTTTAAATTACCACCTACTTTCACAACGATAATAAAAATTTAAATTAAACAATAATCTTTTAATTTTACTTCAAAGTTTTGTTCTTACCTCTCTGCCTGTATTTTGACTTCCACCTGGCCTCCGTTGTCAGCTCGTTAGAATTTGACTGGTGGAAATAAACAGTGGTGGGAATCTGTGTAGGCTTAGTTGTCTTGTAAGTTGTGGATATCGTAGTTCTATTGGTTATCGTACCAGGGTTTGGACCAAGTGGAGGCAATGTCGGCGTTGTAAACCAAACCGGGTGCAAAACATCGTTTTTGGATTTTAAAACTGTCTCTGAATTATTAAACATTTTCTTGGGATTTTGCGTGACAGTAGTAGTTGTAGTGGTAGATGTAAAAGTAAAAGGAATGAAATGAAAACGATTGCTTGGATTAAAGTAAGTACCATTACGTGGTAATACAGTTGGTCTGTAGGTTTTTACAGGTTTACGAAATATGACAGGGGGAGGAGGTGTGACAAATTCAATTTTTGGTTTCTTTGGTACTAATAATGGTCTTGAAGTGGTGGAGGGTACAGTGTTCAATTGCAACGTAGCTGTCACTGGTTTGGTCGTTGAATTTAAAGTCGGAGGTGTAATTTTAGTTGGTGAAACGCCTGGAGTGGTGGTCTTCACTGACGCTGTTGGTTGAGGGATTGAAAGAGTTGACGTGTTAGATGACACAAAACTAATCATGGACTGATTGATGGTGTGATTAGACACCCTCACAGTTATCGGTAAAGTCGTGGCTTGTGTGGTTTCAGTTTGGTTTTTTACAAGAACAGTTACAGTTGTTGGCAACTGGGTGATATTCGAAAACTTTACCGGTACACCAGCTTTTGTAAAAGAGTTACTGTAGGAGGGCTTTATGCCTAACGGTGTAGTACTCTTAGCTTGATCAATTGGACGTGATACTTCATCAGTTTCTGATCGGTTTCCAGTTGGTTGGTAACTAGGAATGAATACCGAGTTGTTTTTGGGTAGGGGTAAAACATTTATGGTTGTACTGTTGATCAGAATGGTTGAAGAAGTTTCCATTCTAGCAGAAGTAGGTGGAGAAGTTGTGATCAATTTTATAGTTGCCACGTCACGTTCACTTGTTCCACCAGGTGTAACTGGAAAATTAAATTAGTTTAAATGAAACAACAATTTTGTTGCAAAAACAATCTCAATAAAATGTCATGCAATATGTTCTATAGGGCCAGACCAAGCATCTGAGGCAAAGCTGACAATATGCAAAATGTGTACATCAAATGAAGTTAAGGCTACCCCACTAAACTTCAAGAAAAAAAATCACTACCAAATGGGGGCGCTCTTTGCAGCTGAACAGGGATACTTTTGATTGTTGATTGGGCGCTCTTTATGGCAGAATTGCGAGTACTCTTTACAGCAGATCAGGGTAGTTTTTAGGGCCATTCTGGGGTGCTTTTTATACACTATACAGCCAATCAGGAGCACTCTTTACTGCCCTGGCCCTGCAATTCTATTGTAGCTCAAAGACAATGTTAGTTGATTTAGTAAGGTTTTTAATACTGTATCTCAACTTATAGTATAATAAGTGTTCATAAAGTCAAGTAACAACATTAAAGGTAAATTGTAAGTTCTGTTTTTTTAAAGTTTTGGTCTATTGGGAGAATAGGCCTGTTATAACTTTCTCAGGCAGTCACTCAATGAAGGCCTGAAAACGGGAGACCTTCTGGCAAGTAAATTTTGTTGTTGAACAATGGACAGGTTAAATCAAATTTAATTATGTTATTTTTAAGATTCATTTATAAAAAAACCTTTTCCGAGCAGATTTAAAAACTCGTGGTTATTGGTCTCATAAAAAAAAGGGAAATGAAGTATCTTGTGACAGGAGTCACCCACTAAAAACAATAGACCAGAGTAAATTGATTGTATCTGCACACATGTGCTAGCTGGTGTCTTGAACTGCAAGTAGCATAACACCGACTGAGCAGTGTGTATACACCACGGTCACCGCTACTTCAGTGTGTAAGTAACATTTAAAAGCTTTTGTAGGTTTTTGTGTAGTGAGAGCCACTTGCGTATCACAGCGTAACAGCCATGCCACTTAAATGTGTAGGGGGCTGTAAATTGATAAATCTTTTAAGCATATTTAAAACTATTTTTATTTACTTAAAGAATCAAAAATATTTTGTATTGAACAGTTCATTTTTTATTAGTAAACAAATGGGCTTCCACTCTTTTAAAAAAAATTACAAAAGTTAAGTATCAATAACAGGATATTTAAAAGATTTGCATTCCTATTGATTACCCACTTAAATGATAAAAATATGCATTTTTCTTTACACAAAAATCTTCTTTACTCATATAAACATATTTAATGTGACATTTTATTTATTTATTTATTTGTCTTGCTTCTCTAACGGTTAGCGTCTTGGACTTCAGTGTAAGAGCTCATCGGTTCGATTTCTGGGATGCCCACAAAATTTGAAGGGTTTGGACAGTTTTCCTTAAAAGTGTTTAAGCACTTGATTAACAATAATGTCACTGACATTGACACAACCAAAATAATTAAATGCTTAAATCAAATCAGGTTCTGCAGGTTGATCATTACTCTTACTCATCGAACAGCAAAAATAAATTGCCTAAGTGCACTAACAATGTAAACAAAGTGCATGAAGTGTCAATAATGACTAAATTACAACCTACCTGTTGAGCATGTTTGTACGTAATCTGGGCAGCAAGTGTTGTTGCTGATGCAATCTTGCGTGCACTCACACATGGACGGATCCACCACCGGGAGGTAACAGCGACCCTCACAGCTCATGGACACTTCAGCAGCGGAGCTGGTCGCAGTGGCACTTGTTGAATCTTCACCTGTGGAGCCAAGAAAGACTCAACAATATGTCACACATGTGTAGACGTCAAATAATTGTGCTTTAAATTGATTTTCAGTCACAATTTCAAAAATTAACTGTAGTAGAACTGCCTATTCCGAACTAATTAGCACCAACACTGTTTGGTTCAGCGAACTTTTTGGAAAACATTTGGTTCGTACAAGACAAAAGACTGGTTTAATGTATGTGATATTTTGGTGATAGATTGGACATTGCAGTTAAGCTCGTCAATGAGGATGGAATCGTAGAAAAGCAGCAGAGTACATAATTGTAATCAATAACTGTAAATTTAATACAATATTACAAATATTTTCTTTGTTCTTATGTAAACAAATAAAGCTGAATTTTAATGACAAAATGGTTTTGTATTTTGTAATTGGCCGATTTTCAGAATAACAGAGTTTTGTAATTCAGGACTTAATTGTAAGCAAATGAGTTTTGAACTCATAGACTACTGAAACATATGAGTGAAAGCTATGTCAGCAAGAGTATGTTGTTGGTTTAAACTTTAATTTATAAAATCCACTCCACCCAAACCATGAACATGTCTTTCAGAGAGTCCATCATGTAACTCTTAAACTACTCTGATTTTACTCTTTTATGCAGCAAAAATATTTAAAGGACCATTATATTACATGCTAAATAATGAATAAGTCATACAGATAATGGATATAACGATCTAAACAATTTTTACTAGAGGTTGGAATAGCCTATCCAATAAGTTTATTTTTATGAGAAATTTCTTGTTTTAAGTCATACTGTATGAATGTCTTTCAGAAGAATATAAATAGCATGTTTTATATTTATGTGCTAAAATATGTTAAACTATTGGATTTTATAGTAACAAAGCAGTTTTAGCATACTTGAATTACGAAACATTAATGATAACAAGATTTATAGGTACAGTAGAAGCCCTCTAGTCTGGCCTTGGATGGTTCGGCCGCCGGATAATCCAGCCGCGGTCTTCCGGAAATAAAATGTTCAGCCGCGGGCATTTCCCACGGCCAAAATAGACAAGAGTCAACTTGTTCCATGTTATATCACTAAAATATATCAGCTCAATTGCCGATTTTCGGACTCTTTGTGGTCTGATGTCTTCTAAAACATTTTGTTTGTGTTCTATTTATATACGGCCCGATGTAGCAAGGAAGTTAGGTAACTAAACGGATTTAGTCGCTATCACGGTCCCATTCATACATAGTGCCTTCGTTGATAGAACAGCAGTGTCCATTAAACACAGTTTCATTGTTTGTCCATTGTCCGATCGTCATTTTGACGCTATTAGGCCTACAGTACAACATCTGAGCTCGAGCAAATCATGATTATTACAAAGTTGATATACTATTGATTGGACAAGTATGAGACCCTTCGTTGTTACATACACCCTAATAGTTTATTGTTGAAACACACATATAATTAAGGTCTCTGTTTAACACGTTTAATAAACCGCCGGTTAATCCGGCCATTTTGAAATCCGGCCGGTGGTCCGGTCCCGAGATGGCCGGATTTGAGGGATTCTACTGTATTGTCAATGTATGTAGAAACATCCTTGTGGAACTTAAAACGCTGCCCATAAATCACAGATAGCACCATCAAGATTTAATATTATTTAAGGAGTATGCTGATTGATTGAATGAAAACAGATGGCTAAAAGAATTTTACAGAAGTTTGTTATTGTTTTTATTTTTGTAAACAAATATGTTTATGTTGACATTTGAGAGATAGAAAGAAGCGCTTGCCATGAAAATTAGGTAACACTGGCATCAGTGCTTTATTCTACTTTCGTTTTCAGAGGTAAAAGGAAAATTTTTTAACATGGGATGTCCCTACTTATAGGGTTCTATATACATGTTATCGTCATATACATGATCTCTGGTGGTGAATACTAAAGACTGAGGGACAGAAATCTTTGACAATACCTTAACTTGAATTGATTTGAAGACTTACCACCTGGACTGAACTCACTCGAAGCAGAGCTAGTGGAACAGTCGGCTCCCTCAGCTAGTTTCACATCATCAATGGCGATGTCTCCCTCGTAACCGGCCCCTCGCACCCCCTCCACCACGATCTGGGACAAACATCGGTGGAAACAATACAGATTTGAGTCAGGTCACCTCTAAACTTGGACGGAGCATAAAGATTTGAGTTTTTTACTTTTGAAAGGCAACACATTGAAGAATATCTGTTGAATTGATATATTTTATAATGTGTTAATTTGAATAGGTATAAAAGGTAAAATTTATGAATGAAATGCTAAAGCATATGCCATAATGGAATCATTAAGGGCAACCAACATTTAGAGGGGGTGAAATTGCTCCTCTCAGAACCTTGTGCAGTGCTCCACCGGCTTTATTTAAGTCTTATAAAAGTACAAGAGATTTTAAATAAAACATAAACTATTTCATTCTATTTTTTATTTATTTTTATATCCATACTAAACTATTATCCACTTTTGATCAACCTTAAACTTATAGCTCAATATGGATAAAAAAAAATAAAAACGTCTTTACGTTTATTTTAAAACCCTCCCACTTATCTAACTTAAAATAAAGGCACAAAATGGGAGCAGGTGAAGCACTGCACAATGCAATTTTTGACCCGCGAGACCTCTTAATGGTTTTGAATGGTTTTGCAACAATGCAAACCATATTCGGGCAGTTCTTGCAGCAATATAATTGCTCTGTCCCTTTAGAATTGCTCTCTCCTCTTAAAGAGTTTATTAAAGAGAAAAATATTATTTGAGAAATTTCCCAGTAAATTTGGTTTAGGTTACCTTCTGTCTCCAGTTCAATTGAAGCCGTTGACTGGAAGTTGTTTGAACTGGAGACAGAAGGTAACCTAAACCAAATTTAAGTTTTACCTTAATTTAATTTTGTTAATCGATTGGCACTATCCATCTTTTCATATATTTACCGTCTTTATTCTTTGCAGTATAAGTGTAAATACATTTTTAAGTGTTGTAGACGTTTGTTTTTTCATTTCTGAGGTTTTAGAGAGCAACCGAAATGTTCAACTAACCACTTGGCAGGGCTGATTTTTATGTATAGCTTGTTTCTCCAATAACCACATCACCCAGAGTAGGTACCTGTATATGACGCTGAATTAGAAATGAATATACGCTTATCAGGGTTAGATTTGTTCAGTTCTTATTTAAAAAAGACGGTGCGAAAAATGAGTGTACCTGGAAGCTGGAATTGATTTGGGGGAGGGGCAACACGGCTTGTAGCCACTGGTCCCCCTGATCCCCACTCTTGGAGAACAGCTGGACTGTGTCTTGCTTGTGGAGGTACACGTTCAGCGTTCCTGCAAATACACATCCGAGTTACTAAAAATCTGTCATGTTTATTTTTATCTTAAGGGAATAATAGGTAGTGATAGATATTCAGGATTTTTTCCAATCTTTCATCTTTGGTTCATTAAAGTGTGTGACTAGTTATTGTAAGTACTAGTAAAAGCTTTTGATTTAAAAGTTGTTTTTGTCTTTTATTTTTTAGTTATTAGGGACACTTAAGACCAATAATATTCAATCTACAATTGACTTAAAAATCTAAACAATTTAAGTCTCAGGAAAGAGTAAAATGAGATATAAATGGTCTAGGTCTAAATGGACTACAAACCCCAAACCACTGTATTAAAAATGCATAATGCATTTGTTAAACTAATATAGAAACATCATTTAAATCTTAAAGTGCACAAGAAAATTTTGCACAAATAACTAAATTTCACTGAAGAGTGAGTGATATTGCCTCTGAGGCATTGCCACATTTTAAAAAGTGTTGACCCAAAAAATGTAAGACAATTGGGAGTCTACTCTTTAAACCATTGAAAACTCCGATTGGACCAATTAAAATTGAAAAAAAACCATTGGCCAATTGAAAAGTGCTCTAAACCATTCACTGATATTTTTAACTAAAAGATAAAAAAAGGGTGATAAAATCTTTAACCTAACTTTTAATTATGTTTCGGAAATACATTTATTTTAAAATTACAAGAATTTTAGCCTTGGAATATACACAATTTACGTTGCATCAACTCTACTACAAACTGTAAAAATTAAATAAATACAACTATACGGTCTAGAAAAACAATCATAAAGTCTGAATAGCCAACCTGTGGTGATCCCGAACATGTGATACCAAAATATGAAGCAGGACTCTGAGTTATTGTTGGCGCTGAACACGGGAGAGAACAATCTCGCAGTGTCGTTCTCGAGGCGAGGACTCGACACCTCCAGGTACATGTAGTGGCCTGCAACCAGATTATCATAATTTGCAATGTCCATCAAAACAATCACGATGTGTTAGAAATACAATAGAACCTCCCTTATCCTACCTCCCGATATCCGACCTAGTGTCCGACCGACTATCTGTGATTTCCGCGTTCCTGTTGTTGCTGAGCCTTTCGAAACATGAAACTCTTTGTTATTTGTAAAGATAATTATGTACAAATATTGTCATTTTTCAGTTATTATACAAAGCTCGATGTTTCAATTAACGTATTGTAGGTACAATAAAGTTGTATTACAATACTGTATAGCTGTTTGCCTACCTAGGAAGTGCGTTTCATTTGCTCCTCACAATATCCAACTTTTTGGCCGTTCCAACCATGGCCCGGTCCTATCATGGTCGGATATGGGAGGTTCTACTGTATTTAAAACTTCAAGAGCTTTAAGTGATAAAAATAAGCCAGTGCCGAATTCTGTGGTGAACATATTCAACTATTTTGATTGTAGAGATAAACAAGTAGAGAGTCGATTATTCAAACAAATTCGGACCAGGGTGTTTCAAATAATCAAATTGTTAGTATAATCAAACACGGAAGTTATTTACTATTTTAAACAACCACTAAATTGTTCATTGACTGTTTTTCTACAAAAATACTTACAGATTATTTATACCATTTAAAAAATTTACAAAAAGTATAACATGTAGTCACTTTTGCTATAATACTGTACAATGAATTAGTAAGCCTAACTGGGTTCGGATAATTGACTGTTCATATAATTCCATAATTGACATTTGGGTAATTGATTCTCTACTTATTAATAAAGACATTTTCCAAATCACCAAATAAAAATAACTTTAAAAAAGCAAAAGACATGGGCTTTGAAAGGCTTTTGATTGTGTCAACCATGACATACTTTTGAAGAAGCTGGGTGTATATAACTTTTCAAAAAAATCTATCTCTTTTATAAGATCTTACTTGGAAAATCGGCATCAAAGAACAGTAATTTTAAAAGATAACTTAATATCAAGGTCACAATGGGAAAAAGTTAAGATTGGCGTTCCACAAGGCTCTATCTTGGGCCCCCTTCTTTTTTTACTCTACATTAATGATTTACCAAGAAATATATCTTCTAAAATAATTTTATTTGCGGATGACACAACCGCAATTGTAAGAGCAAACTCCCCTAATGCATTGGAAATTAAATTAAGCCAAGCTTTCGTTGAGTTAACAGCGTGGTTTGAAGCTAACGGTGTAAAGCTGAATCAGGATAAAACTCAAATCATAAATTTTTGTACACCACAATCTAGGGAAGAGCACATTAGGGAAGTTATTTTTCAGGGTAAAACATTGCCTGTATGTAAAATTGCAAAATTTCTGGGTGTTGAGGTGGATACAAATCTTAATTGGGGTCCTTACATTGAATATATCACAAAAAAAAATTAAATTCAGCCTGCTATCAGATGCTAATTATACGAAATACTGTAGACATAAAAACTAGAATCATGATTTATTATGCTTATTTTTGCTCAATAGCACAGTATGGAATTGAGTTTTGGGGTTCATCTTCAAATGCAAATAAAATTTTTAAAGTTCAAAAAAAATTTTTACGACTTATGACTTTTGCATCTTGGAGATCATCATGTAAACCAAAATTTCAAGAACTAAAAATTTTAACAATTCCAAATTTATACATATTAAAAATGTTATTAATGGTGAAAAGTAATTTGAATACTTTCACCGAAGGAAACTTTGAACACAAATACAACACAAGATTTAAGAAACATTTTCAATACCCAATACACCGTCTTAAAATAGTGGAGAAAACTCCAATGTATATGGGGAAAAAATATATAATAAACTACCTGAAAAATATAAATCATTAATAAGTACAAACGCATTCAAAAACTACATTACAGATTTTTTGTTGGAAAAAAATTATTACACTGTTAATGATTACTTGAATGATGTAGAGTTGTGAGAAAGCGGTCTGTGGTAAAAATGTATTTCTTTACACTGTACGTGCTTGGTCTTTAAATAAGTAGTTTTATGTAATACTATGACAATGTCACCTGTTTTTAGCATATGCTGAATTGTAAACGTTATGTGACAATAAAGATTTGATTTTGATTTTGATTTTGATTTTTGATTTTGAAAAACATTGCCGAAGATACCTAAAACCTAATCTTAAAAGTTAAATATAAAAACATATTTTAGCTGAAGAACTTTATTTACAAGAGCCTTTTTCACACCAATCTGGAGAAAAATTTGGAAATTGAAGTTTAGGAGTTAGTCTCAAAAATTGCATCTGTCAATTAGTGTCCCTATACTTAGTAATAATAATATTTATTCCGCTGACAATATTTAAAATTGCATGGGAATGTACATATTTTGGGGAATTCAAATAAGTCGACACATTTTTCACAAGTTTCACAATTTAAACCTCCAAATTGCCAAATGTTATTCCACTAAGTCTTTTTAATTATTTTTCTATATTTTTTCTTCAAATAAGGCATTTTCATCAAATACTTAGGTGAGGCAAAGCTTTCACAGACCCATCACTAATCCCTCTACTTCCTGGTGGGGTAGTCATTAAAATTAATACACAAATACACTAGTTCTTTTATCTCCAAACAGGAAAACTAAATAAATTCAATGCCAGATCAAAATTAGTATCCCGCCACAAAAATGAGGGAAATGAACTTATCCTGAAATGAGCGAAGCCAACAATAGTAATTATTTTTCATTTCCTTTCCACAGCTTAAGCAAAGGTTTGAAACAAATGAATTCAATTAATTGTAGAGATTAAAACCATAAATATTAAAATATTCATAAGTTTCTTAATTCTATATTTTAGACAAAAGATTATGTTCCTCAATAAGCCAACACAGTTGTTGTAAATATTGAGAGGAATTCGTCACAGCTTTATCACTATACCACTTTCTAAGACACCAACACTACCAGGGCGTATTTTAAGGTGAATATGAATGAATAATTTGTGTAGAATGGGTGTGATGCCTTGTGTAGTTTTGTTACTGTCTAAAACCTGCTGATTCTTCAGCTGAACATGATTGCAAATGTTACCATTCAAGCCAGGGCCGAGTGTGTGGTCGAAGGAAGGGCCGGTGCCGACGTGGCCCGAAGGTGTGGCGAAGTTGTGTCGTCGCCAGTCAAAATCGTGATTCACGTCGTGACTCCATCCGCACAGGTCTTCGCTCTCAAAATCACACCATTTCTGCGCCTTCACTTGGGTTTCTAAAAGAATTTATTTTGATTAATTTGAGTCATGGGCACACATAAAATTCGTTATCAGCTTCATAGAACAAACTTTAAAATTATTCAACTTAAATTTTACAATACTTATAATTCTATCAATTTGAAAGTGTATTTGAAAGTGTAAAACTGAATCAGGATAAAACTCAACTCATAAATTTTTGTACACCACAATCTAGGGAAGAGCACATTAGGGAAGTTATTTTTCAGGGTAAAACATTGCCTGTATGTAAAATTGCAAAATTTCTGGGTGTTGAGGTGGATACAAATCTTAATTGGGGTCCTTACATTGAATATATCACAAAAAAATTTAATTCAGCCTGCTATCAGATGCTAATTATACAAAATATTGTAGACATAAAAACTAGAATCATAATTTATTATGCTTATTTTTGCTCAATAGCACAGTATGGAATTGAGTTTTGGGGTTCATCTTAAAATGCAGATAAAATTTTTAAAGTTAAAAAAAAAATTTTAGACTTATGACTTTTGCATCTTGGAGATCATCATGTAAACCAAAATTTCAAGAACTAAAAATTTTAACAATTCCAAGTTTATACATATTAAAAATGTTATTAATGGTGAAAAGTAATTTGAATACTTTCACCGAAGGAAACTTTGAACACAAATACAACACAAGAATTAAGAAACATTTTCAATACCCAATACACCGTCTTAAAATAGTGGAGAAAACTCCAATGTATATAGGGAAAAAGATATGTAATAAACTACCTGAAAAATATAAACCATTATTAAGTACAAACACATTCAAAAACTACGTTACAGATTTTTTGTTGGAAAAAAATTATTACACTGTTAATGATTACTTGAATGATGTAGAGTTGTGAGATAGCGGTCTATAGTAAAAATGAATTTCTTTACACTGTACGTGCTTGGTCTTTAAATAAGTAGTTTTATGTAATACTCTGACAATGTCACCTGTTTTTTAGCATATGCTGAATTGTAAACGTTATGTGACAATAAAGATTTGATTTTAGTTTGAATTGTCACCTACGTTCTCTGAATGCAAGATATCATCAAAGCAATGGTGTGCTATAGTTATTTGTGCAACTAATGAGCAAAGTGAGCAATTGCCTCACTCGAGAGAAATCCTTACTCACGAGCCGTAGGAGAGTGAGGAATGGCTTCTCGAGTGAGGCGATTGCTCACTTTGTGCACTCAAGTTGCACATTATATTTTTCCTACAGTCACCATAAAACAAATAAATTAGTAAAGAAACGTAACATATTTTAACGTCCATTTTGCGATAGCAAAACCATCTTCAATGTTTACAAATGGCAAATCAATTAAATGGTGGCTTCTGATGTGACCGGAAGTGTTGTGACAAATACAACAGTACAACAGCTGACCAGCTGATTTACATCCGCAACGTTGTTTAATTGTATATTAATAAAATATAATAAAAAATGTTATATTATTTATATATTTTGTTTATTCAATCAGATGGTTAATTTATAATGTTTGTTTATTTATAGTTCTTTTCCTTGTTCTTATTAAGTGATGTGTATTTCTAGTTAAATAAAACCTTTTCTGAAGGTATTCATCTTAATATGTGAGTTATAATTTTGTTTTATCATAATCCCTCTTTACAATTTATTTAAGATTAGAAGATGCCTATGAACAAGCTAGGTCCCTAGAATTAGCATACAATCAGTATTTGTCATTTTCCTCGACAGTACCTGTAAATGCTGTTTCATCTAAAGATAATACTTCAGCTCATTTTCAAACGTCTAGTCCACCTAGTTCAGTGTGTAATACAGACGGCATGACTGTGGCTGCTGTCCATCAGTAGTGTTTTTACTGTGGTAATTTTAAACACCCACGCATGAAATGCCCTGCTAAGGATATTACTTGTCATTTATGTGGTAAACTGGGTCATTTCGCTAAGGTATGCAAATCCGTGTCCAAACAGACCTCTAAGACGAAAATCAATGAACGAAGAGAAATAAATGGCTCAGTTGATCTTGTTGCCACTGCTGGGGGGTTAGCTAGGAGTACTGTTCCTGCTACCATTAATCACAAAAATGTGTTCGCTCTTATAGATACAGGTAGCACGTTAAGTTTCATAAATGAGAAGACCGCCAATAAACTTCTTTTAAGTATTGGTCCTTCAACGGGTAAGGTTTCTATGGCCTCAATGTCTATGACATCTAGCATTAAAGGACAATGTAAAGTTGATCTCAAAGTTTTGGGTCATTCCTATGATAACGTTAATCTTTTCATTCTCTCAGACTTGTGTGCAGATATAATCATAGGACATGATATACTAAAACAGCATGAAAGTGTACAGTTAAAATTTGGTGGAACCAAAGACCCCTTGAAAGTATGTAGTGTTGCTGCAGCATGCGTTCAACCTGCTTCCTTATTTTCTAATCTTAAGCCAGAGTGTAAGCCCATTGCAATTAAATCTCGTCGTCATTCAGTAGAAGATTTAAAGTTCATTGAAAATGAGATAACACAACTTCTTCGTGCAGGTATAATCGAGCCCAGTATTTCTCCGTGGAGGGCCCAGCCACTAGTTGTGACTAGTGACAATCACAAGAAAAGAATGGTTATAGACTATTCTAGAACCATTAACCGTTTCACACTATTAGATGCATATCCATTACCAAGAATAGAGGATATTGTAAATAACGTTGCAAACAATAAGGTCTTTAGTACGATAGATTTGAAAAGCGCTTACCATCAAATTCCGATTCGAGATGAAGATAAACCATACACAGCTTTTGAGGCTTGCGGTCAGCTTTTCCAGTTCAAGCGTATTCCATTTGGGGTGACAAATGGTGTTGCTGCATTTCAACGAGTTATTGATGAAATCATTCGCACAGAAAATCTCAAAGATACATACACATACTTAGATGATGTAACCGTTTGTGGAAAATCCCAAGCTGAACATGATAGCAATCTCAGAAGATTCATGGAAGCAGCTAAAAAGTATAATTTAACAATCAACAGCGACAAGTCATCATTTTCTACTACCTCTATAAACCTCCTAGGATATTTCATTACAAATAAGTCCATAAGGCCAGACCCTGCTAGACTGGATCCTTAAAAGAAAACTACCTCCGCCTAAAGATGTTGCATCATTAAGAAGGACTTTGGGGATGTTTTCGCATTATTCTTCACATATCCCTCAGTTTTCAGACAAGGTAGCCCCACTAGCTAGATGTTCATTTCCTCTGGCACGAGAAGCACTTAATGCATTCGAAACTTTAAAAAAGGAGATTGAAAATGCAGTTTTAACAAGTATTGATCCAGAAACACCTTTCACAGTTGAAACGGATGCTTCTGAAACTGCTCTTGCTGCAACTTTATCTCAATCTGGTCGTCCCGTAGCATTCTTCTCAAGGATTTTATCAGGTTCTGAACTAAAACACTCGTCAGTTGAGAAGGAAGCTCAAGCAATTGTTGAAGCTCTTCACAAAAGGAGACATTTTCTTATTGGCAATCATTTCAAACTTATCACAGATCAAAGGTCAGTGTCATTTATGTTCGATAATACAAAACATGGAAAAGTGAAGAATGACAAAATAATGCGATGGCGGATGGAGTTATCCTGTTTTCACTATGACATAATCTATCGGCCTGGTAAAGACAATGTCACTGCAGATGCTTTTTCACGAATTTGTTCAGCTATCTTAGATCCAACAAAGAATCTCAAAGAAATTCATAGAGCACTTTGTCATCCAGGAGTCACTCGTTTATACCATTACATAAGAAGCAAGAACTTACCGTATTCTTTGGAAGAGGTGCGTCGTGTAGTTGCCTCATGTGATGTTGCGCTGTTTCAAACACAATGGAACACTCATTAAAGCGACTTCGCCTTTTGAACGACTCAACATGGATTTCAAAGGGCCATTGCCTACAGTGAGTAGGAATCGTTATCTTTTAGTGGTGATAGATGAGTATTCGAGGTTCCCGTTTGCCTTCCCCTGTTCTGATCTGTCATCTTCAACGGTAATCAGTCATCTAAAAAATCTTTTCTACCTATTTGGCATACCGACTTATCTACATTCTGACCGCGGAAGTTCTTTCATGTCTCAGGAATTAAAGGAGTTTTTGAATGCTCTTGGTGTCGCCACTAGTAGAACGACTGCTTATAACCCACAAGGGAATGGGCAAGTAGAAAGATACAATGGCATCTTGTGGAAGAGTATTGAACTTGCCTTGAAATCAGCCAATCTAGATACAACGCGTTGGGAATCTGTGTTGCAAAGTGCCCTACATTCTGTTCGCTCCCTATTGTGTACTTGCACTAATGCCACCCCACATGAACGGATGTTCATTCATCCAAGACGAACCGGGAATGGCCAATCCGCTCCTTCATGGTTGTTTACACCTGGACCTATATATTTGAAGAAACACGTGAGAGCTTCAAAATACGAACCACTTGTAGAAGAAGTTACGTTACTCCATGGAAATGCTGAGTATGCCCATGTTCAATACGCTGATGGCAGAGAGGCAACTGTTTCTACACGGCATCTAGCCCCTATAGGGAGATCCAGAGTAGATATTCCCGTGTTTACAAATGAAAACCATGAAACTTTAGACAGTCTTAAAAATCCAAGTGAGCAACCAGACAAAAATCAGGAAGAAATAAGTCATGAAGTGCAAGAAAGTAATACGTCTCCAGTTACAAATGAAGAAATATTACGTGAGCACAATAACACTAGAAATATTCAAGGCAGTCCTCGACGAAGCTGTAGACAAAGGCGCACCCCAAGATACCTTGAGGATTACGAGACGTAAAAAAAACCCTGGAGGGAAGAATGTTATATTATTTATATATTTTGTTTATTCAATCAGATGGTTAATTTATAATGTTTGTTTATTTATAGTTCTTTTCCTTGTTCTTATTAAGTTATGTGTATTTCTAGTTAAATAAAACCTTTTCTGAAGGTATTCATCTTAATATGTGAGTTATAATTTTGTTTTATCATAATCCCTCTTTACAAAATATGTTTACAACGTTGTTTACCAAGCATAAACTGAACAACATCACCGAGAATCTGAAGTTCACATTAGAAACTGAGGAGAACAGCAGCATAACTTTTTAGATACAACCATCACTAACAATTTAACATTATCTACAAAACAAATATTGCTATAATTTGTTCACTTCATTCAGGGGTCCCGCAACCATTGAACCATATTTTACCAGGTTATATTGCTTGTCGCCTGAACTTTACGTTCACATGGTAAAGTTTGGTCCAATAGTTGTAATACACTGTGTATCTGACTGACCTCGGCAGACGGGCGCGGTGTCGTTCCATGTGGCCCCATTGCAGTAGAGGCTCGGGGACCCGACCAGCGTGTAGCCGAGGTCGCAGTGGACGGAGACGAGGGCGCCGCGGTAGGTCTCCAGCACCTGGCCGTGCAGAACGTCGACCGGCAGGCACCCGGTGTCTGGGTGACAACATGGGGACACGATAAGTACACACTCAAAGAAATACTACAGGGTGGAAGAAAAGTCCCTGAACAATCATTAATATTCAGTACTTCGTAGGTCTTAGTTAGCATCGATAAGAGGAAAATGAGCAGTAATAAAGTTCATTAAAACACAATTTTATGTAAAATAGTTTATTAATTTCATAGATAAGGACTTTTGATATACAAATTGTCATCTTCAAATCCCACCGTAAGTACAAATCAAAAAATTATAATTATAAATGTTCGTTCAATCATATGATGTATTATTAAGGATAAAATCAAATCAAATATAAAATTGTTATTTAAGTCACTATAAACTATGTAAATTTATTTTTTAAATGTGGAATTAACGTGACTGGCCATGCCACTACGTTCAGCTACACTGCTAGCAGACAAAGGCATTTTATTATTTGGCTGTCAAATTTCGTATTGACAAACATGGGATTCCCAGTTCAGAAGAACGAGCATTAGACAATTTATTAGGGGGATTCTTTTTTAAGTCTCCAGGGTGCAATCTGCGGTTAGTCTCCAATTTCAGGGGGAGTCAAAAACCCACAGAGTAGTAGATAATGCCTTCATTTCACATGTCAATGAAGGTTTATGGACAGTGAGGGATTTCAAAGTAGCACAGTTTGTCATAAATCAGTTCTTCCATAGTTTTTCCAGTATTTGTTCGCTTTCGTACCCATATAGTGCTATCCAAATGGCATTAAAACTTCTGGAGTCCACATTGCCTGAAGAAGCAATATGCTCAAATTGAAAAACGGATATCATTGACAGCGTATAGAAGAAGAAATTATATAAGGGTAGTAGAGGGCTGATAGTAGTAGGGGATGCTTCTTATAATCCCTCTTAATTCTATTACTGTTAATCAACCCCATACCAATGCTTAAAACAGCCTGTGACTTACTGATAGTGTAAAGGGACTTTTCGTCCACTTAGTAGTAATGAATAACATCTCAATGTATGGACACTTAAAAATTAACTTCAACTAAATACAACATGCAAGTTGTAGTAGAAGTTCTAGTAAAAAAAATTATCTCAAAATGGCCAAAAGCGAAAACGCAACTGGAAAACTTATAAGTAGTGTCGCTCGCTGGACTATAAATCATCATAAATCATTCTCGTGTAACTTTATAGACATCTAAATCCTCATTGATCTTGATCAATTTTTCTAAATTCATTTCATTTTTTTAGTCAGCTGCAAGTCTCTTGAAATATTTTACCACCATAGGTATTGTACACATTTTGACTTATCTTTCCAAAAATGTTTATGTGTACATTCAAACTTCCAATTTTCAAAAAAAACTAATATATAACAATGAAAATATTGTATTCACATTTGCCAAACTTGTATGGCAAACGATATACTTTTTCAACACAAAAATCAGGGGCATTAAAAATAATTAGCAATAAAATCTAAATCATTGAGTTTTCAGTGATACTATAAAAAAGAATCTAACAAACAAGAGGTTTTCCAGTTTCTTCAGTGAACAATAGGAGTACTCACTGTAATACAAGGTGAATATAGCCACAACATTATTAATAACTTACTGATACAGATGGGCACGGGGCTATCCCATTTTCCTCGCACACATGTCGAGTACTTGTCCCCAAGAACTTGAGCGCCGCGCAGACAAACATACTTGGCCACTCGACCCCTGCTGCGTATCCTCACTCGACCGCCCTTCAGCACTCGAACCGGGCATTTGAGGTTGTCCCTCAAACCGTCCACCTCTGCAATAGAGTCAATGTAGATTCGTTTGATCAAAACTTTTATTTGAATGAGGTCTGCTGAGTTTTGTACACATTGTTTGGTACGTATTACAGACATGATTAAGACAACTACACTGCAGTGAAAATCCACATTTGATGCATAACTTTTAACACAACCAGCCCTTCACAGCAAATCAAATCAATTTTTTTACACAAAAAATAATAAAATTTACATGTTTCACAATTATTATATAAGGTTCACTAAGAGACATGATTTATTTTATATAATTTGGAAAATGACTTATGCCTATATAGGCAAGAATACCCGTGGCACAAGTCGCTAAATAATTTGTCTTCCCTTAAGTAACTCCAAAAAGGAAGTCTTGGCAATTTGTAGGGGATAAAACACTATACACCATTTTAACCCATTTGTGCCCACTGTCGACATTTGTCGACGCTGCATTTTAACTTATGAAAGTCCATCGAATTTCAGGTTTTTCATAATTAAAATTGGCATTTTGGAGTGAAATTATAATTATCTTTTGTATTTAAAGGCCGTAGTGGCACACACACAGTAAACAGCAGTAAAAAGTAGCAAAATCAGTGTTGACCAAGGTGCAACTCTCAAAGAATTAACCGATCCCGTCAACTTCCACGCAAGCCTGCCACCGTTTATTTTACGTGGGCCCTCCCACCAACTTTGCCACAGATCGGCTAACCCTTTAAGAGTTGCACCACCAGGTCAGGGTTTGGTCGTGAGCGGATTCGAACCCGCGCCGACGCAAACATCCTGGCCAAGGATGCCTACGCCTTAGCCATCTGAGCTATCACGACCGGCAGCTTAGACGTGAGAATTTGGGTTTTGAATGGTGCGCGCCCCTAACAAGAAAGACTGTAGGCCGTTGGTATGCGAGTTCGCTACACTTAGCCACTACACCCAATTCGCAAGAAACAATTTGGGCATAAATGGGTTAAAGGTATTAGTGATCTAATAAATTTTTCACAAGCCTAACCTCAAAAGGCTGAAAAAGTTGTTAATGTACTTTGAAATTCTAGTACAGTAATGTCAAATGCTAAATGTCATCACATGCCATTGTTGAACCTATCCGTTTGAGGTCGGATATGAGTACAGAACTGTTCAAAAATTTAGACCCTTAAAAAAATTTAATTTTTTTATAAACTATATATTATAAAATAATGCTAAATAATGAAAAATCACCATATTATCCAAAAGAAAGCGAAGATGGAAGGGTCCATGAGTGAAGGAGTCCACGGGGGGTCTATGGAAGGGTCCATGACAGAAATTTTGATGACACTGATGCATATAAAAAAAAAAATTTATAACAGACTGTTTGGATAATTTATTCTCTACTTTAATATATGCTGATTCGTAAGAGAAATTTTGTAGCATATAAAACTGGATACTGCAGAGATTGATTATATTAATACATGACTTGGAAGCCACTCATTACCTTGTATAAAAATATTGTCAGGTATTGTATAAATTAAGTGTGCAATTCATGTTTTTTGGATTATTTGGGTTCGAAAAATTGCCGTAACTTTATGGGATAATGTGTTTAGCAATTTAACTGCTCTTGAAATTTTTACATAAAAAGGGAGATTTTTGCTTGTTGTGAAGTGCAAGATTTGCAAAAATAAATAAAACACACTATTGGTTACAAAGCAATTGAGGAAATAAGAGCATCAATTTATTGTTTACAAAACTGGCACAATAGAAGAAACAAATTAAAGCACTAATAATTTACTGAGCAGCCTTTAAAATTCTGTATGGCGAATGGAGCTGATAGAACCGACAAAACACAAAGTTTTCTTTTAGTTTAATTTATTAAATAACTTCTTGATCAGCATTATACGTGCTGGTAATGATATTCAGGTTGAAATAATAAAACGTCTTCCAACACTATTCGATATATTTACACTTATACTGTATATGTTTACAGACGGTAAATATAAGATCTTTTATATATATTTACCGTCTACAAACATATACAGTATAAGTGTAAATATATCGAATAGTGTTGGAAGACGTTTTATTATTTCAACCTGAATTTAATTTATTAACTGGCAAAATAGCTATCATCTTCAATTACACCATTTCAATAAACCAAACATACATCATCTTAGCCACAAATATAACCATAGCTATATCATACAAGACATGACCAGTACAATTTATCTTCCTTGAAAAGCCGATAAAGCTATTAAAATTTTGCACTCTAAATCAACTAACGATATCCATTTATACTTACTCATTTAGTTTGGGGAATCCAACTGTCTAATTAAAACAAAGCATTGCGATGGCCCTAACGGGTGTTGACGCAATGTGATTTCTGCCCAGTGCTCTGAATGTCAAAGTAAAGAAATTCAAGCAAGCACGGGTAAACGGCGGGAGTAACTATTAAGGTTTTTTTGTTCAGAAAACTCCAACAACCTCAACTGATTTTCAAGTTTTTGGTGTCGTTGGATAGGACTTGTTTTCACTAAAAATTGATGAGAATTGGACTTAAAATAAGGGTGCTATCCACAAATTAAATTTGAAATTTTCCCATTAGAATAACATTGGGATTGGGTTGAGTATTTTAAATATCTGTTAATGTAAACACTTGCAGTTTTTATGATTACTGATATTCACAATATTGGATTGGTCCGGTGTCATTGATTTAGAAATAAATGTAAGTTTTGTACTGTATTAAAATAAATTGCTTGATTTGTAGCAATAAGTACACTAGTAAAAGTTTAAAATTGACAATTTTCAAACTCGTCTGATATTTTTTTAAATACCTAGTTTGAATTGATTCCTTTACGCCAATCGTTGGAATTTTAAAGTCAATTGAAAAAGCTTCAAAACTTAGACACAGTAATGTTTAAATTTTGAACATCTGTTAATTTACAGCTGTAAACACGCGAAGTTTTTACGATTACTGATATTCACAATATTGGATTGATCGGGTGTCATTGATTTAGAAATAAATTAATGTTTTGTATTGCATCAAAATAAATTGCTTGATTTGTAGCAACAAGTACACTAGTAAAAGTTTAAAATTGACAATTTTCAAACTCCTCTGATATTTTTTTATAATACCCAGTTTGAATAATTCCTTCATAAAAATAGTTTGAATTTTAAATTTCCTTAAATGATAAAAAGCATCAAAACTAGACACAGTAAAGTTTATATGACTATCTTACAATGTTTACACGATCAATGAAAGTTCTTACCTGGCGTGAGAGGGGCGAGGGTGAGCAGCGCGACGACCAAGGTTACCCCACACGATGAGAGCCATTCCATGGCGCTGTGACAAGAGGGTGTGGAGGTGGCGGACGCTGCCCCATCTTATCAGCTTCCCACTGCAGCTGATAACACTGCAAACCGCTTCCTCTGTCCCTGCCCTTCCCTCCACCTTCTGGAAACGGTTTTTGTCCACGTTCGGGAATTCCACAGAGGAACTGAATCCCATAGCTGATAACATTCTTGATAATAACTCCTCACATTTTTTCTTAGCACTATTGAGAACTTTGAAGCTATCTCATTCCCATGTGAATTTTTTTCGTGAAATACCCCACATGGGATAGTAAATTCAACAATTTTGGCAATGTACATTTACTTTCTGGAATTAAGAATTTTTTCCCCGATAAGGAATTTTCACATATATCCAAACTCCTAATAAAAAAGACTATCTTATCATTAAATAATACCCCAGTCGCAGCAGACCTGAGTACTCAGCGAATTTCCAATGGAATTTCAGATTATTTACTTTCCCCATTTAAAACACCATAGGATCGAATATGTAGGATTGATGCCATGGGGTGTTGTTAGAAAATCTAAGTTAATCAATAATTGGTAAGTTAAACACGAAATTGTATCAAGATTTGGCAACTTTTTTTTTCCACATAAACCCCATGGGGGTAAGTATGTAGGTTTGCCTTAATGGTATTTTTGAGAAAGTATAAGTTAAACCCTATCTAGATGATGTATATTACCAAATTTGATTAAGTTATGTCAATAAATAAGCAAGATACAGGGGTTTCTTTATTTCCCATAGGAATAACATGGGAAACACAATTTTAAATTTTCTTTGTAATCAGTTACGCTAAGATAAAAATTCAAAATACCAAATGTTGTTTTTTTTCAATCTCTTTTGAATGGGTTCAGTTAAAATTGATGAATTTAAAAAAATGATGTAAAAAAATGCCAAAAACGTTTTTGACTCTTTTGGAACTCTATGAGACAACGTTCCCATAGCCCGATTATGCTGGCTTGCGAACTCATGAAAATATACGTGGTCTTACACCTCCATACCAAATTTTATAAAAAAAATTGCAAAACTAAAATCAATGAATATCCCACAGAATCAGACCATAGCTCAACAAAGTCTGAAAGTAGGCAAAATATGCAGTGTGAACATAGTTTTCTGGTAGACAGGAGGTAAGTTGTCACAGAAGGTAAATAGCTCTAGAAAGTTTGACCGATAAATAGTCAATGTGAGATACCCAAGACAGTTGATGGTCAATGTATATTCCCAAAAACTTTACTGAATTTACGTAATCTTTTTCATTTTCCAACTCTTTCCTGTCCGTATTCAAGCTAAATATCATGTTTTGTGTTTTTGATTCATTGAGAAGGAAGGCATTAGTATTAAACCAAAGGGAAGCCTCCTTCATTGTGTTTTCTGTCAAACATTTAAGAGATTTTATGCTATCCTTCACATTAAAAAAGGTTGTATCACCTGCATATAAAATACTAATTGCATCAATTGAACTAGGGAGGTCATTAATACATATTAAAAACAGGAGTGGACCAAGCAGATCCCTGAGGCACACCAGAAGTCACTTTGATTTCTTGAGACCATTTGCCTGAAGGTCCACTACCCTCTGACTCAGAGGATCAAAGAGGATCCTCGAAAACCAAAAAACTCTAATTTTAAAAGAATATCATCATGGTTCACACAATGACTATAATTGATGATGTAAAATTCTATAATTTACATAATTTTGAAATCTAGAATACCCGCTAACGTAGCTAGCTTAAACTTTGCATTTGAGAGTGTTTTGATCCAAAATTAGATTAAGAAACAGCCCTAGTAAAAATAGTTTTTTTGTCTAAAACTAAGTTTAAAGTTAGTTGGTGTAAACTTCAAAGCCTGATCACTATGATACCATAGCAAAAGTAAATTCAAACCAACAAGCAAGGCTCAGTTAATCTGGTACTTTTAATTTATTTATGTAGTGCCAAGTTCATTAAGTTCAACCTTTACTTGGTGCATAGCTATAGCATTGACTATGTAGTACAGTAAAATTGGGGTTTTAGATCGGCAACTGACGTGCATTCACAAAAATTTCATAAGAGCTTCTTTTAAGCACTAAAATTAAGGATCCGATGAGTCCCCAAAAAATAAAGTTGTTTTTCACCTATAAAATCACTTTTGAAAATGGCGGTTTTTTGTAAATGGGATACATTTAGAAAAAATGCTTTTGTTTTTATTTTTCAACTGCATTTCTCAATATAATGTTGTGGCAACAACACCGATAATTTTTGGATGGGAAGTAGTTCATTTTGACCAGTCGTTAATTTTTGGCCGCCATCTTGGATCCGCCACATTGGATGAAAGTTATTTTTTTATAATGTAAAGATAGTGTTGTGACACATCATTTCAAAGTAGATTTTTACGCTGATAACAATGCCGCAATCCGTTTTTTAAAATCTTGGTTCGTTTTAAAGATACACTCAAATAAAAAAATCATCCCTATATATTTCTTATGAACATTTCGAACTTTAAATTTATTTTGCATTATTTTTCTTTTATATCTAGTTCTAATTGAGGAATGCTGTTCATTGTGACCTTAAAATACTCAGTAATATTCCGGCATTAATTTTAGGTATTCTTCATTCAATTCCTAGGATACTGAGACGAGCTAGATGCTTCTATTTAACAGGAAATTCAATTTTTTTAATTTGCTTTTAATTAAAGATTGATATTTTAAGTTCTAAATAAGACACAAAGATAATTCTGGTCTTAAAACAACAAGTACATAAATGTCTTTAATTTGAGTTGCTGACCATTAAAATTCGTTGGATTTTAAGTGACTTATAACTGTGTAATCAACATAAAATTTATTGGTTCCTGAAATTCGTCTTCAGTTAAAGACATACAACTCAAGTTGTAAATGAGATTCAAGGTTCGTTTTGGTCTTAAATTACACGGCACATTATTGGCTTTAATTCAATATATTGATTGTTAAAATTGAATACATTCAAGTTGTGATTTTATAAACTTTTCAATAAAAAATATTTCCATTTCTGAAATTTGGGTGAAGTTTTAAATTTACAAACCGATTCAAACCAAGCCAACTCAAACGAACAAAAACTCTAAAGAAGCCCAATGATCCGCTGAGTGATCTGATACCAAAATGAACAGCCTATCCTAATTAGAACAGTATATATGAAGATAAATAAAAAATAAATAAATTCAAAATTTGAAACGTCCATAAGAAATGTATAGAGAAGAATTTTAATTTGCGTATATCTTTGAAACGGAAAAATATTTTCAAAAACGGATTGCGGCATTGTAATCAGCGAAAAAATCTATTCTGAAATGATGTGTCACAACACTATCTTTACATTGGAAAAAAACAACTTGTATCCAATATGGCGGATCCAAGATGGCGGCCAAAAAATAAAGACCGTTAAAAATAAAGTATTTAGCACTCAACAATTATTGGCGTTAGTCCCACAACTTAATATTGAGGAGATGCACGTAAAAAATGAAAAAGGAAAACTTTTTCAAAATTTATTTCATTACAAAAGAATCGCTATTTTGAAAAGTGATTTTATGGGTCTAAAACAACTTTATTTTTTGGGGACTCATCAAATCTCTTTTTCTAAAGCTTAAAAGAAGGTCTCCTGAAAATTTCATGAACGCACGTCAGTTGCCGATCAAAAGGTCGTCTTTGGCCTTATTTTACTGTACTATATGCACAATATCATGAATAGACCTCTCATCCAATGCATTTAGTTTGAGGCAAACATTTTGAAGTTTCTTGTATGTGGCACCAGAGTTGCTGCCATCGATGTTGTTATTATTCAGCTGTATTTACAGTGTTGCCAAAACACTTTACCAAATCATAAACATAACTCTCAGTTATAAAATGTTTCATCCTTGGTTGAGAAGAGTGGTAATACTGATTTATCTATCATATGTCACTTGTACTTCATGTACGCCGCAGAAGATCCCACCACCGTCAATAGGTTATACTTATGCTATGAGAAGTCTATTCACATTAGTGTATATAGTCAAAGGCTATAGTAAGGTTCAAGAAAATAGTTTCATCAGAGATAGTGCATTGTTGCCAAATCTATCCAGAAGAATATTTTTATATGATGTTACACATAGTAAACATAACCACAAATGACAAGATTGCAACATGAGAAAAGGGTTCGGAGGGACACAGCTGTAAATATTTTCTATAGACTATTTTTGAGAACCTTATTATGTAGTTTAAAGTGCAATATTGATTTATTTGTATGTGTTTTGTTGTTTTTTATGAAAACTGCAAACATATTGTGAACTGAGTGGAAATAAAAAATTTTTTAATATTTAATCAATAAAATAAAAGGTATCCAATGGCAAACAGCCCAGGAGAAATAAACCCTCCAGGGGTGCCCACAGGGGGGAGGGGGTTACGACGCAGACTGCGTCGTTAAAATTTTTGGGGGGGGGGGGCGAAAAAGTGGAATATTTTTGTCCGAGATCAGGGGGGGGGCGATGTTTAAAGTATGCTTTTATAACGAGTATTAAAACTAGTTTTTTAATAAATCCTTTATGACCGTCTAAAACTGTACAGATTAGGATTTACCATCAATTTCCCCAAACTGTTTGTTGGTCAACAAACACAGTGACTCTCTGTATTCATTTTCTAAGGTTGGCGAAATCTAGAAGCCTGGTTGCTATGGAAACAGGCGAGCTGTAAATGCCGCACGCTATGTCGAACTATGTCGTTCGCGGAAGCGGCGGAATTCGGTGCCAAAGTTTTGCCTCACTTGCCCATATCTGTTTTTATTTAATGAAACAACACAAAAAACAGACACAATAAGCTGTTTGTAATTTTGTCCGGAAAGTAGCGTTTTTCATAGCCTTGGTCAATGAAATTTCCTGATACAGAAATCTGACTGGTGGTGCGTGTGCGATAACCTCAAAAAGTTTAGTTAGTAAGTTAGGCCTATTCAAGGTTTCTGAAATTCAAAACCAGGAATTATTGAATTGTTGAATATCCACAAAAAGGAAATTATAAAGATTCATGTGTCGCTGATGATTGATGAAACACCAAAACAAACGAAACAATCAAATACCAAGTTTAGTCTTGAAGCCGTGCCTTCCTATTTGCGTTGTCAAAGACAAACGGTGACCCCCGCACATTTCACTTTTATAACATAAGAATTTACCTCTATTAGGCCAAACCAGTAAAAAAGTTAGTTTAAAGTGTAATATTAATTATTATTGTAGTTTTAATCTTAATCTTCCGTAATAACTGCAGTAGCCCGAGACTTTGAAGAGATGTAGGCTGTAGGCTAACCCTAAGGATAATCATGTATTTAAAGGAAATGCTGCAAATATACTCATCATGCTCCTTAATAACTGATACATAAATCATGAAAATTGGTTTTGTAGTTACTAAGAACATGGTGTTTCAATTGAATAACTTATTAAGATAAAGCCCTGTAAATGTTTTAAAATGTACTCCAAGGCCTACATCCTAACTACTTTCAAAGTTTTTTTTATTTCTTTATATTTTTAATTTTTTATCACAGATTAATAAACTACGGTAATAACATTTTTTTTAACAGCCAAACTACATTTAACTAATTTCTTGATAAATGTATTACAGAAAGTTTACACAAGAATAATTTGTATTTAGGACAGGATATTTTATTACGGGGAGGAGGGGGGGTTACAAATTTTATAGCCACGGTGGGGGGGGGGGGTCTCGGTCTGGTTGTGGGGGGGGGGGGGGCTGAGTCCTGATCCAAGGGGGGGTGGGCACCTCTGAAACCCTCCCAATTACTATTGCCACTCAACTATATCATCAACTATCTATTCGGACAAAGACCCCATAACGGATTAAGTTTCAAAAATCTTGATGATTAATTTGCGTTCTAGGTATTCACAAACCCAAGTAAAATAAAAGCATCTTTCAATAAGTTTCTAAGAAAGTATGCTCAACAATAAACCATCTTCCTGTATTATAAATCAATTCAATACGGATGCTTAGAAAATTATTGCTTATCGTACAATATTTTATTTTAAACAAAAACACAACAGATATGGTACAAACAATAACTATATTTCATGAAGCAGAACAGCGAAGAAAACAAAGCTATACTTTTCCATGAATAAACTGATATACATCGTTTAAAAAAATGTTGGTTTTATATGTATATACAGGACAAATAGTATTAATGATAAATTACAACATAAATAATATTCTTGCAACAACCACCTTGCAAACTAAAGAGAATGTTCTTAAGCTGATCGAGACATCTAAAATATTTTTTTGGGATAATATCTTAAGTCAGGGGAGTCTTCTTTTTGTACAGGTAGCAAAAAACTGTTCATCTGGCTGAAGATATCTCCACTACCATCAAAAATGTTCTAAAATAGAAAAAAAATCATCATGTACTTTGAAAAAATTGCATGGTTCGTCCAAAAAAAATTCAGCTAAATGTAATGTAGATACCAGTTTCTAAAAATCCTTTAAGTCTGTCCCAACATTCTTTGCAAGTTACAATGCTATTCTTTGGCCAATAGATTATGAAGTTGTAAATAATTGTTCAAAAAAAGTTTTATAAGCTGAGATAGTTCAACAAGTTTACAAAAGTATGGTTAACTCTTAAAGGAATAACTCTTTGTAGATCTACCGATAGGCAAGAGAGTGGAGTAAACAAACTAACTCATCTCGAAGTTGAGTTACAAGTTTGAATGTAAACTACTTAAGAGTCTGCAGTACCTCCACCATTTTTGTATTTTGTCCCATAAGAACAATGTTAAATTTAAAACATTATGAGTTTGTTTTTTGTCAGAAAATTTCGAACTTGATGTCATTTTCAATGTTACCTTAGTATCTTTCATTTGACGTGATGGAAAATTAATAAAAAATCTATCCACTCAAATAACGAATCAAATATAATTATATATTAGCACTATTTTAAAACTATTTTAAACCATTTTTAGGAGGTCTATTAAAAAATTATTCACGTCATATAAACCGCCATACCATTATGGTGAACATATCCGATATATGGTGATCCGATATATCCTACCATAGTACTGAAAGCGTTAAAAGATAAATACTAGTTTAACTCACCAGTTTAGAGTTATAGAGAGGCGAGATGGTTGGAGAACTTGGAATAAATGGTTCATGTACGTATCTCGAGGTATTTTGTCGAAACGAAGGGACACTCGGTGACCTGTGGTACCCAACCACCGGTGGGGAGAGCAACCATTCCGGCAGTGGGCGGCTCTGCAGTGGTTGCCTTCCCCGGCCTTGCATCCGCGGTCGGTAATCGTACCGGTGGAGCCGAGGGGAGGGAATCATTCGTCTGCCATTAGATTCGGGTTTCTCCAGCTCCTCCAACTCCTCCAGAAACCCTTTTGTTTTTTTGGTGTTTTTGAAGTGGACCTTGGAGGGTTCGAATTTAAAATTCGGATCTGACAAAATTGAAATGAATTAGAAACTAAAAAGATGTGAGTCATACGACCATCTCTATGTTATAAATAACAAGCTTACAATTAAAATCAATAACTTAAATCGATTATATCCTCAAAAGTAACAGGTAACAGGAATTACTTGTAGATTTCACATTCAGTAAATATATTTGAGTAACATTTTTAGTACCAGTATCCGTACTGGTACTAAAATTACTGGTACTCGTAAAAATACTAAAATTTTACGTATTACTGTACGAATACGGATACTAGTACAGATAATAAATAAGAAAGGAAATGTATTTTCACTCTACAAATTTTCAGACTAAAGTTACTTTCTGACTGGCCTCATATATAAATTGGTGTAAAGTAATACCATTGACTATGTACATTAGCGTGAGTAGACTTCCCATAGCATAGGTGTGTGTGAAGCCTATTGACATATATATAATAGGTACATGGAAGTACACGTAACATATGATAGATAAATCAGTATTACCACTCTTCTCAACTAAGGATGAAACATTTTATAACTGAAAGTTATGTTTATGTTTTGGTAAAGTGTTTTTGCAGCACTGTAAATTCAGCTGAATAATAACAAGATCGATGGCAGCGACTCTGGTGTCGCGTACACCAAACTTCCAAATTTTTGCCTCAAACTAAATGCATTGGATGAGAGGTCTATTCACGTTAGTGTACATAGTCAATGGTAATACCAAAAATATAAGGGTGAGTTTCACCCTAGTGTGCTTGTGCTGCTTCATACAACATCATGAAATAATATTTTTCATGGGGAATTTAATTGTTTAACTATATTTGATAGTATTCACTAAAAATAAAAACTAGGAAAACCAGGCAATGAGAAATATTGTTTGAGTACAAACTAGTAGTTTTAACAATCCAATTTCATTTAGTAGGCTACAGTAGAACCCCATTCACTTTAAGTTCAAGGGGGTAGCCAATTAATTTTAAAGTAGGGGAAGTTTGAAATATTGAGAGTTTGGATAATTAAAGAGGTTAATATAAATTAAATTCAAATTGTATGGGTAACATTTAATTTTTTACAAACTCACAACTTAGTTAATACAAAATATATGTTGGAGACAATTTATAATATGTAATACAGTTCAAACATTATTTAAAAATAAAAATTCTCATGAACTTTAAAATGAAATTATGCGTTTAGGTAAAAAATAAAAATAAATTCAAGAAAAACTAACCCAAAAATTACTACTGAAAAATTGGAATTTTGAAGACTAGAATTAATTACTGTATTACCGGAACTACTTTGTTGTTAGGAAAATGTTTTCTGCATAAAAGTGTATAATTCTTGACTGGTTCAATTGCTTACTCAATTTGCATATGATCAAGTGTGTCAATACACTACAGTAGTGACAAAAGTTATTAAAAAATTCCCCCAATATAATTAAACTCTTTCATGATAAATAGAAAGTTAGTTCTAACCGCACCGAGTTTCCTTCTTTATGACGAAGTAAACTTACTACAGCATTCTTTTCCTTCTTCCTCATCTGAACCGTACCTGTCACGTTTTTTCACCTATCACGTCTCTCTCAGCCAAAAAATAGCACATCCCGAGAAAATCACCAATATGCATTAGCTCATGTTCCAACAGGCTTTTTTGTTAGAATTTCAGACACATGTGGGATTGCAGTTTAAACTGAAGAGGTTGAATTTGATTTTGATTTTGGAGGAAACGGTATTAATTATAGCAGTAAATGTCAAATTCTAGAGGTTTGAGTGTAAGCAAATGCAAATTCTAGAAGGTATATTTTGCCTAAAAATCTTGTGAGATAGCACAAGAGCTTTCCTGAAAATAAGATACTGAAACTTTGAACACAGTAACAAGGAACTTATAAGAATTAAAAAACAATGCAGAAAAAAAAGATCCTCATATTGTCCTCACTCCATATTCCATAACAATCTTTTTCGCCAACTTACCTGCAACCGTTCTTTAAGTGTTTTAAGTTTATCCTCAATAGACACAAACCTTTTTTTCCACTTTTCACATTTTAACAGTTAATTGACATTCCACGAGACACAGGTGCATTTGGGAGACAGACAGACAAACATTAAAGGAAGCGTATGTTAACTTCCTGTCCCCTCCCTCTTCCTATTTCCATATAAATACAAATCAGAATTATAATTTCCCTTAGAATACTAACACCGCCTCGGCAACCATGTCGAGGAATGTCAAAGTCAAGCAAGATGCAGGTTATGAAAAGCGCTTGGTTACAAGAGTGGTTAAAAGAATTGCGAGTATAGCAAATTGGAGATTGAAGGCACTAAAATGTCAAAATTATTTACTGTAGGAAAAAAAATTGAATATTTTCAAGACTATTAGTTCCGATGAAGCGGATTTCCGATGTCACCGAGTTGGATGAACAAGAGTGTATTATATATTATTTTTCAAATATTAGAAGTTTTGTTAAGGGAAAGTAGGAATACCAACTACTATACAGAGGTTTTTTAATTATTGAGGTTGTATTGTTACTAATTTTAGTGGGTGTTCTTACGCATTGATAA
Organism: Neoaliturus tenellus; assembly: GCA_030545055.2. NCBI lineage: Eukaryota > Metazoa > Arthropoda > Insecta > Hemiptera > Cicadellidae > Neoaliturus > Neoaliturus tenellus. Next base: position 332,933,938 of record CM061531.1, on the reverse strand, counting down.
CTTAGCTAGAGACCTACCAACTTTATGGGGTGGAGACCTTGTTTTCGTCAACGTAGGAATTGGTGAAGTACCAACACTCCTGGTGGACTTTGTTTTCGTCGGCGAGGGAGCTGGCGAAGTACTAACACTCCTGTTGGATTTCTTATCCCCTGATGATGTATGTGATGATCGCTGATTTTCTTTTATCCTGGAAACATTCGCAAACCGTATGACTAAATCTGTTAATCCACAAATTTAAACTATCAATGTTTATGATTTAAGATTTTCATATTTTATTTTGCCACATTGCTTTATGTCCATTTATATTATATTTGAAAATGTTAACAAAATTTTTCAAAGGAGCTAAGGGTCCACCGGTGGGAACAAGTTTTCTGATTATGGCCTTACTACTTCAGTCACTCGAAGAGTTGGGAAGACTCTTTCTGTGTAGTTCTTGAGTCTGTGCGTGTTTTACAGTGCCGTTGGTTTTTGTCTCAGTAGGTGCGGTGCAGACCCACAGTTTTTTAACTTTTAGTTTTTTTATACTACATATAAAACGTTTAAGATGAGTAATAAAATAATGTAAACAAAATAAAATATCATTGAGTGTGTGCATGTTTTACAGTGCCGTTGGTTTTTGTCTCAGTAGGTGTGGTGCAGACCTACAGTCTTTTTAGTTTTTTAGACTACATATAAAACGTTTAAGATGAGTAATAAAATAATTTAAACAAAATAACATATCATAGTTATTGCTACACTTTTATGAAAATTTTAATATGCATTAAAAATGTTTAAAATTGTTTTGCTTACCCCTTTACATAAATATCCAAAAGACGCCTTTTCACAGCCGAAACATAACCTGAAACAATGTTACACATAAAATACTGTAACTCCTGGCTGCACTATTGCTGGTTATACAGGGTTAGGCAAAAGTCTGGATACCCCCAGTTAACTTTTTAACGCGTTGCAGTAGGAAAACCAAACTCGGCACATGTTTACAAAATCAAAAACGGCACTTTTTCATCAACTACACAATTTTGCCCCTGCCCCCAAAATGGGGTATTTTGGGGGCAGCCCCAAATTTTCAAATGTAAACCCCTATCGAGTGACCCCTCATTTTAAACGGTTTATCAAGAGAAATTAAATAGCGCAAACCGGAGGTCGATATCTCACCCCTAACCAAAATGGCAGCCATTTCAAAATTTGACATGGGCAAGCAAGTATAAGTATGGACACCCCCAATTAATTTTTTAACACGTTGCAGTAGGAAAACCAAACTCGGCACATGTTTACAAGATCAAAAACTGCACTTTTTCATCAACTACACAACTTTGCCCCTGCCCCCAAAATGGGGTATTTTGGGGGCAGCCCCAAATTTTCAAATGTAAACCCCTATCGAGTGACCCCTCATTTTAAACGGTTTATCAAGAGAAATTGAATGGCACAAATCGGATGTCGATATCTCATCTCTAACCAAAATGGCAGCCATTTTAAAATTCGAGAAAGGTAAATTGACTTTACATTAAATCAGAAAATAGCTTTTTTAGAATCGAGAATATCTGGAATTATTTTAGAATTGAACCTACTAGTTCATTTCTGCTATTAGGTTCAATTCTAAAATAATTCAAGAAATTATAAATTCCAAAAAGCTATTTTCCGATTTAATTTTAACAAATGTAAATTTACCCTTCTCGAATTTTAAAATGGCTGCCATTTTGGTTAGAGATGAGATATCGACATCCGAATTGTGCCATTCAATTTCTCTAGATAAACCGTTTAAAATGAGGGGTCACTCGATAGGGGTTTACATTTGAAAATTTGGGGCTGCCCCCAAAATACCCCATTTTGGGGGCAGGGGCAAAGTTGTGTAGTTGATGAAAAAGTGCAGTTTTTGATGTTGTAAACATGTGCCGAGTTTGGTTTTCCTACTGCAACGCGTTAAAAAGTTAACTGGGGGTATCCAGACTTTTGCCTAACCCTGTATTAAGTACACCAACAACTTTAGCAATGTTTGTTTTTTCCAAGTCTTTACCTTACTATGACATAACATGACAGAGCTGACAACTTGAAGCAGTTTTACCAATTTACTTAAATATTGTGAATACTTCCCGACTTCACGACTTTTCCCGACAGGTAGACACCCTGTTTGTGTAGTTCATGGATTTACCTTGTTTTGCTTATCCACGCTAGAGGCACTTTTTTGAGAGAGCTATAAAAACATTTTCAAGAATCAATCCAATCCCTTTACAGCTAGACATATTAACTCATTCATTAGCAAAGAAATTAAATTCTGTATGTTTTTGTCTAAAAGTATTAGTAAACTGCGCGGATTTTTCTGTGCCTTAAAAAAGTTTATTTTGCAAATTTTGAAGGTGTTCTAAATTATGGACTATTAATATGGGGTAGTTGTTCAAATGAGAATTTCAATAGGATATTCTTAATCCAAAAAAAAAAAAAAAAAAAAAAAAAAAAAAAAAACTTTAAGGGTGATAAATAGGAGATCTTACTTAGAACATTGTAAGCCTCTTTTCATTGATTCTAACATTTTAACACTTCCAAGTCTATACATTTTTGAGCTTTGTAAATGGCACTCAAAAAATCCATCCATTTTTCATCATAACTTAGAAAACAAATGTGGTACCCGAAGGAATTTTCTCCCTTATCCTAAACATAAAACATCAACATTTGAAAAATCTACTGATTATAATACTAGAAGAGTAATTAAAAAAATTTTAAGACACAATCCACATGTCTCATTTAATAGACAGTTTTTAAGAAGTTTAAAAAAAGTTCTTTTAACAAAAGCATACTATTCATTATCAGAATTTTACGATGATGAAATTTTATTGCCCAGAAATGCTTGTTGAAAACATTATGTCACTTTACCAGCTAGATATACCATTTCAATAGACTAAGTGTAATTAAGGAGCATTTTGTTTTGATTTAAATAAATTATTACAATAAGTTTACAGACATGTTCTCAATGTACATTATTGTATTTTTTATGAGAATAAAATTCTTGATTCTCGATTCTTGATTCTTGACTCTTTATTTCCTTAGTACTGATCCCTGCCTGGTTTTAAAACAGTACGAAAAATCCCATTTCCAACTTGTCACAACAAAACACTAAAGATTTCACCAAACTTTGCAAATAATACTAACTGTCGTTTTTAAAGAGTGCCGCCTTTGTCTTGGAGCAGCTGAAGCTGACGACTCTGGCAAATTTCTGGTACAGCTCCTTGTCAGGCTGAGGCAGTGTGTCCCCGGGGTTGGCACCACTGGAGGTTGTGGCCAGCCTGTTCCCGGAGCCTCCCTCAGCTGTCGAGTGGTGAGTGCTGGACGAGAGACGGTCCGCGGAGCTCGGCGGCGACCTAGAGTGACAAACCGGAGATTGTGTGCTAAGGCTTAAACTGTGTGGGATGAAATTTTACAATATCGACCTGGAATGAAGAATTACCAGTTTATGTAAGCTTAAGCTATTGTGATTCTCTTGAGAGTTTTACATTAATTAAGTTTACATTTAAATAAAGGAACGGTTTAAATGACAGCTGATTGTACCAGATTATGTTAATGTACAAAATTTGTGAGTGTGCATGTACATGGGAAATAAAACTAACCACACAACTCCAAATAACCAACCTCTTCATACTATAGAGAATGAGCAGCAGAAATATTACGTCTTGTTTTCCTTTTGTATTAAAGCCTTTGTATTTTCAGAGGCTGACCTTACATGCTTATGAGTTTTGGCTTCTTTAATTTGTCTTTAGGCTACTTTTATTTTATTTTTACTAAAATTTTTTACTGAATAATTTTATTAAAACGAACGAAAGTAAAACTCAATGAAATAATACAGTCCACTAGGTATAAATAAATAGGAATAATTGGCATAATAGGTCGGTATCAATAGGTATAAATAGATACCAATAGGTATAATTGGCAAATTCCATTTTTGTTAGTAACTTCGTGCAAAAATGAAATGTCACAGAACACGTGGTATAAATTTAAAACTACCTTGAATAACACAATTTTGACTCAACTGAAAAAAGATATAATCCATATTGGTTTCTAAATATTGTTGTAATGGTGAAGATTGTTAATAATAAAAACTATAATTAAATCCTCCTACTTGAAATAGAAATAAATGGGGTCAAGTCTGCCCAATAATTCAAAACCAGAATGATCTCAATTGATTTGGTGAAATGAACAATCCTTAAATCATTACCGTAACATGGTTAAATGATATTCAAACCATGACATGTTTTTTTAATAATGGCAATCAGAGGCTAAAAGAAATAAAATAATATAGGCCTAGTACCTAAAAATTCATATGAAAAGAATAGTTTTTATTTCTGATAATAAAATTTATTCAGCACACACTTACACAAAGAAAAGTAACAAAAACACTATAAAAGGTACGGCTACACATAGCAGGAAAGATTTCGGAAAGGAAATGGACAGGACACAGACAAAATTCTGATGGGGTGGCTACACATATTGGGATACGGACAGGACATTTCTGAGGCGAGAGGTTACGCGCGCACCCGTCCGACACTTTTCATGCCGCCGGCTGCCACACCACACTCACTCACTTACACAAAGCTACCGTCAGAATTTTCTGAGAGTGTCAGAAGGGGTGGCTACACATACCAGGATGGGATACGGTCGGGATACAACATTTGGCAAATGAATGCTCATCTGGCGATCCATCCGACACGGCGAACGTCCTGTTCGTCTTCTTTCCGTGTCCTTTCCTGCTATATGTAGTCGCACCTTTAATCTAATATATTCTAAGGACAAAATCCTGAAATAATCATATGCACATCATTTCATAAAACCTGAAAGTTTCCCATTGCATGGCCCTAATATAAGATCGATCCCAAACTGTGGAGCTTAAATAAGAGTTTCTTTGAAAAGAAACATGTGCAAAGGTGTAAAAACTTGCACCAAGTTATGTTAGAGTTAAAAGCAGGGTTTTTATACATTTTAGTTGGCAGTACTAGGGGGACCAAGCTTAGGCTAGATAAAATTCTCATGCATCACTTTCCTTTCTCAGATAAACCTCGTTCGCTGTGCTCACTTGCCCTCTTTGTTTTTAAGACGAGCTCAATCACTTCGCTCACTCACCTGGTCAATGGATACTTTGCACTTCGGTGAACTACAGGTTAAAGAAGCAACACTTTGGTTTATAGCTATACAATTATCAGCTGTTTTTCATTCAATTTAGTAGCTAACAAATTCCATAATAACATGGGACCTCTGAAACCGCATTTTTTCCAGCCATGGGACCAACTTCAATCGATTCCTCTTGGCCAAAACCCCCACGTTCAACCAAAAAAAAAAAAAGAAAAACCTTGAAACAGAAAAAAAAATTTTTGCCTGTACAAACAGTAAGTTACTTGTTTTAGAGTATAAGATAAGATACTGTAAGAAACCATGTCTTCTATTGTTAGAAACTTTGAGTGGTTGTAACCCCCTGTCAAAACACCTTTAGAGTCTAATGAATTGTAAGTATATACTTACATCCTAAGCATAAGACTTGAATTTTAGGTATATTACTAAAAAAGTAGGCCTACTTTCAGTTATAAGACAGTTTCAATGGTTGTTGTGTAAAAAAAACATTTTAAAACTAAATTGAAATTTCTCTCACCTGTGAAGTAATCGTTCTACCACTTTTGATCTTTTTTGCTCAGGGCTCTGCCAGGGAGCAGATTCCGAATTGGTGTTTACTTCAGTCTTTCCTTTGCAGCAATGATGAGTACACTGGCATTGGTTACCATTGGAGAGAGAAATTATTTTATGCAGTCCTTCATCAAGCCTTGTTTTCATTTCTCTTGTCATGACACCCAATTCTGGAAAAGTAAATTAAAAACTTGATAAAGAGACATATTTTATGTTTAACTGTCTAAAACTGGAAATACCTAAACAAACAACAGAGTATTATCCCATTTGACACTTGAACACCTTAAACTCTTATGTATATTTTAGTTTTTATATCTAAGATTTTTACACATTAATCAGTACGCTCCTACAGTTGCCACCCATGGGCCCGGAAGCATTTGCATCAACTCTCATCGGGCTGTTTTGATGAAACTTCAAACCCATCCTACAGTACCATATGTCTCTTGTACTTCCATGTACGGCACGCTACCGTAAATTGGTTTCAAACGCCTATGCTATGAAAAGTCTATTCACCTTAGTGTACATAGTCAATGATAAAACTGTAGTTTATTACAAATGGATATGTTTTCTGACCAAAATTTCACAGGTGAAGGACGAATATGTATGTATCAGTGTGACTCATAGTGAAGGTTTAATTATACAACATACAGCAAGCTGTTTGTTTCATTAAAGAACCTAATGAATAGGGACATCCTTATGGAGAAGTGAGAATGCCGTCCCCGAAACACAGATAGCACCACCAAGATGGTAAGGATTATGCTAAACATATGACTAGACTAATTTTAGAGAAGTTTGTTATTGTTTTGATTCTATGTAAACAAATATGCTCATTTTGACATTTGAGAGGTATAAGAGCGCTTCCCGTGACAGTAAGGAGAAGTAACCCTAGAACCAGCGCTTTATTTACCTCTAGTTTTCGAGGGTAAAACTAAAATTTTTTAACATGGGATGTCCCTACTTATTTGGTTCTGTATACATAGGTAGTAGGGCTTCACCTGAGACTTGGAAAGCAGTGATGGCCAACAATTTGATTTATCTTTGAAAATTAAAAACATTAAAAATCATGTAGAGAATGAAATTTTATGTATAAAAATTAAGCTTTCTGTATTTAAAAAATTAACTTACCACCTCTTCTATGAAGCTTTGTCTGGATCCCATTGACAAACAAGCCTTTTTGTGTCTGAAAACAAAACATGGTTGTTATGATATTGTGATTAATTTGGTGCATGGCACCCTGATACTCTCTGAACCACAAAGGTGCAGTAAACGCAAAAAAGAACTTTTTCTTGATTGATCTCCGTTCAGTTTTTTAATCAATAATTTACTAAATTTGTAATGTGATTCTTTTTAAAAATTTCTGGTCCACAAAATATTTTATTATAAAGGGGTTTTAGAGTTGAAAATAATGGTTATAAGGTGTGGAAAATCATTATTAATTTAGGTTAACATTCCTTCCAAACAGTCAAATTTACTTCAACTTTTGCATCTTGTAGTGCAAGTTTTTTTTTTATCATAGTCAGGGGCATTTAAATATTCCCAAAGGAAAAAGTCACAGTGGGAGGAATCTTGTTTAACTTTGGCAAACATGGAATAACAGAAAATGTGCAACCCAAGGAACACCTTAACAACTTTTATCAACAAGCACATGAGGCGGCCTCATCTAAAGAGAAGAAAACTTTTTCTTGTTCATTTCTTGCCTCCTAGTTTTGGTCTGGGAATTTTTTCCATTGTGCAAGTTGTCAAACAACAATAATTTAAAGTGGGTAAACAATTTTAAAAAAATGTTAAAAATGTAATGGGAAGATACCTTGAAAATATTACAATTAACTGGACAACTAAAAACAAAATAGCTAATAATAAAAAAGTTGATTAATTACTTGCCGTTTGATGTGGAATGATTTCTTTCTTGACTGTTTCACAATTATTTCTTTTCTGTGCTTTCTTGGTGGGTTTGGTTTTGATTAAAACTTTCTGCATGAATAAAACAAACAAAACACTTAATATAAATAAATAATATGAATAAATTTTAGATTGATTGCCAACTTATTTTTTAAAAGTACATTAAAATAACCTGCTGTACTGCAACCAACATTTTCGCCATGATTACTGTTGTACAATAGGCCTAAATTGTTTGGTCTATCTTAGCAGCTTCAAAGACTCAACAATTTACTCAAATATATTTTATTATTAGACCACAAATATCCATAATACTGTCCTATTACATTGTTACAGGAAATAACTTATATTTACATTAAAACTTTTGTCGCTTCCATGAGTGTATTAGTATTCATTACACAACGTTTAATAGAATATGACACTTCTTAAAAATTTAATTAATTTAAAAAGAAATGAAAAGGCATTTAGGATTCTAACAAGCCTATCAGACTACTTCTAAATATTTGGTATAAAAGTATTTTTTTTAATCATTATCAAAAGAAATGGCAGTTCTGAATACAAACATGAGCTTAGTAGGGGAAGGTCGGCTAGTATCGGACAGCGGGTAGTTTCGGACAAACGCTGTTTCCAGCTTTTGCCGCTAGAGACAGCACTGACTAGGACATCAGCAGAAGCCCCAAGGAGAAAGACTATGTGAGCGCCATTAGGTGTTTCGTGCCTCAATAATCGTCTGCGCTGTGACATTTCTTTTTGTTTTTGTGACAATTTCTGTGCACGTACGTATGTTTGAGACATCAGTGTGCTAAACTGAGTTAATACTTTTATGATTCAACGCCACTATTTGATAGTAAAGAGGCTTTACTTTGTTTTGTAGGTGAATGGTTATTTTAGTTTGGTTATTATGGAAGTGGTAGTCAAAATGGCGGACCATGTCAGTCGGGTTGTATCGGACAAGCTCGCGTCGGGTAGTATCGGACAGAATGGGAAGGTTGTAAATTGTTGAAATAATTGTAAAAAACTTAACGTAATCAATAATTAACTCCCATTTTTTATTTTTAGGTTTTCGTACATCATAAGAGAGAAAATGAACAAAATAAAAGCACAAAGGTAGACTTAAAAATTTAAATACTGGACTAAGGCCTTCAAAGGAGGAAAATAAGAAAGTTTTGAAAAAGGCAAAAGACAAAAATGTAAAAAAATCACAAAAAGGCAATTACAGTTTGAAGAAAGAAGTAGGTCTGAAACACATTGCATTATTTGTGATGAGACATTTCAATAAAACTGGATACAATGTTCACATTGCAAGGGTTGGCCTCCCGAAAACTGCGTGCTCAGCTTGAGGACAGCCATCTCTATTATAAGTGTATGATATTTGTGTTGAGCACGAAGCAAAGAAGAAAAAAAACTTTAAATTGAAACAGTGTTTTGAGTCAAGTGATCTTAATTTTGTGACTTTGAAACTCAATTTCCTTTATTTGGACGTAAGGCTATCAACTGAAAAAAAACTCACAGTGAAAACAAATTTTTTATACTTATAGTTAAGTTTTTTATAGTGTTAAAACAATTTGTAATGATAAGTGTGTTTTCAGGCTGCAAGTGGTTTTATTTTAGCTACAGGCAGTTGTAGTTAACCATGTCCGATACTACTTTCCAAAAATCAAATGGGATCAAAAGTAAGGTTTAGAAAAAGTATGGAAAAGTGATATATTCATTCATGCCATAATTATTATATTACATGTGTGAACAAATAACATTTCAAACTTTGATATTTTGCCTAGTAAATTATCATTTCTTTTATCACTAATTAGAAAATCGAAAAAAAGCTTAAGTGTCCGATACTACCCGACCTTCCCCTATTTTAACGTACTATTAGGCACAATATTAGTAGGTAGGCAGCAACTAACCTTATCAGAACAGTTTTCTTTTTCAGAGAGAAATCTCCCCAAATCCTCTGTAAATCTTCGTAGTTTAAACTGTCTCTCCTCCTACAAACAAAAGTTTATCATTTGATTAGTTTCTAAGCCACCGACGGTACCAAACGTGCAGAACATTATATTATCAACTAGTGAAGACATTTCTTAAGTGGAATTATTCCTACATTACAACACAATGATGACAGCAAAAATACAAAGATAATAATTACATACACAAATAGTATCAAGAATTTTAACATGTACAAATTTTCGGAGATACATAAACATGCAAGACTTTGCATTAATGAGGGCAAAATTTACACTAACCAAATGACCATGCTTGACTATAGACAAAGAGAGAGAAAAAATATGACAAAATGCAACTGTAATAAATACTGTCAAAAAATTACAAAAAAAATAATAGATCACAATAATAACAGGCTTATATAGTAATAATAATAACAATAACAATACAAGCAAAATTAATTAAGTGATCACAAAGATAGAAAAATAGACTTTAGGCGGTAACTACTGTCAATGAAAAAGTCAAAGTGTGGAGAAAACAGGTAACCCAGTCTGTGCAATCTTGGGATAACACCGATTAGTTCGAATAGTTTGTTGAAGCGGGGTGTTGCCTGAACAGATGTACCAACCGTGTCCGACTTGGAACTCGCAGTTCCATGAGGGCAAGCAGCGCAGGGCAATCCACCTTACCAAAAAGTAGCCACCAAAGAAATGTGAGGTCATGTAGTTGACGTCTTGTCGACAGTGGACAAAGGTCAAGCATCTTCTCAATTTGATTCAGTGGCACCTTCTCAGGTACTCAAAGCCCAACCTGACACCAATGACTCGTACAAATTGGTCCTGGAGCTTCTGCAACCGCTGAATTTGTCCAAGTTGAAAAGGGGACCAGATGATACACCAATATTCAAGCACAGACCTTACCAGGGACTTGTAGACAGCAGTCATCACATTGATAGCCAATCCTTTTCTTGATGTGCTGATAAGAAATCTTAAAGCGGGTGGCTCTACTAACAATATAGTTAATGTGGTCTTCAGAGTTCAAGTTTGAGGATAGGACAATGCCTAAATCCCGCATAGTCTCCACACGCTCTAGAGGGGAACCATCCAGGAAGTAGTCAAAGACAATGATATCTACAGATCGATTGAATCTCAAGACTCAACATTTGCTGGCGTTCGTTTTCATGCAGTTCAGATGACACCAATTTTAAATAAAGTATCCTGAAGATGATGACAGTCACTAATAGAGGCAACAGAGGTAAAAACTTTGATGTCATCAGCGAATAACAGGCAGTCCATAGATACGTAATCAACTATATCGTTCACAAACAAGGAGAATAAGAAGGGTCCTAAGTGGGACCCCTGAGGCACACCAGACAATGCCTGGAAGGGTTGAGAAGTATTTCCAGCCATCTTAACCATCAGGGAGCGATCCGAGAGATAGAAATGAAACCACCGGAGAACTCCCCAATATCCCATAGGCCCTCATCTTGGCAAGGAGGTGCTAGGATCTAGGTTTAACTTATACACCCAAAGTAGTGATGGCAGTATATAACACCCTTGGAATATGCCTAAGTTTTCACCCAAGAACAGAAAAAAGAAGATGACACCGATAAGACCCTTTATTTATTCATTTTATATTTATTTTTTAAGAGGTTGGCAGGCCGCTTTTTGCCTTGCTCTACTCCATCCACATAGACGATTGATCTGTGGGTGGATTGTATTGTATTACACAAAGTAAAGGGGTGAGCCGCTACAGTACAGTATTCACTTTATTAAGTCTAAAATTTTCTCAAATAGCCTATATGCTAGTTTTTGTTTATCCCTAATTCTTAAAATTTCATTTGCAGCTCCTCTTTTATCCGTGCAATTGGAATATTGGCCACTTAAATTTGAACAGTAATAATAATTAACTATGTGGGGTAGGAATTTAAACATAATTTTGTCTCTGAGTGAAATTACATTATTTTAAGACTAGGTCTATATTAAACAACAAAGCAACTTATAGACGTATAGCATTATTATTAATTAAAGACCACTAACCTCTGAAGGAGAGATATTCTTGTTTTCTTTTGGTGATGTTACTATAGTTCTTTTGCGTTTTCTTTGACGGTTTTGACAGTATCTCTTGTCCAAATCCATTGCTCAGCTTTTAAAAACAAAATAAATATTTCAGAAACTAATAAACCTTTGCAATTAAAGTGTTAAGGCCTTTTTACCTTCTTATAAAAAGTCCTACAACAGTAGAAGCCCTCAAATCCAGCCACCTCTGGATTGAACGGATTAAACAGAACCTATATTATACGGTAATATGTGTGTTCCAACAATGAACTATTTTAGGCTGTATTTAACAATGAATTGCATCATACTTGCTCAATGAGTGATGTGTATCAACTTTGTAAATCATGATTTGCTCACTTGGACATTGATGATGCAGCCCGGACAACGGACAAGCAGATTATAAGCAGCGGATGAAACTGCGAATAATACTAGTCTTCTGTCAACAAAGACCTTAACAGTAACAAATGGGACCGTAATGGTGACAGAATCCTTCTAATGATCTAAATTCCGTGTTACATCGACGATCGTGTCATGAAACACCCAAAAGGTTAACGATAAAAATAGATCAGTAATGTTTTAGAAGACATCCGAAACCGAATAGTTCGGAAATCAGCAATTGAACTGATATTTTAGTGATATAACATGGAAAAAGTTGACTCTTGTCTATTTTGGAAGTGGGAAACGGCCACGACTGGACATTTCATTTCTGTAATTAATGTTCATTTCCATGGGTTATCTGGTGGCCGAAGCATCCAAGGCTGGACTAGAGGGCTTCTAGTGTATATTTTGAAATACAAAATAGTCTATGATTAATATTACAAAGGCCTATGCCTACCATTTTCAAATTCTGAAAGGACTAAACTTAGAAAAAATTTTACTAGTCAACTTAGTCAACTTTAAACCTGAAAGTTATTCAAATTAAAAACTCATGGGGACTGCTGTAGGTTAACCAAACATACAGGGTGTAAAAAAAGTCTGTCCCCCCCCTTTAATTTTTTTATTTGTTGAGATAAACAAATATCGTTTGGGGGGTGATAGTAACTTAACACAAAGTACCTTTTGACGTTATCAATAATTTTTAGTCTTGCCAGGGGGACGGCCCACCAGGAGTCAGAAGAAAATCTTAAATGTAAGCATAGGTTGATATGTACATCAAATTAAAGGTCTCACTTAGCAGAGTACAATGCCGCAAACTAGACTTAAAAAGGATGACCCGGACAGAAATGGTAGGCGTTCAAAGTTTCCATTAAAATCATATGGGTAAAAATTAAAAATGCAATAACTTTCTTAATACTCAACCTTTTGACGTCTGGTTTGCGGCTAATAACTCCTAATGCATAGACGTTTAAAATTATGTATGTTGTGACAAAAGCCGAAGCATATCTCTGTAAGACTTCATTGGAGGACGTCCCATAGAGGATGTTTAAATTAAAAATTCCTTAGCCTCTGTCACATCATACATCATTTTAAACGTCTTTGCATTAGGAGTTATTAGCCGCAAACCAGACGTCAAAAGGTTGAGTATTAAGAAAGTTATTGCATTTTTAATTTTTACCCATATGATTTTAATGGAAACTTTGAACGCCTACCATTTCTGTCCGGGTCATCCTTTTTAAGTCTAGTTTGCGGCATTGTACTCTGCTAAGTGAGACCTTTAATTTGATGTACATATCAACCTATGCTTACATTTAAGATTTTCTTCTGACTCCTGGTGGGCCGTCCCCCTGCCAAGACTAAAAATTATTGATAAGGTCAAAAGGTACTTTGTGTTAAGTTACCATCACCCCCCAAACAATATTTGTTTATCTCAACAAATAAAAAAATTAAAGGGGGGGTGACAGACTTTTTTTACACCCTGTATATTACAGTAGACAAGAACAGAAACAGATAAACGAGTAGAGAAGTATAATCTTCCTCATAAAAATTCAAAATTCAAACTTTCAAATTTTGAATTTAAAGCTAGATGAATAAAAGTTGAAAGCATATAGATGAAATTCAAGTTTTTAGCAAGATTTCATTGCTGGAATTGGTGGTAAATTTTATTGATAGAAATTGTGGTTGGTTAGTAGTTTATTTGTGTGTTGAGCGGATCACTAATTGTAATCCCGAGATATAATTTTTGCTACCCCTATCAGTTTCTACATCCCTTGGTCTTAAGCAACCTTCCTTCTGCATGGATAAGACAAGTGATTTCACAGCTTTCCTACTAACAGTTCATACAGTAGTGTGTGTATCACCGTAATGATTTTCTGCAAGGGAAAGTAATCTCTGAATCTTATTTATTCAAGCCTATTTCCAACAGTACAATAATCATCATGTTACAGATAGCAGAGCTTTAGTGAACTGTGGGCTAACTACCGGTACCCTAAACTTAGCCGTCTCATTCATTAAGTACGGTAGCTCAAAATCCAACTAAATAAATTTGGATCTCTCCAAATTGTACAAAAATAATAATAATAATAATAATAATCTAAATGTTAATTTAAATCACTATTATTATGCTAAATTTTAGGCCTAGCATATAAACCAAAAAGTGATATTAAGTTAAAATTTTTTCTATAGCAAGTTGTGGATTATGTTTGAGGGTATAAAATTTAATTTAGTCTGTGCCAATCATCCATGTATAACTAGTAAAGACATTCTTGAAGGCTGAGAAATTAAACAGCTAGGAAAACCAAAGCTAGAAATAGGGAGACTAGGTACACTATAGGTAGGTAGGCCTACTGTCAATGTATACAGAACCAAATAAGTTGAAGTAGGGACATCCTTATGGGGATGTGAGAATGCCACCCTCAAAACATAGTTTGTTATTATTTCTATTTTTTGTAAACAAATAAGTTAAATGCTCATTTGGAATTTAAAGAGATAGAAAGAGCGCTTCCCATGGCAATAAGGAAAAGTGATCCTAGCATTTAGCTCTTTATTTTCCTCTGGTTTTCGAGGGCAAAACAAAAACTTTAACATGGGATGTCTTTACTTAACTTATATGGTTCAGTGGAAGCAGCCTTCTACAACTAGCTATATTTAAACCCTTTTTGTCCCATCGTAAACGATCATGTGTCACACAATTTTCAGTTGCTATAGAAACACATTAAAAGTAGGTTTTCAACCTCTTAGTCCTTTTGTGCACGTTCCTGTACGTTTTATGAAGAGTATTTTAAGTTTTCCTAAGATTCTGAGTTGGTAAAACTGATTTCCATTTTTTTATTTGGAACCGTGTCGGAACACTTGTACTGTCAGCCAGGTATGCCCTGTTGTATTTTTCATTTTCTACATAATTATTGGACAAGAAGTATGAAAAGTTGGAAATTACTAATCTAAAAGGTATGTAGTATTATCCTGAATAATATTTATAATATAATAGTTTTATAATTTTAATATTTTTTTTTTAATAAATGTTTAAAAATTCATGTACACACGTTTGTGTGCAATGTTACTCTAAAACCAAAAATGTCGTTGTACACATTCGTGACCATTAAGAGACTCATGAGTGCAACTGACTTAGGCCTTATATTTAGTTCTACACTATTGTGGCCATTTGGACTCAAGTATGCAATTCTCATTAATTTACAAAGTTTTTTTTTTAAATCAATGCTATTTTACATGGTTTCAGGCCATAGCCGTGGAGAGATACGACATGACATGATGGGTAATCAAGGAGACACGCTGGAGAGGGAGGCATTGTCATGTATCGTGCACCAGAGGAGCTGCTGGATAAGCTTGTAAAGTCTCGGAAATGGGCCCCGAGAGTGATTTTTCACCTCATTGATTTGAGTGTATTCAATAGTTGGCTTGAATAAGTGCCATTGCACACTTTGTCAAGTGAACAAATAAAACGAGATAGATATCATGGATTTTAGAATGAAAATAGTGTCATATCTCATTGAAGCTGGTAAAACCATCGAGACTCCAGAGAGGATATTCAGCCACCACAGTCGAAGGCTCAAAAACAGTACGAATTACGGCCTTCAAGAGCAGTCCAGTTGGACACAATGGACCATCTCTACATTATCTGTGATAAAAAGGGACCTGGGAGGAACAAAGTTATGGGCTGTAAAGGCTGGTCACATTTCTGATGTTCAATGTATGGAATTTATCTGATGTTTTCAAAACAGAAAAATTGTTTCTTTGATTTTTACACCTCATCTCACATGAAGTAGAGACAAAAAACCTCTCTAGATGCGTTTTACAATTTTTGTAACAAGACTTTGGTTTAAATATTGTATAAGTGTACATTCCAATTTATAATAAACCTGTTTTATAAGTTTCAAATTTTATTTTAGATTTTTCCCAAGGGTTAAAAATTTCACCATGTCACATTTTGTACATTACATATAGACCTAGTAAATAAGATTTTTTTAATCGCTTTATTTTCTCTGACACACTATACAATCCAGCTTTAAAAATATTTATTTTTAAATTAATTTTTAAAAGACTGGGACTGAAAGAGTTAAATGACTTATTAATGACAATTAATAATTAATGTTATTAATGACTTGTAAGAATAGTGTTACAGAAGCAATTTGCATTTTAAGACTAAAATACTTACTTAGGGCCTAACTAGCTGTTTACAATATTTATAATTAATGATATACCAGAACTGGTTGACACAGTTAATAACCTATTAATATGGCACTCCCAGAGAAAGGACAAACAACTCAGAAAAACTACCTGTTCCAAAAAATTTAACTAACTTATTTTTAAAAATTTCGACTAGCACTCATGATCCCAGCAATCAAATCAAAATTCAATCGCATCAGGACAGGACAGGTTAGGAAATGTCAAGTTCCAGGATAGCCAACAACATGACCACCTCACAAAATACCCTATAAAAATTGCACTTGTTACTATATGTAATAAACTTAAAGTTACAACTGCGATTGGTGTTTTTTGGATAGTCAATAATGTAAGATAAGATCTTTCTTCCACCATGAGATAAGATTACATACGGGAGTATATATTGTAGATACAGTTTATTAGCTACGACTGGGACGGTGGCGACGTCCTGTAATCCAGCTACTTGGAGGTCACGAATTGTGGATAGTTATAAGCGATGCCTTGTGTATGCGATGTTCCTTGGTGGGGATTAACGTCCGCACTAGTGAACATTAGTTCATCCATAAGGACCATCCTCATAATTAGACCAATTCGTAAATTGGAGGTTGAAATTGTGGTTCGGATCCCACGTTAAACTGTAGGTCCCTAGATACCATTGGCTGTTGGGCTATTAATTAACAGTCCTGTCTAAGGAGAATGTCGGCCTTAGTCAGTAACAAGACTACAAGATCGCGCCACAATCGAGGAGGTGCCGTTCAAAAAAGGTTTTGTCACAAAAAATCACATATTGAGATATTGGTATCACTGTAAATTTAAGGTTATTTTAAACGGAATACGTTTCTGATATAAAAACTGGTCAGAAAAAATCTTGTCCAATGGTTTTTACTGGTTAAAATAAGTGAAACCAAACAAATAGAGTTTTGTCCACCACATGTTTTCAACCAAAAAAGATTTAGTCACAACCAGCCAATCACAGGGCTTGATTTTCTGCTACCCATGATGCTTTGCGGTTATTGATGCAAAGAGCTGATCACAGTTTTAGTAAAAAGACTGCTTTAAAAGACTGCTCAAAACACAATTTGTTTTGTAATGATTTTTATAATCAAATCTTATTTCTATTTCAAAGTTTTTTGTAACAATTCTTAATATAATGATTTTTAATTATTATATCAAAATCAAAATTTTTAAAGACACATATATTTAATAAATAATTTTTTTGAAAAATAAACCTTTAGTAATTTTTTTAATAATAAATAATTTTTAATGATCCTTATTTTTATTACCAGACGCTGGGTAAAATTATTAAGTGTCACTTTCCTTACTCAGATACCGCGAGGCGTTCACTAGGAGAAAGTTACGAGGCACTGTTG
This sequence comes from Neoaliturus tenellus, assembly GCA_030545055.2. Lineage (NCBI taxonomy): Eukaryota > Metazoa > Arthropoda > Insecta > Hemiptera > Cicadellidae > Neoaliturus > Neoaliturus tenellus. Next base: position 332,916,462 of record CM061531.1, on the reverse strand, counting down.
AATTTTTATTTTCGTTCTTAAACCCCCAAGTTATTAAAGAAAAAAATGTTATGACTCTAGTGGAATTTCATCAAGGCCTTAAAAGTATGTAATTAAAATCAAGTAAAATATTTTTATTTTTTCAACTAATTATTCCTATTATTATATAATTATATTATGATAGAATATCAATTATTCATTCAAAAAAGAATTAGTCCAAATGCTTCTTCAATCAAAAAAGGTTTTGTCCAGGGAGACTGAACAAAAAAGGTTTAGTCCAATATTTTTATTCTTTTTTTCAGTAAAATATTTCAAAATATATTTAATTTAAGTCATGAATTCTAAGTTTTATAGCATCTGAGAGCTGTTAGTTCATAAACATACCTTGTGTTATCAGATATAAACGAAATATGAGTTTTTCGGCTACCCTGAAAAGTCTGATTTACGTGACTAAACCTTTTTTGAACGCCACCTCCTCAATCATCCTACACTCATCTCTCATTCATATTCAGGTTAAAATACCCACTATGTGAGGTCCCTGTCTCAATATAGTGATATAGTGAAAATAATAAGTTTACTTTGTACTTTTAGTGGCTAGGAAACCCCACATGTTTTAATAATCTTATTATATTATTCTTATACTCTGACATGTGGAAGATAACAAGCAATGTTTGTACAAGCAAATTATTTTCCCTCCAAGGATTTTTTATTTTTTTGTTTATTGTGGCCGCTAGGAATCGATTGGAGTTGGTCCCATGGCTGGGACAAATCCGGTTTTCGAGCTAGAGCCCTTCAAAGTTCCCATGTTATCCTTATGGAGATTTTGAAATTGAAAAAAAGCTGATAACTATAGATATAAACCAATGTGATACATCTTTAACCTGTAGTTTAGGAAAATCATACCAAAGTGCAGCAGCCTTCAGTCTGGCGAATGAGGGAAGCGAACGAACTCGTCTAAAAAAGAATAAAGAGGGCGAGTGAGCGGCAAGGTCTGTAAAGGAAGAAGTATAACTTCTTCCAAGGTCAGCCGTATAGCTTTTTTGTGTTCCGGATATGAAGCATCTAAACTAAAACGGAAGTCAAGTTACGTTATAATATTTACCATTACACAGCTGATTAAGAAAGAGAATGAAGCAGTATTGCCACGGGTACGGTATTTATCGTAACGACGCCATATTACTCTACTTTAAATTTGGATTATTAGTTGATAACAAACCATTAGGTAATGACCAAATTACAAATTATCAATCAAGGTAAATCTAAAACCATAAATTCTACCCTATTTTGCTTTGAAATTCCTTATTTTAGTAATTGTTGAGACAAAAAATTCCCAACGCAAACGAGAACGATTTTTGTTTTCTGTTTTGTTGGCAACACTTGCCGGTAGGCGACATCCATGGATGTCGAAGAAAGTGACACCATTGCTCTTATGGGATGCGGCTCTCCTGGCCCTGGCCTATAGTCTCCTTGAGTGAGCGGAGCGAACGAGCTTTGTCTATGAAAGGAGAGTGACGATTGATAATTTTACCGAACATAAGCCAGCGATCTCTAGTTGTAGTTATAGAGATCGCTGGCATAAGCTTGGTCCCCCTGGTACTTTTGAAGTAACTGTGATGATGTTTAGCCAAGTTGTGGTCTGATGATGTTTTCGTTGAAAACGAAAGTCCTCACACAATAAAAATTATTATTAATAGAAATCTGAAGACTTAAATTAAAATGTACTTATTAATTTCTGATAAGAAGAGCTTATTTGCAGAATGGCCCTTCTGTTTTGTTGGTCATTGTTGTTAGATCAGCTGGTTGTGGTTGGTAACTTTTAAAAGAAGAACAAGAAGAAAGGAGAAGAGTTGTCAAAAAAACTTGAAAATATCAAAGTAACCTAACCAAGTAACCAACCTAAACTTATTTAGTGAGCTTGCCCTCTTTTTCTAGATTTATGAATAATTGAGTTCTCTAGTTCTTTAATTAAATCAATCGGTATGATAGGCCTAAATTAAACAGTACTTTTGGAATATCCAGTGAAAAAATACAATTAAGGATCTACTCTTTCTTCTCACAGTTGTGTAAGTTAAAACAGTCTATTGATACAAAATATTGCATTGTTATTACTTTAGTTGTAATATACAATAAAAAAAGTTTAACTATTTACTTTATCAGCATAGGAATCGGATTTTAAACTCATTTAGAGTCTAGTCTTATATGGTACCTGTAAATGGAGAAAAATCATTAAATCCTGCCATGATTGCCAATGCAACTCCTTCAACACTTTTTGTTAAATATTTTTTTTCTGAATTTTTGAACAATTAGTAAAAGAAGAAAACAAGTTCTGTGGTTGTTAGAAGACCTAGTGATGGGACAACCGGCTACTTTCAAAAAAACAACCGGTTTTTCGTTCAGTGGCTTTCCAGTTCACCCAGTCATTTTAAAGCCTGAATGATTCACCTGAACTAGAACCAGGAGGAAGAGCTCGTTGCATCCAAAGTCTAGGTTGAGAATCACCAATTGCTTTATCTAATTTGTAAGATTAATGTGAACTAGAACTAGATGAAAGAGCCTGGTGTGTTCCTTCAGTTTATTACCTGTGTTTGCACAGTGGTTTTAGGTTATTTCCTAGAATAACAATTTGTCTAGGCCTAACTTATATTTTATTAATAGATTAATCATATCAAAATCATAAAGTTAATCGGCCCTATATATAAACAGTGCAAATGCTAGGTGCAGGTGAATCAGAATCACCGGTTGGTTCAGGTTGAAACCACAGTTTAACTTATCAGTTTCCTCACCTGAAAGGGCTACCTAACTGTGTGAAAGGATTGAGCAATTGACTAAATGTCAATTTTTGTTGGTATTTTAATTCAAACAGTACATAATTATTAAATTGATATAAGTAAGGGCATAAAATAATGCCAAAGTGCGTCATTCAATAATACCAAAGACTTTCCAGCTCTCAGGCTGTTCAGGTGATTTACCCAACCGACTAAAAGAAAAAAAACTGGGCGATTCGGTTGTTGAGCAAGAATTGGGGGGATCGGTTGTTGAGCAAGAACCGGGTGAATCGGTTTTTTTCACCTGGATTATTCCCATCACTAGTTGTTAGTAACAAGTGGGCCAAAAACTGACTAACTGACTACTGGAAAGGAAAACCATCGCTAAGGGATGACCACCGGCACCATCTGCGGATTATGCTATCTAACATACCGGAAAAGACATAGGCCTATGGAAATTGATCCGAAAACAGACACCTACACAACTTATGAGAACTTTTTAGCAACTTACTTATAGCCTGAGCAATTCATTTATTTATTGTTATTTATTTCCAACGGACAAAACCATACAATACAAATCAGCAACATATGTTTTAAGTGTCTCTCGCTTTCAAGATGGGTATCAACAAAAATGCTTACAACAATACTAATAACAACAGTAGTTACTAAAAATAACCAGTCATAGACTAAGGAGCTATATGAAAATAGTCCGATGATAGCCAAAACATTGTTGCCAAATTTATTCCGAAGGACATTTTAAAACTGTAATACACATGGTAAACAAAACAAAAAATGACAACATTGCAGGGCGAGAGGGGGTGAGGGGGGACACAGCTGTTAAAATTTCCATCGGACTATTTCCGTGCATCTTACTATAATACCGGTAACAAGATAGACTAGACTATTATAGATATTAACACTTAAATAACAAAAAATTGAGATAAATGAAAAAGAATGAGACTAAAACAAATAATGTATAATACGGTAACAAATCTGATGTGAAATTTGTTTCTATACAACCTTGAAATCATTATAGGCCCTACACACGGGTTGAGAAAATTCTAAAGAACAAAATAACTAACAGCTGATAAAAATTAAAAAACTACTGTAAGCTGATAACAACCTGACATAAGAATCAGTACGGTAACAAAATAAATACAGGTACCCTACAGTAGGCGTACTAAATGGAAATACTGGCTTTTCATTCGAAAATAAGATAAATATGTATTTTCACTTCAGCAACAACGTACAAAAAAAATCTACAAATTAAGTGATGAATAAACAAAAAATATATTTTTACAATTTAGATGCACAATTATCTGGATTTTCAGCACTCAACGTGATAACTAAATAGGCTACCGTAACCCTTTCTGTTGTTTAGCCTTTTATCGCCACATTTATATTCAAAAACATATAGGCCTGTAAAATAACATAATTAATATAAACAAAACCAAAACACTAATAATCATAGAATCTAAAATGTAGAATCCTTGTTACTAATCATATTGACAACTTTAATTTGAGTAAATATCATGTAAGTTACGAATAAGAAAAAAATTACCTATGTATCCTACTTAAATGTGGTCTACTCTCACATTTAATCTTTCCTGAGCATAGGGTGGTTCTTCATATTAATGAAGATTAGTTAAGGTTAAATGTTCCCTATCAAAAAACATTCGCAAATTTCCCAGTTCCCAAACATACCAAATTCCCTATTGGGGTGGGAAAGGGTGGAAAATAGGGAAAAACACAAATTTTTATATTGAGTGATAAAAAAATTCTTTGAATTTTTCCCCCTATTTTCCACCTTCTCCCACCCATCAGAGAAATTTTCTGGGAAACGTTGTTGGGTTATTTTTGTTGATGAGGGTCAGTATTACCCAGTTATAGGAGAAAATCTCTAAAAATATCCCTGGACTAAGTAAAGGGATTATTGTTGTTTCATTTATTAAAATTAAAGTTTAGAATATAATTTTTCAAATGGTAGTCCTACATATATTAACTTAGCTTGTTTGATAGCATTAAGAGTATAGTTTTACTACTAAAAACTTATTAACATAACTATTTCTTTGCCTTCCATTTCCAATTTGCTCAAAACATTGGAAATATTTTTGGCAACTTAATATTGGGCCAGTGTTAGGGATAAGTATTAGTTGCAAACACTGTAGGTTAGTAATACAGTAGAACGTCCCATACCCAACTCTGAGGGACTGGGCCATGGTGAGAACAGCCAAAAAGTCATATATCTGGAGGTGCAAATAAAATGCATTTCCTTGGTATAAAGATAGCTGCTATAGGGCCTACAGTATTTCATTACAACTTTGTAGCACTTATTAATTAAAACATCAAAATATGTATCATAACTCAAAAATTAAAATATTTAAGGCCTATATACATGTGTAACATAAGTCCCTAGAATATAGTGCATAGAATAAGTCTTTCACGTTTCGACAGGCTCAGCAACGACGCAAGCATGGGAATCACAGATAAACAGTCAGACTCTAGGTTCGGATTATTAGGGGAGTCTGTTATCGGGCCAGGTCGGGTAAGGGAGGTTCTACTGTTGCTACTTAGTGATACTTTACTATTTTTATTTATAGTTCTGGTAAGCCCTTACCGAGAACCGAGTCCCGAAACAATGCAAGTTTACCCAGAACCCAATAAGAAAGATTGGTATGAGTAGATACCAATAAAAAATAAAATAATGAGTAGGGGCATCCTTATAAAAAGTGAAAATGCGAGACGATGGAATTGGCTAACTCGGAACTCCCTAACTCGTGTCACGAGCCGGAACTGGCTAACCAAGGAACTGCCTAACCGCCAGTTAGTGGATTCCAATGTGCGTAGGGTGGAAGTAGTTAACTGTCGCCCGGCGGAATTCACTAACTCGGAACTCCCTAATCAGGCGCGGCAGCCTCCGCCTTTCGCCGCTAGTGGCGCTACACTCGACGTTGCCAACCGCACCACAATAAATAATGGTGCATCCTAACGTATTTATATCACCTTTACATTATTTTTAGTTTATCTTGTTTTTTATTGATTAATTGTAAATGTTGGACAAGCGACAATGATGAATGTTGTACAATGAGAAGTGATAACGTAAATGTTGTAAAAATATTTTCAATTATAATTTTATGATTATGTAGTTTAATAATACGTACCGGTTCGACGCTTCTGATTGGTAGTTAGCGAGTTCCAGCCGTAGACAAAGTTAGCCAGTTCCCCGCCACCGTACAGTGTCGATCTCGGAATCCACTAACTTTCTTCTAACCTGGGTTAGCGGATTCCGGGTTAGGCAAATCCGGCGACGACAAAGTTAGTGAATTCCATAAACGTTAATTTTTGGAGATAGGGATTTTTAACATGGGGTTAGCGAATTCCGAGTTAGCCAGTTCCGCGCTCCCGAAAATGCTCACCCTGGTGTAACTTAGTACCCCTGGTGGTTCATGGTGATAAGAAGTTGATTCATTTATTAGTTTATGATTGGTTGAATGTAAAGAGCTGGATGGAATCATTTTGCTTACGTTTGTTATTGTTTTAATTTTTTGTAATCAAATAGCCTATGCCTATTTGACCTGCAGAGGTAAGTTAGGCTGACAGACTTGGTTGTAATCGCAATGAGGAGAACACTGATATCAGGGCTTTAAAATTGTTTTAGATGGGATGTCCCTACTTATTGTGTTCTATATATTGTTTAAAATTTCTGGTTCTTTATTCCAATGTTTCCTATTTTACAGTTTTATTAGTACCCAGGTCTATCAAGTAGTTCTCAGGGCTATTAATATGTCACCTCAACATGTGTCATCATTAATTTCTTCATGTGTGTGTCATTGTTGTGCTTTCAGATTTTTTTCTTAAGTTAGTTAGTGATGAAATAATTACAACTAAATATTGCTTTCAGATAAGTACCGGAAAGCTGTCGTCCCCAAGCCAATCCTTCAACATTCTCCCCTCAGGGATGATGCCCGGAAGGGTAGGAATAATGCCAGGTAAAAATGTACAATACTTATAAAAGTTTCTGGTAAAGGAGTTATCTAATAAAGTGCATGTCTAATAAAGAAAAAGCTAGTCATTTCCCCTAGTGCACCTTTTGTAAGTTAAAAAAAAAAAAATTTAGCCTACTAAAGTTGACAAGTTATAAGAAGAAGAGCCCTTACAACAATGTAATTTTCTGACCAGGGATCATCTTGTGACTCAATATTTTGAAGCGCTGAAAGGCTAAGTGGATTAATCCCAAAAAATAAATGTTGATACATTTATATATATAAAGGTTAATATTGCTTTCCATTGATAATGTTATCCATTAAGAATTAACAGAGAAATTATTTTTTAACACGTATGTCCATTAAAATAGATTTTTAAGATAGTTTTAAAATGTATAAAAAATTAATAAAAAGTAATAAACGCTATACCAGTATATTTAGTATTTAATTAGGGAATTCTCTTAATTTTTTAGGATGAAACTAATATTAATGCTAAATGAATTGCAGAACCGACGAATCCGCTGCAGATGTCATGGCACGACAGCAGCTGGGTACCGATCCTCAACCCGTCCAACATCATGGACTACTTCTCGGACCGCAACAACCCATTCTACGACCGAACCTGCAACAACGAAATCATCAAGATGCAGCGTGCCAGCCTGGAGCAGCTCAAGTAATCCTTACATTAAAACTACTAATGTCCTAAACTGATAGGAGAAACTACTTATTTTCTGTTGTCGTTGTCTTTAGCACAATATAATATAGGGTAACGACTGGTGTCATTAAATTGTTTCATTTCTTTACTGATTGGAAATGCTAATTTTTTGTTGCATGTTTTTTATGGATCTGCCTAAACCTTGTGTTGTGTCCAAAGTGTCCTAAATTTTCAAAATAATTTTTATCAATTAATTAAACTTGCGCCAAAACTATTCTAGTACTGGGAGATCACCGGGTGACCTTCCCATATTTGAGCTGGCGAGTCTCATTGGCTCCCACTCTTGATTTAAATTAACAGAGTACAAAGGTTTGCAAATTACCGCAAATTCACTCTCGATTCATTCTCCGCTAGACGCCCGCCACTGACGGTCATCTCAGATCCAAAGACCCTCAACCATGCTCCACCTGCTACCATTGATACTAGTCCCACATATTCTATGGCTAGACACTAACGAGGCATAGGTGTTTCCTGTTAGACCTTTGTAATAATATCACTGATAATATTTTTTTTTTATTTTTTAGTCCTGGGAGTATTGTTTGACCGCTCGAGGCCATCGGCTGCGGATTGTAATGCTAATTTGCCCGACATAATAATAAACTTAATTGTTGCAATTGCCCTCGTTTATTAATTGCCCACCCCGATTGGACCCAGCACTAGGTTGGTTCAAGTCGAGTTCTTGGATTTCTACATGGGAATTTACAAACAGTCTCAGAACTCTGGTATGGTTGATTGATTGCTTACAGTAGGCCTATTCTTGAATCAGATTTTGCTTTGATAAGATAGCTGTCGAGTACCAACAAAACTTACTTGTATATGGCCCTTTTTGAAACTTTTAGTCGTCCATGTAGCCTAGTTTTAATGTTAATATTTACTGAATCTTTCTATTTACATGACATCTGAGATCATGTTAAACACAGCATCAGGAGTGCCATTTGTTGATGGTGCAACGGCCAGTTCCAGACTGGCCTGCCATCCTTTTGCAACCGTCAGCTGACTAGCTTGTGTTAAAGACATTCTATAGGGGCATTAGAGAACTTTAGGGGTACGGTGCACCATTTTACCCATTGTTACCATTTTACCCCGTTGTTTGTATGCTTTGCAGTACCATGACAGGGTATGAATACATTCTACTGCACGTGCAAGACCCGATCCTGTATGTCGTCCGCAAACAGCATCGAACGTCGCCCACTCAAGCCACCCCTCTCGCCGACTACTACATCATAGCCGGAGTCATCTACCAGGCTCCTGACCTCGCAAACATCATTAACTCCAGGATCGTAAGTGTTTTGATAAGAGTTTTGATTTATGTGTCTGAAATGCCACCTAATGAAATGACCGACTATAAATTTAAATAAACCATTTCTTCTCTAGATAGATTTTTTTCTCTTTACAGCAGCAAGAACCTAACCAAGTTATATTATTTATTTAGAGGCAATTTATGTTGTATTTTTCCTTGTTTCTGACCTTAATTACCAAATCGTTTTCCCCAAATTCTTTCTGGTTGTTTTGAATGTGGAATATCATAACCGGATTAACTCACTATTCACTGTGAATAATGATCTTAAAACACCAAATGTGTGATTTAGAATTTATCGTCTACCACAATGACTCTTGTGAGAATACCAAAAACACAAAACTCACGATCAACTCAGGCTGGTATATTTTGCTTTATTTCATTGTCACCTGAACTATGGGTTAATATTACAGGGCCAAGCCAAGCACCAAAACAATATTGCTACAATAGCAATCCGCTGACATGATTGTAACATCTGATAGACCCCTATTCCCATACTGGGTAACTTGTTGTTCTAACCGATTATAGGCAATACATTCTACTCACCAATAAGCAGGGTATAAAATAACATGTTATCTGGGCGACACAAGTGTAGCCCAGATCCAAGAACTAATTAATATCTTCAAGAATAAAATCAAGAAGTGGCTCTGTACAAAGAGCATACCGGTATACTCAATTAAGAGACTCTTCCATCTCCCACTGCTGGACATCATAGGTCTAGTGTTGTTTAACTTTGCTGCCAGTAATTTATTAGTTAGGCCTAGTATAAGTAATCCTCCATATTTTACTCACACTGATTGATTATTTCAGTGAGCCCCAAACTTTTGTAGCTTGTGGCACACCTAACCTAAAAAAGATACCTCATGCAGACAACGTTGAATCGCTTTTTGAGGTTGAGGTAGGTTGAAAGTATAAATTTTTGTGGAGTGTTTGGTAATACTAACGTTTTCACTTCGTTTCCTTAGAATGTATGCTTACTAAAACTCAGTCCACTTTACTAACTATTTCAATCGATTTAGGGGTTTTACCACAAAATGGACAGTTTTTGTTGTAAACCATAAAAGTAACAAAAACTATAATAAAAGGTGTACATATTCCACGGTTTGATTTGCACCGTAATGCAAACTGCCCGTGAGTTATAACCCAGACTGACAAAACCCACCCCAACTTGTAACTGATGGTGAACAGTCGTTAAATATTCAAGAGGATTTTAGTATGAACCACCCATTCCATTTATTAGAAAATTACCAGAGACCTATCACAGTCTCAGCAAAACCCTCAGCTGATTGTGTATTGTACAATAAATTATAAAATTCATCCCATGCCGTACGAATGTCTTTGACATCTATTCACTTTGTTAGGTAACTATTTATTTATTCTTACTTTTATTTTATTATCTCACTTAAGAGTCATCTTCACCCCTGGACCAGTAGCCCATTGTTGCGCAGTCGGCAATGTTAACCATATGGCTTTTATGCTAAAACATGGTATTTTATTCCCCTGTTTCGTACGCCGTTATTCAACCGATTTTCTTTAAACTTAGTAAGTGTTTAGTTGAATAGTTATATGAGGCCCCTCGAAATTTTGAAAATTTATCAAATATTACTCTCTGTGAAGTTGCAAAGTAACTCAATTTTCATTAGGAATACAGTACACTCTCGTTCATCGGACTCGGCGACATCGGAACTCCGCTTTATCGGAACTGAAAATCTGGTTATTATTAATTTTTTTTTCTTACGAAATACATAATTTTTCCGTTTTAGCGCCTCTTCAATTTCCATTCGTTCTATCCGCACAACAGTGAAGTATCACATTTTGCATCAAACGTCATCAGGCGTTTTCCATAATCTGTACCCATCGATGTGATTTACGAGGCCGTGGAGTATTCGCACACAAATAGAAAGAGGAAGGGACAGGAAGTGAACATCCGGTTCGACCGCTTCCCAAACTGTCATTCAGTCTGTCACTGTTTCGCGTCGCGACTGCACCTGTGTTACGTGGAATTCAGTTGACTTATGGAATATGAAATGGAATATGAGAATAAAGATTTTGGATCTTTATTTCCTGCGTTGTTTTTATTCCTATAGGTTCATTGTTACAGGGTGTCCGGCGACCGGGAATATCGGGAAAACCGGGATTTATACGGGAATTTTACGCGACCGGGAATGATGTGGGATTTATGCGGGAAATTTTCTATTATGACGCAAATATGCGGGATTTTGACAAGCGCGATTTTTTCGTGGACAAGATCCTCCCGATCGCCGATTTAGACGCTCGCGATCGCCGACCAACATGCTCCCGATCGCCGATTTAGACGCTCGTGGCCGCCGACCGGAGACGCTTACGATCGCCGACCAACATGCTCCCGATCGCCGATTTAGACGCTCGTGGCCGCCGACCGGAGACGCTTGCGATCGCCGACCAACATGCTCCCGATCGCCGATTTAGACGCTCGTGGCCGCCGACCGGAGACGCTTGCGATCGCCGACCAATATGCTTTCGATCGCCGATTTAGACGCTCATGGCCGCCGACCGGAGACGCTCGCGATCGCCGACCAAGATGCTCCCGACCGCCGATCTGATCAAGACGCTCGTGGCTGCCGACCGGAGAAGCTCGCGACCGTCGATCTAGACGCTTGCGACCGACGACCAAGATGCTCCCGACCGCCGATGTAGACGCTCGCGGCTACCGTCCGGAGACGCTCCTGACCGCCGACCGGAGACGCTCCTGACCGCTGATGTAGACGGGTCAATAAACAATACAATGACCCCGGAAGAAAGCCCCGGGAAAAATTGACAAAACCTCGGGAAATATACGGGAAATATGCGGGAATTTCCTCAAGCTCAATCGCCGGACACCCTGTGTTACCATGTTCAAAGTTTGAGTGCCTTATTTTCATAAAATCTCTTGTGTTATCTTAAAAACAAGAGTGAATACAATCACGATAGGTCACCGTACGGGCGGAAATGATGACTCACGATGGACTCCGCTTCATCGGAATTTTTTGACATCCGAACCGGCCGTCCGCCACATTAGTTCTGATGAATGAGAGTGTACTGTATTTGTTAAATTTTCAAAATTTCAAGGTATGAGGGGCCTAACTATTCAACTAAACACTTACCAAGTTTAAAGAAAATCGGTTGAAAAATGGCGTCTGAAACAGAGGAATAAATTACCATGTTTTGCATTAAAAGCCGTATGGTTAAAATTGCCGACTGCGCAACAATGGGCTACTGGCACAGGGGTGAAGATGACTCTTAAGACATATCTAGGAGGCCTTGCGGCACACTGTTTAGCACTCACTGGGTTATCCAATATCATTTAAGTATCGATTACCTCGTCACCGTCATCCCTTCCGCAGCTCGCCTCGGTGCACCACCTACAGTCGGCGCTGGAGGAGTCCATGTCCTACAGCCGCTACCACCCCAGCCGCGGCTACACGTGGGAGCTGCGCGGTGACACTACTAAGGTGAAGCGGGAGGCGCCGCGCGAGGAGCCCAGCTCCGCGTTCCAGCGGCAGCGCGTCGACATGTTGCTGGGCGAACTCACACACAAATTCCCGCTGCCGATACTCCAGCCGCCGGCTAGCAAACCACCGCCATCCGAACGTGAGTACTGGGAGGGTGTGGGTGATTGTTTTAGCGAGAGGTTAACTTGTTCTAGTAGTATATTTTAAAAATTCTCATTTCATGCTGTCCAATAAAAATGTGGGGTCTTGCCCATAACATGATTACATCTCCCAATCCTATGTAAATGTTGTGAGGATTCTACAGTTCCTATATACTCAGTCTTAGTCTTACAGGATCTTACAGTAAGATCTTACAGTAAAATACAGTAAGGATTTTACAGTAGTCTTACAGTAAGACTACAGGATCCTACTGGGCTAAATCTCTCGGCTAAGTGACTCGTCTTCTCTTCTCGCTTTGTTGTTGGCAGTGCGTTTGATGCCTACTGTTAAACTCAGGAAATTACCATTACATTATCATAAATTTACATTCAGTTTTGTAAATAAATTAAATATCAATAACACCATTCAGAGGATTCATGTAAGGTTAATACTTTCAAATGGGAAAAAAGATGTAGTCTTATATAGCCCTAATGAAAAGGTCCACAATGTACAGTTAAAAGTCACTAATGTAGAAGCTCTCTTAACCGAACTCGGATCAACCGCTCTTCAAATTAACCGACTGCTTTGAATAGACATTAATTTCCTTATTTATGAGCACATGATGAAATGTTGTTTACAGGTCCATCTGATCAAAATATATATTACTAATTTGGAAATTCGCTGAGTAAGCAGGTCTGCTGCGACGGGGTCTCCTTACCTAACCTAACCATTAAGTTTCCTAACAACTAACATTTTTTAACAACATCCCATGGCAGTAAACCTACATACTCATTCTTATGGTGCTTATGGAAAAATGCAAAATATCAAATTCCTTTGGAAATTCACTGATTACGCAGGTCTGCTGCTGCAATGGAGGTTTAATTCTGATGGAGATTTTTTGTAGCTACTAAATTGAACACAAATAATAAGCTGATAATTGTTAAAAGCCAATGTGCCAAACCAATGTGTTACACCTTTAACCTGTGGTTCAACAAATTTATACCAAAGTGTAGCACACCCTCTGGCCTAGCGGGTGAGCGAAGCAAACAAGCTTGTTTTAAAAAGGGAGAGGGCAAGTAAGAGAGGAGCGAACGAGCTGTGTCTGAGAAGGGAAAGTTACTTTTAATAATTTTAATCGAGCATAAGCTCGATCCCCCCTGGTTTTATTGTCATTAAATAACCAGGTCGAATGTTATCTTCCCAATTGTTAATGCTTGTTACTCTATAAATCTAAATCACACTAAAATAGTTGTGTTTTAGTTCTAAGGAATTCTAACTTCATGTAAATACGTGATGATTTGGAATTTTTTATGTGATTTAATTTCCCGCGAACCCATTGTAAAACACTCCCCACACCACTTTGTGACACCAGTGTTAGTGTTTTTATTGCTCCATTATATTAAAATTTTTAATCATCCACAAACAAAAATGCACTGATTCCCTTTGACGCTAACAGTTTAAAAAAATCTGTTTCTAATTATATTTTCAGAAATTCTGATAGCAAAATTTTTCCTCCCAAATTGAGTAATTATTTTATAATCATTGATAAAATGTAAAAAAATAAACACATAAATACAAATACATAATTTATTAAATGTTCCTGAATTTTTAAAAACTATTCACATCTATTAGGATTAATATTTGTTGTTTTTTTTTAGTGATTTCTATAATGCTTGACAATGGCCCTTACAATTTTCTTCATTAGGAATTTTGGCAGATGTGGAAAAATACTTAAGCCACAGGAAGGCTGCAAGTTGTGTTCTTGTTATGGGTTGGGAGGCCTGAAGACAGAGAGATGTTGAGCTGTCCAGGAACTTTTTGTCCAAGATCTATCCTCTTCCTCTGATACCGAACCTATTCTTCATTCCGTATAATCATTCACAAAATTCTTAACCAGTGTCCAGCCATGATCTTCTTTCCTTTTTCCAATCCAGTATTAAGTTTTTTAAATCCAGTTCTTCCATAATCAGGTAAAAGACTAAGTTGGTAAATATAAAAATAAAAAAAGACAAGAGGAACGGTGGGAAAACAAATAGAAGTAAGGAAATGAGGTTAAAATCGGGATGAAAATCAGAGGTTGTAGTCAAAATAAGTGGACGAAATTGGGGTTGACAATATAAGGTGGTGTAGCAAGGTAAGGTCATAATAGAGATTCAAAATAGGGATACCTGCTCCAAACACACTCCACACTTTCCACTTCATTCATCCAGAGTACTATCCAAACCACCTTCATCGACTTCATGCCAGTACCATCTAGTTCCTAGCTATGCCTCCCAACCCATTAAAATTTCTAATTTCTTTCTTTCCTTTTGACTTGGGTACTCAATCACCGTTTTATTCCATATTTTCGATACTTTTTCATACGTATGCTCTACATCCATTCTTCTTCCAAAATTTAGATCTTCTTACCGATGCTCTTACAAGATTTTTTTCAATCACAGTGGTGTTGAGGTTATTGCAATTTCAGCTAATTGGAATTTAGATTTATCCAAATGGTTTCTTCCACTAATCTTTCCATATTAAAATGCTCCTCATAATTTTTTTTCTAAATTTAGAAAAATTCAAAATTTTATTCTTGTTTTTGATGTTTTTTTTCAAGCAATATTCTGGACCATTATTTATGAGAATTATTAAAGTTCTTAGGTAATTGGAAATTTTTGTTAGCCAAAAAGGTTTCTTATTATAAACAATAATTTAGGCTAAATCATAATAAATTCAATTTTTGAGACTGGAATCTTAGGATAAAATATGTTTTGGTTGCCAAGGTAATATACAACAATAATGATGGAATGAAATATAAATCAATTAGAACTAAGCCTAAAATACACCTGTTATATTAATTAACCCTTGAAGCGGCCATTGCCGGATATCCAGATTGCATTTGTGTGAAAATTGTCTATCGCCGGATCCCGGCTATATATTTCATATATTTTTCAACTACTTATATCACATTGAAAACAATCTAGAAACGTTATAATATTGATACCATTTAAAGAAGACATTCCAAACATTCATTTTCATATGTATTCAAACCTTGTATCATAAATAGATCAGTACAATTCATATTATAATTAGAACCAAATTAAGCGAGCGAAAAAACTCTGACTCGAAAATGGCAAACAAGGAAAAACATATCTTTTTATAAAAATTAATTGTAGATTTTCTTATTTTCGTCCAATCAGAAAGCCGTTTGTATCATTGAAAAGAACATGAGTTTTTCTTTCATTTCCAATAGTAAACATTTGTCATATGACTTTGGAAAGCAGGTTAAATAATTTTTAAAATCAGCTATAATGTGCAGTGCATAGTTTGGCCAATTTGCTGGAAATATGGCAAATTATAAATCACCTATTAAAACATTTAATAATGAGTTTAGCGTGTTATAAATCATATCATTTTATTGCCAGGAAAAAGTTATACTGTACATATTAGTAGCGATTCCCTCCTCTATCGCGTGGCCGGTGGTCTATGGAAGAAGATGGTAAAGTCGTATTGCTAGGTCATTCTAACCACTCAAAATTTAAACCATAGTGACAGGGGCGAACCCGGGATTCAATTTCGGGGGGGGGGGGGGGGGGATATTTTTTGGGGAGGGCTAATATCCCCCTCCCCAAATATGAAATACCCCCAATAACACGGCGGGTCCGGGGGCCTTCCTGGAAAATTTTGGAATTTTTGAAGCTAAAAGGTTAGTTTTAATGAATTTCAGAAGTTAAAATTTAATTTTATGCAGACCTCTACTCTATCAGAATTTTTAGTGAAACTAAAGGGTTTCGAATATTAAATGAAGGGATCAGACTATTATTTAAACTTGGAAAAAATGTATTGACTTTATATTACGATGGAAAATAAATAACATTCAGGGGAAGTACAGTATAAAGTTATAGTCTAAAGTTTATTTAAAAAAACCAAAATATATTACCCTACAACAGGTAAATACACGATTTATCTATAAGTCACAGAATTCAGTATCAGAGTTATTTGAAATATAAAGATAAAATATAATTATAATAATAATTAATACAGTAATACGATTAATTGTAACTTAAAAGTATTACATTATTTTAACAATGCATATATCAAGGCAAAAAATATTGTGTCTTCTTAAAAAAAGGATGAAGTTGTCAAAATTCAAATGAAGTACAGTAAATGATAGTCTACAGTCTATAAGAAACTAGTGCAGGTGTTGCTCGACATCGAGCAATTTTTTTTACATTTATACAATACAAAATTTACATTTAGTTCTAATTAAATCAATGAAATCCGACCAATCCAATATTGTGAATATCAGTGATCGCCAAAAACTACAGCTGTACGTTTAAAGATGTTTAAAATGCTCAAACCAATCTCAATGTTATTCTAATGGGAAAATTTAAAATTTAATTTGTGGATAGCGCCCTTATTTTAAGCCTGATTCTTATAAAATTTTGGCGGAAACAACTACAGATTAAGCCCTATCCAATGACATCAAAAACTTAGAAATCTGTTGAGAATTAGGAGGAGTTCTCTACACAAATAAACCCTTAGCGTAGATACCAAAATAAATACTACTTAAAACTCAAAAATATATGAGTTATCTTTATCTCTAAGATACACACACGTTTAGACTAACTACACGGCAAAACCACAAAATTACTAATAATAGGGGTGGCAGCACTGCACGTGAATTAGAGCTAGTGCCAATTGCAAGAACTCGACAGTGCCGACGCAAGGACGTGACACTTCGTATAAACTCGTCAGTAATGCCAATAAATAATCTATTTCATTTCCAAAACTACAATGACCTGTTTTTATGTAATATTACTGTTTTATATTTTTGCATTGTGCAATTAAAACCCTAATTATTCTTCAAATAAGTTGGCATTTATATCTGTTTATAAAAGTCTGGCGTATGAAAATAATATTTTAACCATTTGTCATAGATTATTTTATTTTTTGGGCATATTTTTTTATTATCCAACATTTCGGGGGGGGGGGGAGGGATATATCCCCTTTATCCCCCCCCCTGGGTTCGCCCCTGCATAGTGATGTAGTTGTGTCCATTATTACCGAAAGATGGCTGATGATGCCTGTATAGTTGAATTTTGAGGAGTTAAAAATGTTTATCCTGATAATTATTTAAACACAATTAATTTAATTATTTAAAAATTATATTTGTTCCCATTCCTGACAACCACTCTAAGTAGTTCCTGTGTATAAAATCAGCTCAAAAGACATATAAGAAATTCCATAAAATTCTTTGGATGCAATTTAAATACTCTGTCCCGGTATATTAAATTATTAGCCTTTTCTACACTTTTTAATTAGCGTCATCAAATCCCAAAGCTCATACAGTTGGCTCCTTCTTACATTTTGGATTCATATTCTACGAGATTTACTGTTTTTATTCAGTGTTTTACAATCTGTAAAATTTTTCAGCGGAGATAAAAACCGAACCAAGAGAGATCAAACAAGAGATAAAACAAGAAAGTATGAAACCTCCTCCAGAGAAGAAGCCCAGAATAAATTGAAATGAACTGAACTTATTTGTAAGTAACATGTACTTGTGCTGTCTTAATGTATGTAAATATTTTTTATGAAATAGTATTAATAATAAACTAAGTAATTACTGTGGATGTATGTTTAGTTCTTAACCAAACCCCCCAAAAAAAATCAATCAAATCTTCATACTTTGTCCTTAAGTCGTCCTGTAAAACATCGTCCATTTTAAGTCATCAATCAAATTCATCAGTGAATTTGTATAGTAACTCCAAAATTTAAATCACTCTTTAAAACCAATTAAGTGAAATAAATTTAGTAAAAAAACATTACTACGAGGGATTTATATTTTAACTTTTAATATTAAGTGTTGTTATAGAGTAAAGCTGTACTTCCGTAGAATCTGTTGAAATGCCACTAAAAATCTCTCTATCAAGTTTTAATTGTTTGTCATAAAATTAGCCTTCATTTAGCTATATTTAGATGTAAAAATAGCTTCATTAACTGAGGAAAGTCAAGATTGTTTTATTGTTCTGGAGCGTAAAAGCCACGTGTTTACAGTCGTTAACAACACTGTAGTCGTAAAGTCTTGTTCTTGTTATTAACAAACCAGTTGGCGTTAAATTTCAAGCTCGTTGTCCATTGTTATTAGTTTTTTATTGCTTTTGTAAAATTTAAACTCTGCGGAAATTGTTGTTTAGTCCTGCATAATTATCAGGTCTTTAAAGTTTATGACTGTAGTAAAAATAAAAATAAACTTGAAAAATGTTACATTTTTGTGGTTGGACATGGTTTTAACAATGTATTTTAATAAGTAGTTGTTCAATAAATTTTTATAGTTATGCCGTCAAGATTTATATGCTGTATTTCATTAAGTGTACCATGGATGGGTTGTGATAAAAATAACTTAAAGTCATGTATTTTGTGTGTTTGATACACACTGATTGAACTTTGCTTGCATTTACTCTTATTACTTTCGTATACAAAGTGAAGCAATGCATGTCTGGTAAAATCCATAATTCCATTCTTTTCCAAATTTTAAACCCATGTAAGTCAATAAAGTCATTGAGGTTATTTAAGATTTTTTCACTTGTGCTGGATAGACTTAACACGTTGGCTACTGACGGTCGGGAATTCGGGTCACAGAGACAGAGAGTTCACAGCAGACCGAGCCTAGTACTCGAAACTCTCAACACAGACCGGGTGATTGTGACCTTAGCATTTTTATTGCATCACGGTGTGAAGTAGGTCTATAGTAATATGTTATACTATGTTTGTTTGCGATAGACCGACTGTCTCACATATGTATACAAGACATGAGGTGGATGGCTGAGAAATAAATGAAAAATAGTTTTCATATAGTAAAAAATGCTAAAATGCACAGGATAATGTGTCATCCAATTAAAAAAAAAAAAAAAAAAAAAAAAAAAAAAAAAAAACTGGATTTTATCTGGGCCATATAAAATGTGTTGTTGGTCCACTGGAATCAGCTTGAGCGACTCGTATACGTGACGCTGGTCTATTTTAAAGGTTTTTTTTTTAAAACATTACGTCACTTATACGTGTCATTGTGTTTGATCGATTGTCAACGTATTAACCAAATCTGCCAAAAGTCTACAAAAACTTAAATACAAAATGATTATTGGGAGGAATTAATTCAGTAAATTAAACACAGAGGCATAGTTACTTCATATAATGAGTACAAGTACATAGCAAATGAAGGTGTATATAACATACAAGCAACGTGAAGGCAAGGTTGTCTGATTATAGACAAAGACAGGCACTTGTTGAGACCAGGGCTGCCACTACGACCACATGAAATCATTAGGGCTGCCACTACGACCAAATTAAATATCAAGGCTGTGATTACAACCACAAGAAATCAAGAGGGCTGTTGTTTTTTTGTAATAAACCTATACAAAATTGTTTCATCTTTTTTAAGTTAGCTAATCATAAAAACTTTTTTTTTAAACCAAAGCTTTATAATGTATCAGTTCATATGAGTTTTTAACACTTCCCAAAAACCCGGTCTTATATGGAACTCTTTAAAAAAATTATCATAATGAACGTTTATATAAAGAAATTCTTCTTTCATTGTGATTACTTTATTTTTTATACAAAACCAATTACTGTTATTTCAATCTCAACTTCAGTTTATTACACAACAGCCCTGTTTTACAATTATGGACACTTTTTTGGTATCCGCAAAACATTTGAACCACATTTATTTTCCACCAGGGTTCACATCGAATTTCGGAAACACTGACACCAACCACAACACACTGAAGTTATTTTCTTAGCACTATTTTTTTACCTTGAACCATTTCAACCAGCTTTCAGCCAAATAAAGCGTCTTTTAGCTGATTTATCAAAGTTATCTTTTCATATTTATCACTATCTCTTAAGAGGGAGATACTGTGGTTTCTTTTTGTTTTATCCATGTTGTATTTTAATAGAAATTTATATTCTATGAAATATATATATATATATATATATATATATATATATATATTGGAGGGCAGTCTTAAATACTCTCATCGTGTTTGTAAAAGAGATAAAGGCTTTTATAGAAATAATGGCCAGCGTTACTTAAGACAATCATACTGAGTTAGTAGATTGGTTAAAAATACAATTTGCTTGAAATATAACTGTGAGAATATAAAAATTGGATATTGTATTAAAGCTCTAGTCTGGACTGTAATGGATGGAATCTTTTATAATTATATTGATTCCCAAAAACTATTCATGCCTTAACTAGTAATGATTTTTAAATAATACTTTTTCATTAAAATATAATTCAGAAATAGGATACGTCTATTGAAAAAATTGTAATAATTTATTTAACTAATGGTAATAAATATTTTCACAGTGTAAAAATAAGTGTTACATTTTAATTTGAATTTTTTTCAAAATTTTAAGTTAATGAATTTACATTTCCGAGAAGATTTAGATTGAGTTTATGGCACTGTTAAAAAAATAAATTTAATTTATTTTCAAAGAAGTTAGGGTCAACAACTGTTCTTAAGATAAAAAAAGTAACAGATCATCTATGTGAGACTTATTAAGTTTGATAGGCTATCACAGTTTTGTAAAAGAAGGATGTTTTCTTATACACCGTGTTCCAAAAAACACTGAACCACTTTCAAGCCTAATAAAATTTTGTAGGCGTACACAGATTATTTTTTAAACTGCCATATAATAGAGGAACTTAAAGTTTTATCAACATAATTAGTGCATATCAGCTGAACCTTATTGTCGTTCAATGCTTTAAACTTCAAAACATAACTTACAATAAAAGGTGGACGTCATGAACGTCCAAGAGAAAATTGGTTTTAAAATGGTACATTGGGACAGAATCTGATTTAGTTCAAAGAAGATTTAGAATAGTTATGGTCGATATATTCCATCAAGAAACCTCGTACAATCCTACGATTGACTGGAAGCATAAAACACCTGAAATTTAAAGGTAAGAGTATACGCTCCCCAGTTTTTCGGGACACGGTGTATATATATAAATATTATCAATACAATTCTAAGTCTTACAAAGATTCTGTTTAAATGTACCAAAAAGAACTACAAAATTCTTTAAACACTTCTCATTTCCATACAAAAATGTTTTACAAATTGTAAATGTGATGTAAATTTTGCAAAAGTAGAAGTCATCTAGACTTTGCAATGGCATCAATGGAAGATCTATTTTGCAGGTTGGCAATGAATACGATCTCTGTAGGGTAACTGGAAGAGAAGTGGAATATGTATGTTAATACATACACAATCAACAAATAAGTAACAGTGGGCGGTTAAAGTTGATGCAGTTCAACAAAGTGTAGAAGCTACGTAGAAATTCACAATTAATTGATAACACTAAACCTATCAAGTAGGCATTCAAAAATTGGCAACGGGAAACAATAATATACTTAGTTCACGTTCTCAGGGAAGAAGCAGTGTAAACATAGCCGTACATTGCAGGCAACAACAGAGAACTAGAGGAGTTATTCACAGTTGGCAATACTGTAGAAAGCATAAATAAATTTATTTCCTCTTTTAGCAATACTGACAAGTTTAAAAGCTACCCACAATTGGAATGTTCCTATTTAATACGATTAAAGTAAACGAGATAATACGTGACCTGCATACACACTTGTCTGCAATTTGTTAAAATAAAAACGTACTTTGGATAAATTATTTTTTATAGCTTATCTCCTTTGTTCCAGAAAAAGTCTGTCTTTACGAAATTGTTTGGGTTGCCAGTTATTGAGTAGAAATTCCTTTAGAATATTCTGTACGATTAAAAATTTCTTTGTAAAAGTAATATCTACCAGTATGTTTAGAATACAGTTTACCCTGCACAGTTTCACTTTCTTATAGTCATAAAAACTTTGATTTCTCAGGCAGAAATCACACTGCGTAAATTTTAGTTGTGAACAAAAATGTGTTCCTTTCTCTAAGAAATACTAAAGAACAACCTCTTACAGCTAACTGATACTCTAAGTCTAACAATCCCTATTGTATCAATAGTAGAAATATTTGGAGTTTATAAATTGGTCCACGACTCTTAACATTGTACATCTAACGTAAATACATTTTATAAAAATATACTAACTCCGAAGTCTGTAAAAGTACCTGCATTAATGGCAGGTGAGATCAGCGCTCGCTCGTTTGTGCGTCATTGTTGAGCGAAATCAACAATCCTCTAAAAGTGCTGCTTTTGAGAAACTAAAGGTTGGACGATACAACATCTCACAACAGTTAACGCATAATGTTTGCACAAATAACTTAATGGTGATTGAAAATATGATAAAACACTTTTGAAGACGTTTTCATTCCTTATAATCGACTCTTAGAAGTATTTAGTTGGGAAAGTACGGCTTAGACATTTCAAAGGAGGAAAATTACAAAAACACAACCAACACGCTTTGTGAAAATCTAAGAATTGTAAATTTAAAAACACTCAATAAAGTTATGATTAAGGTTAGCCGTTTGTTTCCGGTTTTTCGTGCCATAAAAATATTTCGTACCAAGAAGTTTTTGTTTCGTCATAGAGAAGATAAAATAATGTAAAATTTTTTAAGAAAATTGCCATTAATATTTAGTCATGAAGTTCTACTGATTTAGTCATGGAAATTATGCTTTTTAAAAATATTGAAAATAACACCATTCTGTGAATTGCCCTTTTTCGTATTAAGTTTTGACATAACTAAGCTAAACTTTTTTTGTATTTTTCAACTCTTGTTCTTAAGTTTAATCAACTTGTCTCTCTCTCACAAGGCTAGTTAGCAGTGTTGTATTTTTTTCTCTCCTGAAAACCTCTAGATTTTGTAACTGTTACAAAACTGAGTTGCATTTTTGGGGGCCTTTTCACAGGTAACTTTTTTGATTGTAACCTTTCTCCCTAGTGACACTTACAAATTATAATATTAAGGTTAGGTTAGTTGTGCCAATGAATACAAAAACGTAAAGAATGTCACATCCCATGTTAAAAATTGGCCAACAATTGTTTTCGCCAGGAGCGCTGTAAACTGAAATTGAGCACTCCAAATAGAGATAGCGCCAGAGGGATAGGCCTAAACATAGTACAAGAGAGATGGAGATATTAAATTAATTATTTTGAATTGTGTCGTTAAAACACCCCTTAAAACATTAGTTACCTAGCTATTATTTCGTATCATTGGAAAGCATTTTTCAAGAAGAATCGTTATTTTAAGTAATTAAATCCTTTTATTGTTAAGACTTTGTCGTATGGGCTTTCAAACTACTAATGTTATTCTAATGAATTTATTTTATTGAATCATGTTTACAAAAATAAACTAAGTTATACTTCACAAGTTATAAACGTCCTCATGGTATCCCAATATTATTCAAATTTGTTTACTCGTGGTCCAAATGAGCACTAAAGTAGGCGGACGAAGAAAGTGTTCCTACATTAATTATGAGAATTGGTCCAGTAATGGAAAACTGTCACAGGTTATGTATTATTTGTGAGTACAATGTGAGGACGAGAGAGATTCTTTGCTGGTGACCAGCTGCAACAAAGTCAGAATCTAAACTTACTAATGGGTCATTGTCTCGTGCGTACTCTCATGGTGGAGTGCCCTACTACGTCGTCAGAAACTTTCTTAACCATTTCGTCCATAAGATGTGACCTTCTTTACTTTTTTGTGTTCATTGGTTGTGCTGAACAGTTACCTATGACAGATAACACAAAATATCTTGGCCTGTTCGGCTGTAGGAGTAGAACAACGAAGTTGCAGACTGTTTTTAGTCTCATAAGGTTACCAATCTGAATGCAGTAGTGAAGTATGCCAAAGGCAGAGATATTCTGTGTTATCTGTACAGCCCCTTACATTATGAGTTGTACATTTTTTTAATTAAAGTTTCTGGTATCGGGGTATTATGGTTATTTTCAATCACCTCAAATTCAAGTTAGTTCTTATAAACATTAGCTATACAAACACAACGCACATCGCCATCGGCGTTACAATCCGGGAAGCTATTAAACATAAGCCAGACGCATCATAACTGGTATACTTCTCTACCGTTGGATCGCTGCGAACGAGACGAACCGGATCCCCGTTTACCGGAAGACTTGCTCTCCCTGCTGGCTCGTTGAGGACTGGTATACGAATACATGTTATAACCGGGAATAATGTGGACCCTGACGTCCCCGGACGGACGAACCTCGCCTCGAGGTCGACGGGTAAACGCAACCGTCGTCTTGCAGCAACAATAGTGGAACAAGTTTAGATATGCGGTGCGGAAATGGCGATTGCTGATGCAGTAGAGGAAGTTGTTGATGCAAGATTTACTGAGGGCTAGCCATGCAAGGATGTAGAACAGCTTAGGGTTGACTTGGTGGGTCGAGTCGATCGCGAGAGAAATTCCGAAGGGGAGCCAGAACACGAAGAAAAGGACGAAACTGGAGATGTTGGTCTTCATGAGCGAGTAGTCCCAGGTAAAGGCAAGCGGCGGCTTGAAACTCGGGTTGAGGTGGGCCGAGCGGACCTGCAACCAAGTTATGAGCAGTTGGGGAAGCGCTGGAGAATTTATTTTGAATAAATCCACTCTCATGTGGCATATTATATAAGTATGTATTGGGTAACAAAAAAGAAGAATTGGATACAGTTTTGTTCTTCACATAACCCAAAATAAAATACAAGATTACTCAGGAAGGTGAAGCATTTGAGAAATTTTTTTGAGTGGAAATGATCTGTTGGTTGATGACGCAAGATATTTCTAACTGCATATCCATTCAGTTATTGATTTAGCAAATAAGTCATACCTTTTGTATTGACTTTCTTATTTTTTTCATTTAACAATCTTTTGAATTTTTTATTATGGTTAGAATAAATTGAAAAATAAGATGATGACCGATTAAAAAATGATTTAGCAAAACGTGTAAGGTTATGATCCAGATTTTAAGCCAATGTGTAAAATAACAAATCCACATTTTTATGCTATGGTGTGCTGTGCATATTAGGCACAATGTTCAGATAAAACTCTGTGTTCTTACAACTCTGTTGAATTTTCTCGAGTTAAAATATTAAACCCCGATGAGAGTCACCTGGTAAGTTGCTGCAAAGTAGAACCCTGCTGTGACCAGGGCAACAAAGGCAACAGCAATCGTGGCTCCCGCCGCTGCATGGTTGCTTTTGATCGCCGTTCCTCCCTCCGGGTTCTGGAACAGCCGACAAGTCTGGCTCACATCAGTCGTACACTAATAACATGACAAACATCAGTTGTGGAGTTTAAATTCAAATTGTTGTTGAACTGTACCTTCATGTAGGGAATTATAAATTAACATATGGTTATGGATTGAAATTTCTTTAGCACCAATTAAACTAAACTTAAGTGAAAACATTAAAAACTTACATCAAATTTCTTGTTTTATCTTTTCCAAGAGCTATGAGCACTCAGTCTTCAAAACAATCATAAACCAAGAAATAAACAATAACAATAAACTACCTTTGGACTAAACTGTTAGAATGATTGAATGTTATGGCACTAACGCAAGAGGTGGTGTGCATCAGGGAAGGGAACCATCACTTAGTGTGGTTATATGGTCCGGATGGTTTTTTTATAAGTTTATAGATTAGTACCAGGTTAACCGAGCCTTGCTCGTTGGTTTTAATACACTTTTGTTATAGTGTAGACATAATGGTAATAAAGCTATTAAATTTACACCCACAACCAACTATACCTCTTAATAGTTAACAGCTGTTTCAAAAAGACTGCTTAACATTAATGTTCCTTTATTTTTGCATACCTTTTGTTGTTACTTCGTTACCAAAACAGCACCCTATAAGACCAATTTTAAAAATTACAATTTTTATCTAATTTAGTAAAAATTTAACTAAAACAGGCGAAATTACGATTTAGGCCAAATTAGATTTTTCCTGGAATTGAGGCTGTTTTTAAACTTGTTTTTGGGCCAAAACACTCTTAAATGCAAAGTAAAGAAAAATCTACCTGCTATATTTTAAAATCGTGGAACACACATCCCTTCAGACATTGCTCGTATTATTGTATAGGATTTAAATGCTTACAACTTGCCGATACATTTAACAGATGCTTAGTTTTTCCCTCAACAAGTATTCCAGCAAATCCACATTAGTAGTTAACACTACAAGAACCAAAGTTTTTTTAGAGCAATCATGATTTACGTTGGAGAAGAAGAAGCTGAGCAATAATAAATAACTTTGCAGACACATAACAGAGATGAAAACTACTACTTTGTGTGCAGGAGGATGAAAAATAAATATAACTTTGCTCGGTTATCAAAATTATGATTTATAGCCATTCACAAGTTGTTCTTCCTAAAATTAATTTTTTTCAAACAACTCAACTTTTATATAAACAAAAATAATAAACCACTTGCTAAGGTACGAACGTGACGTTGAAGTTACATCAGTAGACTGACCTGTCGTCCGCAGTAGTCGGGGCCCAGCTGGTAGACATACTGTGCGACTGTCACTCCCGTCCCGACACCCCAGATGAGCAGCACGATGAGCGTCACACTCGATGGAGTCAGCAGAGCGTAACGCTCAGGCCGCGAGCACAGCCGAGCGTAGTTCTCCATGGAAACAGCGAGCAGAGTCATCACCGTTACTGCAAGTCACAAAGTCATCGGTGCATTCAGAAATGTTTCCAAACCATAATTGTAATTTTTTTGGTGAATGGTGAGGAAAGAATGTTGAGTTAAGATCAAGGACAGTTCGTTCTCCATGTACTAGTTAAAAATAACTTGTATGATAATTAGTTTTGAAGTTCATAAAAGTTATCAACAAAATGCAATCAAGAATATTAAAAACTGTTACCTTCCTTCATCATCGTACCTTTTTTTATTTTGAGTGCCAAGATAAGTCCCTGTTTTCTTTAAAAGTATAAAATTTGTGGCCCACTACCAGCACCCGCCACATTTTCCTCTGAGAAGTATGAGGTTGTGTTCGAAACACCACAAACTAAATGCTCAGTTGCATACAATTTACAAATAAAATTAGCTTTTTTAATTGTTGTAATTTCTGTTTAAAATGTAATCCTTTTTCCATTACATTGTTTTTAGTTTAATGAAAACAACTCAATTTACCATAAGGGAATCGGAACCTTAAATAATGGTGAAGTTAGAGAGAACAGCTTTAGGTGGGTAGGAGGTGGTTTTGATTACAACGTGCCTACCATCTACATAAAATGTTGAGGGAAAAGGTTGAAAATGTTGGTACATAAAAAATTTCTCTTGTGGTCACTCAGGCTTTCAATGAAGATAATTTTGTTATCTGCAGCTGTTTAACAAATAGCCGGGAGGACTTGTAAGACACATGGCATATCCTGTTAACCGTACCGATCCAGCAGAGGATGGCCAGGAACCACTGGACCTGGCAGACGGGAGGGGAGTCTGGGAGACCAGCGAGGATGACGACAGCCGAGGCCGGCATCACGATCCCCGTCACTAGCAGGTCTGCCAACGCGACGTTCACCAGGAACGTGTTACCTGGACACACAACAACACGACTCAACCGACAATGTTTCTACCTGGACACACAACAACATGGCTCAACCAACAATGTGTTTACTTGGTTTTGTATATTTTTAAAGTAATGTTATTGCTATTTATTCAGATAATTGGTTGAGTACTTGATCAATTGTTTTACTACTGCAACTAAGGAATTTAATACATAAGAAAACAGAAAATATTCATAAGGTGAGTGAACAATTCTAGATTTTAAAATTATCAGATCAAGAAGTAATAATTTTTGGGTTCCTGATGACAAATCCCCATGTAGAGTGCCTGTGTCTAGGAAATGAAAAATCAACTAATAAATAAAAATTTTCATCTATTTTTTTGGAAAGTTCTATTTAAATATCAACATCCCGTCCCAAACTAGCCACTCCTTATCCCAAAATTATTTTATCTTTGAAAACTGAAATAAAGTTCTGATTTTTTCAGGGACATTTTTAAAAGTTACACCATCATGTATTACTAATAAAAAATTACTTGTGCTAACATAAAAAATTTAAACTGCTCATACTGCACTTTTAATTTAGTTTAGTTTACAGCAGAAGCTATAGTCCTTAATAAGATTTTCTGCAAATGAAATTGCAGTCATGAAATAAAAACTTTTAAAATATTAAAGCAGTGTTCGCACTGGCCGAACATATTCGCCGAACAGTGTTCTGCCAAAGAGTTTTTTGTTAGTTGGTGTTTTTCTTATGTAAATCAAATGGTCAGTAATTGTTTGTTTGGAATTGATTTTTGGTGTTCGCCGAACAAGTTTGCCACGAATGTTCGGCCAGAGCGGACGCGGCTGAAGACAAGCATATGGAATATTTATTATCACAGTTACCGGTTTTCTTGAGATGGTCTTCGACAATGACGGCACTGATCATGTACACATTGCCGACGCTCCCGACCGTCGCCAACCCCACGACGAGCAACAGTCGGGCTACCTTGCTGCCCTCTGGACCCAGTGTGACAGGCGAGATCGGTGTCGTACTGAGGTTCACTGCCTGCCCCCATCTGTCACAGAACCAAAAAGGTCACTATCATATCTT
Organism: Neoaliturus tenellus; assembly: GCA_030545055.2. Classification (NCBI taxonomy): domain Eukaryota; kingdom Metazoa; phylum Arthropoda; class Insecta; order Hemiptera; family Cicadellidae; genus Neoaliturus; species Neoaliturus tenellus. The sequence continues at coordinate 332,887,591 of CM061531.1, read as the reverse complement.
GCTGCCCTCTGGACCCAGTGTGACAGGCGAGATCGGTGTCATACTGAGGTTCACTGCCTGCCCCCATCTGTCACAGAACCAAAAAGGTCACTATCATACCTTGCTGCCCTCTGTACCCAGCGTGACAGGCGAGATCGGTGTCGTACTGAGGTTCACTGCCTGCCCCTATCTGTCACAGAACCAAAAAGGTCACTATCATACCTTGCTGCCCTCTGGACTCAGTGTGACAGGCGAGATCGGTGTCGTACTGAGGTTCACTGCCTGCCCCCATCTGTCACAGAACCAAAAAGGTCACTATCATACCTTGCTACCCTCTGGACTCAGTGTGACAGGCGAGATCGGTGTCGTACTGAGGTTCACTGCCTGCCCCCATCTGTCACAGAACCAAAAAGGTAACTATCATACCTTGCTACCCTCTGGACTCAGTGTGACAGGCGAGATCGGTGTCGTACTGAGGTTCACTGCCTGCCCCCATCTGTCACAGAACCAAAAAGGTCACTATCATACCTTGCTCACCTCCGGACCTAGTGTGACAGGTGAGATCGGTGTCGTACTGAGGTTCACTGCCTGCCCCCATCTGTCACAGAACCAAAAAGGTCACTATCATACCTTGCTCACCTCCGGACCTAGTGTGACAGGTGAGATCGGTGTCGTACTGAGGTTCACTGCCTGCCCCCATCTGTCACAGAACCAAAAAGGTCACTATCATATCTTGCTGCCCTCTAGTCCCAGTGTGACAGGCGAGATCGGTGTCGTACTGAGGTTCACTGCCTGCCCCCATTTGTCACAGAACCAAAAAGGTCACTATCATACCTTGCTGCCCCCTGAACCCAGTGTAACAGGCGAGATTGGTGTTGTACTAAAGTTCACTGCCTGACACCATCTGTCACAGAACCAAAAAGGTCACTATCATATCTTGCTGCCCCCTGGTCCCAGTGTGACAGGCGAGATCGGTGTCGTACTGAGGTTCACTGATTGCCCCCATCTGTCACAGAACCAAAAAGGTCACTATCATACCTTGCTGCCCTCTGGTCCCAGTGTGACAGGCGAGATCGGTGTCGTACTTAAGTTCACTGCCTGCCCCCATCTGTCACAGAACCAAAAAGGTCACTATCATACCTTGCTGCCCTCTGGAACCAGTGTGACAGGTGAGATCGGTGTCGTACTGAGGTTCACTGCCTGCCCCCATCTGTCACAGAACCAAAAAGGTCACTATCATATCTTGCTGCCCCCTGATCCCAGTGTGACAGGCGAGATCGGTGTCGTACTGAGGTTCACTACCTGCCCCCATTTGTCACAGAACCAAAAAGGTCACTATCATATCTTGCTGCCCCCTGGTCCCAGTGTGACAGGCGAGATCGGTGTCGTACTGAGGTTCACTGCCTGCCCCCATTTGTCACAGAACCAAAAAGTTCACTATCATACCTTGCTGGCCTCTGGACTCAGTGTGACAGGCGAGATCGGTGTCGTACTGAGGTTCACTGCCTGCCCCCATCTGTCACAGAACCAAAAAGGTCACCATCATACCTTGCTGCCCTCTGGACCCAGTGTAACAAGCGAGATCTGTGTCGTACTGAGGTTCACTGCCTGCCCCCATTTGTCACAGAACCAAAAAGGTCACTATCATACCTTGCTGCCCTCTGGACTCAGTGTAACAAGCGAGATCGGTGTCGTACTGAGGTTCACTGCCTGCCCCCATTTGTCACAGGACCAAAAAAGTCACTATCATGACTTGCTGCCCTCTGGACCCAGTGTAACAAGCGAGATCGGTGTCGTACTGAGGTTCACTGCCTGCCCCCATTTGTCACAGAACCAAAAAGGTCACTATCATACCTTGCTGCCCTCTGGACCCAATGTAACAAGCGAGATCGGTGTCGTACTGAGGTTCACTGCCTGCCCCCATTTGTCACAGAACCAAAAAGGTCACTATCATACCTTGCTGCCCTCTGGACTCAGTGTAACAAGCGAGATCGGTGTCGTACTGAGGTTCACTGCCTGCCCCCATCTGTCACAGAACCAAAAAGGTCACTATCATACCTTGCTGCCCTCTGGAACCAGTGTGACAGGCGAGATCGGTGTCGTACTGAGGTTTACTGCCTGCCCCCATTTGTCACAGAACCAAAAAGGTCACTATCATACCTTGCTGCCCCCTGGTCCCAGCGTGACAGGCGAGATTGGTGTCGTACTGAGGTTCACTGCCTGCCCCCATTTGTCACAGAACCAAAAAGGTCACTATCATACCTTGCTGCCCCCTGGTCCCAGCGTGACAGGCGAGATCGGTGTCGTACTGAGGTTCACTGCCTGCCCCCATTTGTCACAGAACCAAAAAGGTCACTATCATACCTTGCTGCCCTCTGGACTCAGTGTGACAGGCGAGATCGGTGTCGTACTGAGGTTCACTGCCTGCCCCCATCTGTCACAGAACCAAAAAGGTCACTATCATACCTTGCTGCCCTCTGGACTCAGTGTGACAGGCGAGATCGGTGTCATACTGAGGTTCACTGCCTGCCCCCATCTGTCACAGAACCAAAAAGGTCACTATCATACCTTGCTGCCCCCTGGTCCCAGCGTGACAGGCGAGATCGGTGTCGTACTGAGGTTCACTGCCTGCCCCCATCTGTCACAGAACCAAAAAGGTCACTATCATATCTTGCTGCCCCCTGATCCCAGTGTGACAGGCGAGATCGGTGTCGTACTGAGGTTCACTGCCTGCCCCCATTTGTCACAAAACCAAAAAGGTCACTATCATATCTTGCTGCCCCCTGGTCCCAGTGTGACAGGCGAGATCGGTGTCGTACTGAGGTTCACTGCCTGCCCCCATCTGTCACAGAACCAAAAAGGTCACTATCATACCTTGCTCACCTCCGGACCTAGTGTGACAGGTGAGATCGGTGTCGTACTGAGGTTCACTGCCTGCCCCCATCTGTCACAGAACCAAAAAGGTCACTATCATACCTTGCTCACCTCCGGACCTAGTGTGACAGGTGAGATCGGTGTCGTACTGAGGTTCACTGCCTGCCCCCATCTGTCACAGAACCAAAAAGGTCACTATCATACCTTGCTGCCCTCTGGTCCCAGTGTGACAGGCGAGATCGGTGTCGTACTGAGGTTCACTGCCTGTCCCCATTTGTCACAGAACCAAAAAGGTCACTATCATACCTTGCTGCCCCCTGAACCCAGTGTAACAGGCGAGATTGGTGTTGTACTAAAGTTCACTGCCTGACACCATCTGTCACAGAACCAAAAAGGTCACTATCATATCCTGCTGCCCCCTGGTCCCAGTGTGACAGGCGAGATCGGTGTCGTACTGAGGTTCACTGATTGCCCCCATCTGTCACAGAACCAAAAAGGTCACTATCATACCTTGCTGCCCTCTGGTCCCAGTGTGACAGGCGAGATCGGTGTCGTACTGAAGTTCACTGCCTGCCCCCATCTGTCACAGAACCAAAAAGGTCACTATCATACCTTGCTGCCCTCTGGTCCCAGTGTGACAGGCGAGATTGGTGTCGTACTGAGGTTCACTGCCTGCCCCCATCTGTCACAGAACCAGAAAGGTCACTATCATATCTTGCTGCCCCCTGATCCCAGTGTGACAGGCGAGATCGGTGTCGTACTGAGGTTCACTGCCTGCCCCCATTTGTCACAGAACCAAAAAGATCACTATCATATCTTGCTGCCCCCTGGTCCCAGTGTGACAGGCGAGATCGGTGTCGTACTGAGGTTCACTGCCTGCCCCCATTTGTCACAGAACCAAAAAGTTCACTACCATACCTTGCTGGCCTCTGCACTCAGTGTGACAGGCGAGATCGGTGTCGTACTGAGGTTCACTGCCTGCCCCCATCTGTCACAGAACCAAAAAGGTCACTATCATACCTTGCTGCCCTCTGGACCCAGTGTAACAAGCGAGATCGGTGTCGTACTGAGGTTCACTGCCTGCCCCCATTTGTCACAGAACCAAAAAGGTCACTATCATACCTTGCTGCCCTCTGGACTCAGTGTAACAAGCGAGATCGGTGTCGTACTGAGGTTCACTGCCTGCCCCCATTTGTCACAGAACCAAAAAGGTCACTATCATACCTTGCTGCCCTCTGGACCCAGTGTAACAAGCGAGATCGGTGTCGTACTGAGGTTCACTGCCTGCCCCCATTTGTCACAGAACCAAAAAGGTCACTATCATACCTTGCTGCCCTCTGGACCCAGTGTAACAAGCGAGATCGGTGTCGTACTGAGGTTCACTGCCTGCCCCCATTTGTCACAGAACCAAAAAGGTCACTATCATACCTTGCTGCCCTCTGGACTCAGTGTAACAAGCGAGATCGGTGTTGTACTGAGGTTCACTGCCTGCCCCCATCTGTCACAGAACCAAAAAGGTCACTATCATACCTTGCTGCCCTCTGGAACCAGTGTGACAGGCGAGATCGGTGTCGTACTGAGGTTTACTGCCTGCCCCCATTTGTCACAGAACCAAAAAGGTCACTATCATACCTTGCTGCCCCCTGGTCCCAGCGTGACAGGCGAGATCGGTGTCGTACTGAGGTTCACTGCCTGCCCCCATTTGTCACAGAACCAAAAAGGTCACTATCATACCTTGCTGCCCCCTGGTCCCAGCGTGACAGGCGAGATCGGTGTCGTACTGAGGTTCACTGCCTGCCCCCATCTGTCACAGAACCAAAAAGGTCACTATCATATCTTGCTGCCCCCTGATCCCAGTGTGACAGGCGAGATCGGTGTCGTACTGAGGTTCACTGCCTGCCCCCATTTGTCACAAAACCAAAAAGGTCACTATCATATCTTGCTGCCCCCTGGTCCCAGTGTGACAGGCGAGATCGGTGTCGTACTGAGGTTCACTGCCTGCCCCCATCTGTCACAGAACCAAAAAGGTCACTATCATACCTTGCTCACCTCCGGACCTAGTGTGACAGGTGAGATCGGTGTCGTACTGAGGTTCACTGCCTGCCCCCATCTGTCACAGAACCAAAAAGGTCACTATCATACCTTGCTCACCTCCGGACCTAGTGTGACAGGTGAGATCGGTGTCGTACTGAGGTTCACTGCCTGCCCCCATCTGTCACAGAACCAAAAAGGTCACTATCATACCTTGCTGCCCTCTGGTCCCAGTGTGACAGGCGAGATCGGTGTCGTACTGAGGTTCACTGCCTGCCCCCATTTGTCACAGAACCAAAAAGGTCACTATCATACCTTGCTGCCCCCTGAACCCAGTGTAACAGGCGAGATTGGTGTTGTACTAAAGTTCACTGCCTGACACCATCTGTCACAGAACCAAAAAGGTCACTATCATATCCTGCTGCCCCCTGGTCCCAGTGTGACAGGCGAGATCGGTGTCGTACTGAGGTTCACTGATTGCCCCCATCTGTCACAGAACCAAAAAGGTCACTATCATACCTTGCTGCCCTCTGGTCCCAGTGTGACAGGCGAGATCGGTGTCGTACTGAAGTTCACTGCCTGCCCCCATCTGTCACAGAACCAAAAAGGTCACTATCATACCTTGCTGCCCTCTGGTCCCAGTGTGACAGGCGAGATTGGTGTCGTACTGAGGTTCACTGCCTGCCCCCATCTGTCACAGAACCAGAAAGGTCACTATCATATCTTGCTGCCCCCTGATCCCAGTGTGACAGGCGAGATCGGTGTCGTACTGAGGTTCACTGCCTGCCCCCATTTGTCACAGAACCAAAAAGATCACTATCATATCTTGCTGCCCCCTGGTCCCAGTGTGACAGGCGAGATCGGTGTCGTACTGAGGTTCACTGCCTGCCCCCATTTGTCACAGAACCAAAAAGTTCACTACCATACCTTGCTGGCCTCTGCACTCAGTGTGACAGGCGAGATCGGTGTCGTACTGAGGTTCACTGCCTGCCCCCATCTGTCACAGAACCAAAAAGGTCACTATCATACCTTGCTGCCCTCTGGACCCAGTGTAACAAGCGAGATCGGTGTCGTACTGAGGTTCACTGCCTGCCCCCATTTGTCACAGAACCAAAAAGGTCACTATCATACCTTGCTGCCCTCTGGACTCAGTGTAACAAGCGAGATCGGTGTCGTACTGAGGTTCACTGCCTGCCCCCATTTGTCACAGAACCAAAAAGGTCACTATCATACCTTGCTGCCCTCTGGACCCAGTGTAACAAGCGAGATCGGTGTCGTACTGAGGTTCACTGCCTGCCCCCATTTGTCACAGAACCAAAAAGGTCACTATCATACCTTGCTGCCCTCTGGACCCAGTGTAACAAGCGAGATCGGTGTCGTACTGAGGTTCACTGCCTGCCCCCATTTGTCACAGAACCAAAAAGGTCACTATCATACCTTGCTGCCCTCTGGACTCAGTGTAACAAGCGAGATCGGTGTTGTACTGAGGTTCACTGCCTGCCCCCATCTGTCACAGAACCAAAAAGGTCACTATCATACCTTGCTGCCCTCTGGAACCAGTGTGACAGGCGAGATCGGTGTCGTACTGAGGTTTACTGCCTGCCCCCATTTGTCACAGAACCAAAAAGGTCACTATCATACCTTGCTGCCCCCTGGTCCCAGCGTGACAGGCGAGATCGGTGTCGTACTGAGGTTCACTGCCTGCCCCCATTTGTCACAGAACCAAAAAGGTCACTATCATACCTTGCTGCCCCCTGGTCCCAGCGTGACAGGCGAGATCGGTGTCGTACTGAGGTTCACTGCCTGCCCCCATTTGTCACAGAACCAAAAAGGTCACTATCATACCTTGCTGCCCTCTGGACTCAGTGTGACAGGCGAGATCGGTGTCGTACTGAGGTTCACTGCCTGCCCCCATCTGTCACAGAACCAAAAAGGTCACTATCATACCTTGCTGCCCTCTGGACTCAGTGTGACAGGCGAGATCGGTGTCGTACTGAGGTTCACTGCCTGCCCCCATCTGTCACAGAACCAAAAAGGTCACTATCATACCTTGCTGCCCCCTGGTCCCAGCGTGACAGGCGAGATCGGTGTCGTACTGAGGTTCACTGCCTGCCCCCATCTGTCACAGAACCAAAAAGGTCACTATCATATCTTGCTGCCCCCTGATCCCAGTGTGACAGGCGAGATCGGTGTCGTACTGAGGTTCACTGCCTGCCCCCATTTGTCACAGAACCAAAAAGGTCACTATCATATCTTGCTGCCCCCTGGTCCCAGTGTGACAGGCGAGATCGGTGTCGTACTGAGGTTCACTGCCTGCCCCCATCTGTCACAGAACCAAAAAGGTCACTATCATACCTTGCTCACCTCCCGACCTAGTGTGACAGGTGAGATCGGTGTCGTACTGAGGTTCACTGCCTGCCCCCATCTGTCACAGAACCAAAAAGGTCACTATCATACCTTGCTCACCTCCGGACCTAGTGTGACAGGTGAGATCGGTGTCGTACTGAGGTTCACTGCCTGCCCCCATCTGTCACAGAACCAAAAAGGTCACTTTCATATCTTGCTGCCCTCTGGTCCCAGTGTGACAGGCGAGATCGGTGTCGTACTGAGGTTCACTGCCTGCCCCCATTTGTCACAGAACCAAAAAGGTCACTATCATACCTTGCTGCCCCCTGAACCCAGTGTAACAGGCGAGATTGGTGTTGTACTAAAGTTCACTGCCTGACACCATCTGTTACAGAACCAAAAAGGTTACTATCATATCTTGCTGCCCCCTGGTCCCAGTGTGACAGGCGAGATCGGTGTCGTACTGAGGTTCCCTGATTGCCCCCATCTGTCACAGAACCAAAAAGGTCACTATCATACCTTGCTGCCCTCTGGTCCCAGTGTGACAGGCGAGATCGGTGTCGTACTGAAGTTCACTGCCTGCCCCCATCTGTCACAGAACCAAAAAGGTCACTATCATACCTTGCTGCCCTCTGGTCCCAGTGTGACAGGCGAGATCGGTGTCGTACTGAGGTTCACTGCCTGCCCCCATTTGTCACAGAACCAAAAAGGTCACTATCATATCTTTCTGCCCCCTGATCCCAGTGTGACAGGCGAGATCGGTGTCGTACTGAGGTTCACTGCCTGCCCCCATTTGTCACAGAACCAAAAAGGTCACTATCATATCTTGCTGCCCCCTGGTCCCAGTGTGACAGGCGAGATCGGTGTCGTACTGAGGTTCACTGCCTGCCCCCATTTGTCACAGAACCAAAAAGCTCACTATCATACCTTGCTGCCCTCTGGACTCAGTGTGACAGGCGAGATCGGTGTCGTACTGAGGTTCACTGCCTGCCCCCATCTGTCACAGAACCAAAAAGGTCACTATCATACCTTGCTGCCCTCTGGACTCAGTGTAACAAGCGAGATCGGTGTCGTACTGAGGTTCACTGCCTGCCCCCATTTGTCACAGAACCAAAAAGGTCACTATCATACCTTACTGCCCTCTGGACCCAGTGTAACAAGCGAGATCGGTGTCGTACTGAGGTTCACTGCCTGCCCCCATTTGTCACAGAACCAAAAAGGTCACTATCATACCTTGCTGCCCTCTGGACCCAGTGTAACAAGCGAGATCGGTGTCGTACTGAGGTTCACTGCCTGCCCCCATCTGTCACAGAACCAAAAAGGTCACTATCATACCTTGCTACCCTCTGGACTCAGTGTAACAAGCGAGATTGGTGTCGTACTGAGGTTCACTGCCTGCCCCCATCTGTCACAGAACCAAAAAGGTCACTATCATACCTTGCTGCCCTCTGGACCCAGTGTAACAAGCGAGATCGGTGTCGTACTGAGGTTCACTGCCTGCCCCCATCTGTCACAGAACCAAAAAGGTCACTATCATACCTTGCTGCCCTCTGGAACCAGTGTGACAGGCGAGATCGGTGTCGTACTGAGGTTTACTGCCTGCCCCCATTTGTCACAGAACCAAAAAGGTCACTATCATACCTTGCTGCCCCCTGGTCCCAGCGTGACAGGCGAGATCGGTGTCGTACTGAGGTTCACTGCCTGCCCCCATTTGTCACAGAACCAAAAAGGTCACTATCATACCTTGCTGCCCCCTGGTCCCAGCGTGACAGGCGAGATCGGTGTCGTACTGAGGTTCACTGATTGCCCCCATCTGTCACAGAACCAAAAAGGTCACTATCATACCTTGCTGCCCTCTGGTCCCAGTGTGACAGGCGAGATCGGTGTCGTACTGAGGTTCACTGCCTGCCCCCATTTGTCACAGAACCAAAAAGGTCACTATCATATCTTGCTGCCCCCTGATCCCAGTGTGACAGGCGAGATCGGTGTCGTACTGAGGTTCACTGCCTGCCCCCATTTGTCACAGAACCAAAAAGGTCACTATCATATCTTGCTGCCCCCTGGTCCCAGTGTGACAGGCGAGATCGGTGTCGTACTGAGGTTCACTGCCTGCCCCCATTTGTCACAGAACCAAAAAGCTCACTATCATACCTTGCTGCCCTCTGGACTCAGTGTGACAGGCGAGATCGGTGTCGTACTGAGGTTCACTGCCTGCCCCCATCTGTCACAGAACCAAAAAGGTCACTATCATACCTTGCTGCCCTCTGGACTCAGTGTAACAAGCGAGATCGGTGTCGTACTGAGGTTCACTGCCTGCCCCCATTTGTCACAGAACCAAAAAGGTCACTATCATACCTTGCTGCCCTCTGGACCCAGTGTAACAAGCGAGATCGGTGTCGTACTGAGGTTCACTGCCTGCCCCCATTTGTCACAGAACCAAAAAGGTCACTATCATACCTTGCTGCCCTCTGGACCCAGTGTAACAAGCGAGATCGGTGTCGTACTGAGGTTCACTGCCTGCCCCCATCTGTCACAGAACCAAAAAGGTCACTATCATACCTTGCTACCCTCTGGACTCAGTGTAACAAGCGAGATTGGTGTCGTACTGAGGTTCACTGCCTGCCCCCATCTGTCACAGAACCAAAAAGGTCACTATCATACCTTGCTGCCCTCTGGACCCAGTGTAACAAGCGAGATCGGTGTCGTACTGAGGTTCACTGCCTGCCCCCATCTGTCACAGAACCAAAAAGGTCACTATCATACCTTGCTGCCCTCTGGAACCAGTGTGACAGGCGAGATCGGTGTCGTACTGAGGTTTACTGCCTGCCCCCATTTGTCACAGAACCAAAAAGGTCACTATCATACCTTGCTGCCCCCTGGTCCCAGCGTGACAGGCGAGATCGGTGTCGTACTGAGGTTCACTGCCTGCCCCCATTTGTCACAGAACCAAAAAGGTCACTATCATACCTTGCTGCCCCCTGGTCCCAGCGTGACAGGCGAGATCGGTGTCGTACTGAGGTTCACTGCCTGCCCCCATTTGTCACAGAACCAAAAAGGTCACTATCATACCTTGCTGCCCTCTGGACTCAGTGTGACAGGCGAGATCGGTGTCGTACTGAGGTTCACTGCCTGCCCCCATCTGTCACAGAACCAAAAAGGTCACTATCATACCTTGCTGCCCCCTGGTCCCAGCGTGACAGGCGAGATCGGTGTCGTACTGAGGTTCACTGCCTGCCCCCATTTGTCACAGAACCAAAAAGGTCACTATCATACCTTGCTGCCCTCTGGACTCAGTGTAACAAGCGAGATCGGTGTCGTACTGAGGTTCACTGCCTGCCCCCATTTGTCACAGAACCAAAAAGGTCACTATCATACCTTGCTGCCCCCTGGTCCCAGCGTGACAGGCGAGATCGGTGTCGTACTGAGGTTCACTGCCTGCCCCCATTTGTCACAGAACCAAAAAGGTCACTATCATACCTTGCTGCCCCCTGGTCCCAGCGTGACAGGCGAGATCGGTGTCGTACTGAGGTTCACTGCCTGCCCCCATTTGTCACAGAACCAAAAAGGTCACTATCATACCTTGCTGCCCCCTGGTCCCAGCGTGACAGGCGAGATCGGTGTCGTACTGAGGTTCACTGCCTGCCCCCATTTGTCACAGAACCAAAAAGGTCACTATCATACCTTGCTGCCCCCTGGTCCCAGCGTGACAGGCGAGATCGGTGTCGTACTGAGGTTCACTGCCTGCCCCCATTTGTCACAGAACCAAAAAGGTCACTATCATACCTTGCTGCCCCCTGGTCCCAGCGTGACAGGCGAGATCGGTGTCGTACTGAGGTTCACTGCCTGCCCCCATTTGTCACAGAACCAAAAAGGTCACTATCATACCTTGCTGCCCCCTGGTCCCAGCGTGACAGGTGTGTTACGCCGCTCCTCCTGCTTGCACGGATTAGTTGCAGCTTTAGCTTAGCGATAATCACCCCTCTGGAATGAAGATTACAATACTACAAGTCTAGCATATTGTGGGAGACGAACCACTGGTACATTGGAGTAAGAACAACATTCAAATTGTGCTTAATTTGTTCCATGTACCACCCTCTCTGAGGGTAATCCCAACCTATACAACCCCACCCGAAATAGACTGCTACCCACTTTCACAGGAGAAAGAGGAGAGATTCAATCTGAAGGACACATGTAATTTGCGTAATAGCATATACGGTAATCATATAAGTATTACTAGTTTTAAGGAAGAATTTTTATCTGTCATCCAATTAAAAAATAGGGTATCATTGAAATCTACATAATGGGCTAACTTTTATGTATTTTACAATTTTGTTGTAAAGTTAACAGTTTTTATTGGATTGGGCATAAAATATTTGAAATTGCCACCATTTAAAAACGGTCAATGATGTTTATAAATAATTTGGCTCAAAGCTAGATCTTTAATAAGAAAAACAATTTGAAAATTCCCATGCTGTACCTCTAATCATTTAGGGGTTATAGATTGTTTCATAAAAACACATAAAGACAGATGGACAGGAACTAGGCCCAAAGGACCATGTTCCTATGGTGAAATATGTTCGTCTTGACCCAATTAATAACATTATATACTGTTGTCCAGAGAGTTACGGGACACCCTGTATAGAACCATCTTATATTTATTTTATTAATTACATAATGTAAGCATGATATTACTGTTGTTAGCTTATGGTACATAAAAATGTTTGAATATAACTTTTAATTCCATACAACAAGTGGAAGCACAATTCCCTTGCCGGAATGGTATATGTGCAGAATCATATCAGTTCTTACTTGACCAACTGTAGGCCTACATGACCAGCTTTTGATCAAAAAGACATAAATAAGAACTTTTATAAACATAAGCTTCTTATTTATATTAGGCCTATCTAGCCCTATATTCATCCTATACTAAAAATTAAGCAGAATTAAAATTTTGTATAAACATTTCAAGTGAAACAGATATATAAGGATGTGTCATGGGAAAGTTGCCAAGTACGCGGGTCTGCTGCTCCGGAGTTGGCCGTAACATAATGTTGCGAAAACCGGATGAAAAATAATCTTTGATATATATTTTCTCTCAGATTGTTAAAAAAATTTGAATTCATTAAAAATATAAAAGGGAATATTTTAGTTCGATGATTACACAATATTCAGTCAGCTGAACAAACTTTAGTGAAGATTGTCTTTTGATGTATTTTCGATCCAATAACTTATTTAAATTTTTTGGAGTTTTATAATCTGCATTATATTAGGCTTTCTTGTACACTTTATCATGGCACCATTTGTTAATATCTATCTATTCTAGCTGATCTTATTACAGTGAACACTTATCTGATGAATCTCTATAAAATTTAATAGTTTTAAGAAAATATTTTACCATTCTCTATTCAAAAGTGACTTTTATTACTTCTTTAACTACCAAATAATCATGTAAGTTTGAATTTTACTTATTTAAACTTATATAATTGAAATATTTGGAAAATAATTATCATCTAACCTCAACCATAGTTTGTTTTCAAAACAATTTCAAAATGGTAAACAAACATTTATTTTTATCCTACATCAGAATTTTAATTTTCATGAAACTGGTTATTTTCATCAACTGTGACACACAAAAAATGACTCAAAACCCATCCCACAAGAATGAACTGCTCTTTAAATATGTTTTTTACAACTTAGAAGCAAATGAAACGGGTAGTTACAATTATGTAAAACATAGATTCTTTGGTAGAACCCACCATAATATTAAATACAAAATTCAAAATAGACCAGTTGGAGACCTCTCCTCCTTATTGATCTCTTTAATTATATTAGCAGGTGATGTTGAATTAAACCCAGGACCCCGAAATACAAGCTTACAATCACCTAGGTCTGAGAGTGAAGGAGAAAACTGTCCTCACTGCAATAAAAGGGTTAAAAGATTAATATCACACCTTAGAGGATCACACAGAAATATTATAAATGAAAACTATGTAAATAAATCAAATAATGATATTTTAGTTGAAACAAAATCACCTGGTATCCAAACTATTGAAAAATTAAAAAATAATGGGGACCCTACAAAACTAGAGTTCTCAAAGCTAAAACATGAAACAGGTCTGAATAAATTATTAGAGAAAAATAAGAAACTTGAGGAAGAAATTACTGAAATGAGAACTCTTTTACACTGTGTCAATAACAAAAACAATATCCTGGGAAATGAGTTAATACAACTGAAATCTGAAAACCAGAAACTAAAGAAGAATTTTAGTTCATATAGGCCTACTAGATTAAACAATAAAGACAATATCACTGACAAATGGGTTGATGACCGAATATTAAAAGCGTACTTTGACTCAATGTTACAAAATATTGAGCAATATACTGATGACATAATAATTATGAATCCCTCAGTAGTATATCAAATCAAACATGGTGAGCCCCAGGATATTGACATAATATTAGACAATTTGTCATTTTATGATAAAAAATATGCATTTTTAAGTATAAATGACAGTGATGACCCTGATGAAATCGACAGTGGAACTCATTGGAGCCTTTTAATTTGTGAACCACAGAACAAAAAAGCCTACTATTTAGATTCTGTTTCAAATGCTAATTTGAAATCTGCCCAAAAAGTTGCTGAGAAACTTAATATTAATGTAGAAAATATCACCATATTGAAATGTATGCAACAAAAGAATGGATTCGAATGTGGCATTAATGTTATAGTTAACACTCGTCTTGTTTTATATGACATCCTAAACAACAGAAAAATTAAGGAATCATATGATATTGAGTTGTCCTCATATATTCCTAAACCAAGTCAAGATAACCTTATTAAGTCTAGTGAAACTAATGAAGTAGGATCTGTAAACAAAGGTTTTACACAAGAAGTAGGTGGAAATAAAGTATCGATGTCCCCAATAAATGATAAAATTAACAGTAGAGTGGAAATTTTCGGTGACAGTCATGGTCGTAAATTAAGAGATCTCCTCGATGAGAAAATGACATCAAACTATCAAATTAAAAGTTTTATTAAACCTAGTGCAAAACTTTTAGACATAAATCAAAGTTATAAATCAACAGCAAAGTTACTTAACAAATCTGATTTTATGGTATTAATAGGAGGCACTAATGATATTGAGAAGAATACAAATGATAAAGAGATATATGAAGAATTAACCAAAACTATAGAAAACACAAAAAACACAAATATTATCATTTCTGCTATACCTTTCAGATTTGATCAACCACATCTGAATTAAAAAATACGACATATTAATTCAAAAATTAGGAATATAGTAAGCTGCTATGAACATGCACAATTTCTACCTCTTACTGGCATGAGTAGAAAATACTATACCCGACATGGTCTACATTTTAATGTAGAAGGTAAAGTATTATTCTCACAATTACTTAAAAGTATAATATTTAAACACACAACCTGTTTTGATGTTAATGTTTTTACTTTACCGTCAGGAAGAGATAATTTTTTAGACAAAGCGCCGAAGTGGAGAAACTCCCTCTAGCTAAAATTACTCATTGTTTTTCAAATAATAATTGCTATGTTAATGAATTAAATAAATATAATTGTGGGCTAAATTTTCTTTTTTGGAATGTACAGGGCATTACAAAAAAAGTTGATCTATTAAATGTAATTTCAGATGAAAATAACATTGATATAATATGCATAGCAGAGCATTGGGTACTATCAGATGAAATAAACCACTTAAGTATTTCAGGGTACAAGAACTCATCAAACTTTGGTAGATCGAAAAGAATTCATGGTGGTACTGCAATATTCTTAAAAGATTGTATACAGTATAAGCAAATGGAAGAAATAAATAAAATGTCTGAGGAGATGATATGTGAAATGTCTGCAATTATACTGACTGATATCAAAATAATATTAATTTGCTTGTACAGGCCTTATACAAAAGAAAAAGAAAAACTTTCAAAATTTGTTTCAATATTTTATGAAGTATTAAGAATTGTATCAAGAATGAAGTATGAACTTATCATTGCGGGAGATTTTAATATCAATATGAACTCTAAAGATGAAGATCAACTTGAATTAAATGATATATTATGTAGTTTTGGACTTAAAAGAACCATTTTTGAAATAACAAGGCCGGGGAAAATAAAAGAAGGATCATGTATTGATAATTTTTTTACAACATTAAATAAAAACCTATGCCAAACCAAAATAATACATCCCATACTATCTGATCATGTTATAATCCTACTTAAAGTTTCCTTCGAAACACAATCAAGAAATTCTGAAAAATGCACAGTTTCAAAGAAGCTTTCTCGTTTAAGCTCACCATATAATACTATACAGTTCATAAATAACTTAAAAATTATTAACTGGGTGGACATTTACAGACAAAGTAACTTAGATGACAGCTTTGAATGTTTTCACAATTTCTTTATGAGTGCTCTAGACGCTGCAATGCCGTTACAATGGGATATAAATCAGAAAAACAGGTCTATTTGTAATAAATGGTATTCTAAAGAATTAAAAAATATGAAAAGCAACTGTCTTGAATTATATAATTTATCCAAAGAAACAAGAAATGATAGTATTAAACAACTATATAACAGAGCTAAAAGTAATTACAAAGCCAAAATTAAAGAATCCAAGATAAAATACAATACAAATTATATTGAAAACAGTACCAACAAAATTAAAGCTATATGGACGGTAGTAAATACTCTGACAGGAAAGAACTCAACTTTCAAAAGTATTCCGAAACATCTTTCACCTGATGGATTTAATGATTTTTTCTGCAATAATATCATTAAGCTAATAAATGACTCAAAACCAGGTAAAGTAAATTTCAAGACGTTTTTAGAGAAAATTAATAAGAGTCCAACATCATTTTACTTTGAACACTTTACTGTTGAAGAAGTACACGAAACTATTTTAAAAATTAAGAACAGCAAGTGCTTAGATATATTTGGTGTAAATAGTATCATATTAAAATCAGCATCATATCACATATGTGAAGTTTTGGCTTGTCTTTTTAATAAATGCATAGCCGATTGTTACTATCCAAATATACTAAAAAAAGTTAAAGTCATTCCAATCTACAAGAAAGGTGAGAAGATCTATGGAAATTACAGACCTATATCAATTGTACCTACAATATCAAAAGTATTTGAAACATTATTGCACAAACAAATATCAAATTATTTTGAGACAAATCGATTATTTACAGATAGACAGTTTGGTTTTAGACAAAATAAAAGTACAATTGAAGCAGTCACATCACTCATAACTGAAAGTTTATTTGACATTGAACAGAATAAATTGATATGTTTAAGATCATATGACTTTTCAAAAGCGTTTGACACAGTATCACATGACATCCTTTTAGAAAAACTTTCTTATTATGGATTTCAAAATCAACCTTTACAACTTATTAAATCATACTTACTAGATCGAGACCAGTACGTTTATGTGAATGAAACCTACTCCGGAAGTAAAATTATTAATACAGGTGTACCACAAGGCTCTCCTCTTGGACCATTGATGTTCAATATATACATCAATGACTTGCCATACATTAATTCAGGACCAAACATTCAAAATTTTCTGTTCGCAGATGATCTAGCAATAAAATTTAGTTATAATAATCATGAAGAATTGGAGGTACTTCTATTACAAACAACAAAAAATATTACTAATTGGTGCTGTGCGAACAAATTATCCCTGAACAAGGAAAAAATTCAAGATATAATGTTTAAATCTAATTCAGGAGAAGACTATAAAGTCAATCAAAATTCAAACATACGTTTTTTGGGCATTTTACTTAATGAAAAACTTAATTGGCACGACCACATTAATATGACATCTAATAAAATATCTAAAGGATTATACACTTTAAAAAGACTTTCTGGAAATGTAAAATTTGAAATTCTTAAAACTGTTTACTATGCAAACATTCACAGTCATCTAAGCTACGGCACTTTAATATGGGGTGGAGAAAAATATTCAAAAAAATTATTTACATTACAGAAAAGAGCTATCAGAATAATGTGCAAATTAGAATCAAGAACATCCTGCAAAACATTTTTTATTGAACATGAAATACTCACTCTACCATCAATATATTTATATCAATTGGCAATACACGCAAAGAAAAATTTATATCAGTATAAGAAAAATTTTAATGTACACGAACATAACACAAGAAATAAGGAAAAATTAAGAACAGAATTTGTAAAATATACACACACAAAGAAGAACCTTCATGAAATGTCAAAAAAAGTATTTAACCAATTGGATAAGAAGATGAAAGAATTACCCTTAACAACATTTAAAAAGAAGATTTTAATATCGAAATGTATTTACAAAATTGAAGATTTTTTCATAAATTATAATATTAAGTAGGCCTAGAAACAATAATGTATAAATTGTATGATACATCCTTGGATGTCCAATAAAGTTATTATTATTATTATTATATATATAATACGTGATGCCCTTTTTTTGTTAACACTACTCCTCCCTTATTTCTGGACCAATTTTAAAGTTTGAGGTGTCAAAAGAATTGTCTCAGTTCGTAGTTTTGCAATAAGGTTTTAGATTTTTGATATTTTAATTCTGAAGCTCACGGGAAGCCCTCAAAGTTCATTTTTTGTCCATAAGATTAACATGGGGAACAATTTATATTGAATTGCTAAATAAAACAGCTGTTGATAGTTAAACAAACAAACACATATGTTAAAAGCTGAATATAAGCAAATTGAACTGGTACTGAAATATCAACACAATTTCATACTTTAATACGAGGAGTGTCTAATCTGAGGTTTTAACATTTTCTAAAAATGTAGCGGGTAGATTTTGCTTGAAAGTTTTATTTACGCTGTTACTTGTTTTACAATTTTGAATTTATATAATTTTCAATTTATAAATCTTAGGGGCTTGCTCACTATTTTTACTTCATGAAACTCATATCTCAGGGTCGCTCTAAATTGGGTGCGGCGTGGGTGCTCTCATCATATGAGTAAAAGATGACTCGTTTGAATTTGAAGCATGTAAATACATTCAATGAAAAATTTTTATACTACAAATTGAATTTAAACTAACTTATTTATGGGGAAGGGAAACATAGAGATTATCCTATTCTGACCTATTTAATATTTTAAGGAAGGGTTAACACAGAGGTTACATGATCTATTAAATAGAAATTGAGAGTTTTTGGTTTGCCCATTCAGTAGAAATTATAATCTTAACCGATCACAAACTTGTATTTAATCCCACGCTGGCGTCCTCACAGCTGCGACCACGAGGCATCTGATTATATCCATTAACCATCACTTATTTTCCAAAATATTCTCGAAAAAACCTTTTAAAAAAATTCACTAGTTCACTGGTGAAACAAACACTTTGTTTATATTATTAAACTTATGAAGATGGAACAGATAATTCAAGATTTAAAAAATTATGTTTAGAGCCATTGTGAAATCCATCCGATCACTCGGATGGTTGAGATCAGAAGAAAGAAGAAAGATTTTTTCGATCTCTCTTGCTTTTATTTTTAGCGGAAACAAACTTACCAACCTTTAGTATTTTTCCCCATTAAATTTACCGATTGTGCCTTTTTCCCCGTACAACCTGCTGAGTGCCTGCCTTTTTTAAGTCTCTGGGAATTTAATTTTCCCATACAGTTGGCTGCACTTATTGTTTTCCCCTCTCTGATCTCTTTGATTAGCTTGAGGTTATGTCAATCTTAATTAATTAAATTTTTATTTTCCTTTACAAAACCCATTTTTTATTGTTTATTGTGTTAAAATAATAAGATTTTATTCTTGGCTAAATTTGATTTTAAGTGATACTTTCCGAGTTATGATGCTAATTACGCGTGTCCTTTGACATGTGTCCCCTGTTCTACCAGAATTTATCGTTTTCTAATTTTCGTTTATTTATTTAATTGGTTTTAATTATTACAGGTAAGTTTTATCATTAATTCCTGAGAGTATTCAATATTTGTGCTTTTCATCCATTTAATATATGTTTTTTCTGTCTTTAGGCCCTACTCTTATTTATTAGGTTAGGCCTATGGCCTAGCCTATAATTTTCATCAGTTGAGATGTCCTTAAAAATGTCCCAGTATGTTGCTCCTATTAGGCTACTATCGGTTTGATGCCTTATGTTCTGGGTGAATATGTTGTTTATTTCATTAGGCCATGATTAGTACACAATTTATATAGGCCTACAGGTTTCCGACCCGCTACAATACCCCCCCTTTGGCTAATGAATATTTTTGTTATCAAAAGTATTCTTGAGCCAAAGCTCTTATAAAAAAATTAGTTTCTCTTTAAATAAAATTGTTATTCTTTATTAAATTTATTACTTCATTGTTTATTAAGGGCAACCGTTATCCCTGCTCTAAAATTGTTTCCCTATTCTAATCCCTTTTACATGTCAAAATCAGAATTCCTTATATCTAAACATAGTTACATAATATACAAGTCAATTTCAAAACACGAATTTCAAGAAAAATTACAAAAATCAATCCTTAAATCTAAACACAAGTTTTTCTTAAATTTTACACAATCAAAATTCCTTATTAGTAACTATTCTCTCTTCATTCAGAGTCTATTGTTTTTGACTGCAGATGCACATTAGTGTGAAACTTATTCAGTTTTGTGGTGACTTTATAGCCTACAATGCAAATCACTATTCACAATGCATGCGTAGCTAGCCATTTTAATTCCATTTGTTGTCCCTGTTTCAACTTCACTCAACCCTGTCTTACTTTCCCTTTTTCCTTAATTAGTTCATTTCAGTTAATATAAGTCCCACCTGCTGTGAACTTTTATTATAGAACTTCTTGCTATAACACCAACAGTTAAGATCCATTCCTATAAATGTTCATGGTTTACACACATTTCACTTTTTTGCAGGTTCAATTGTTTAATTAATTTAGTCCATTTGCTTTTCATCCAAATTTTCAGAAGATAAGATTTTACTAATTATTTGTAGTATAAAATAATGGTGCAATAAGAAATTTTCAGAGGATAGCACACTAACCTGGTCAGTCCTTCTAGTATTTACCTCACTCTGTCGGTTGTTTCTCTCTTCTTCTCCACTGTCTGTCTATTTGGTCAGTACCAATGCTTACTTCTCGTACCTTTATTCTCATAAGTCATCATCTTCTTACTCATTTCCTTTTTTAGGCTCACACCACTCACCACATTTTCACTGTTCTTCATTTTACACTGCACTGCACTATTGGGCAACCTCCCTACCTTACCTCTAAATTTCTATACCTGTTTTACAATTTCAAACGTATTTAAACAATTTTTACAAAAGAAAATGCTTTTCAGAAATTCCTATTCTAACACCCTCCTAACACATTTAATTCAAATGAGTCATTTTGTTCTTTGTTTTGTTTCGGTAAAAATCAATTTAATTTAATTACTCTTTTTACCAATGAGTAATTATTGTGTTTGTCTTTAACATAACTTAGCTAAATTCATTACTCATTCATTTTTTATGTTTAACACTTGTTACAACAAGTGTCAATGCACTTTCCTATCTATTTGTCTCTCAAGAACCTATTCCACATCTTTCATTACTTAAAATTCTGTTTGTTTGTTATCCCCCATAACTAATGTATACCTTTTAGTATAATAATAATATAATGTATATAATGTAATTTTTTTTTTAACTTCTTCTTCTTAACCTAAATAGTGGCTAGTTTGTTTAACATGTCTTGCCCACTCTACCCTAGACAGAGGTGAAATTTTGACTCTACATAATTGGTGTCTAGCGGAATGCGTAGTCCATTGGTGTTCAGGCTTTTGAAAAATTTTGTGAAGGGTCATAGAACACCTTTAATTGGGGAACCGATCCACCTTGAACTACTCGAACATGGAGTTACCCCATCGACATGTGCATTGCCATCAAACTATGATGTCCATGCACATGCCACAAGGCCTCCTTACCAGTTCGGTAGGTCATGTGTGTCACAATTCAATATCATTTCTGTGTTTGTTTTGGTTGCCGAGACTTGGTTCGAACAACCGATTGCCTTAAAACTAAATATTCATTATAATCATTCATTCCACTCCTCTCTCGCCAAGATGGATCGATATTTGTTGTGGTAAAATCCATTCATCACCATCCATCTGCTCACACTAACATTGTCAAGTCCAGGTATTTGAAAGAAATAATTTTATTATTTATAATTTCTTCTTCCAATTACCTCAAAAATATACAATTTTTTTTTTTTTTATCAGTATTACTGTCTTTAAAATTAAAATTCATGAGACCTATTAAAACTTTACACTTACTTTTTGTTATTTTTGTAATAAAATTATTTCTTGGTTTTTCGTCCTCCTTATGGTTCGCAAATATTTTTACTCCCCATAAGGTCTTATACCTCTGTTTAGCTTTGCTTAAAGGGCGCAAAGTAACAAGTATCTAACAATGAAAAACCCATAAATTTCTTAAGGCCTATTCTACCCCTTTTCTTTCTTCATGAAACCTTTTCAGTTGTGTTACATTGTAAGTCCCTACTATTCTTTCAGAATTCATTTCTTTAACTACATAAGCATTCTCCATCTTTATTTCTGTTACTACAAAAGGACCTGTGAATAATAGGAAAAACTTCTTAATCTTTTTGTCTAGCTTATTTGATAAATTATGAGTTTTTACTAATACTCTGTCACCTATGTTAAATTTAATTGGTCTTATGTTTTTATCAAATTTTTCTTTTCGCTTTTGAGCCTTGTTAAGAATTTTTTCTCTGACTAATCTGACACATTCTATTTCATTAAATTCCCTTTTGTTAGGAAACTCTATTACCTTTTCCAAAAAATGAGTATTTACTCTACCTAGCATAACCTCTGATGGTATATGTTCAGTTACTCCATGTACCGAGTTGTTCAGGCATTCCTCAATGAAAAGTAATGAATGTGGCCAATTAGTATGTTTCTTATGACAATAGATCCTAATCATTTTGTTGATCTCTTTATTGATCCTCTCAGTTGGGTTTGATTGTGGATGATATATTGATGTGTGAACTGGTTTAATACCTGCTTCACTTAATTTTGTGTACCATAGGTCACTAGTAAACTGACTGCCATGATCACTTAGAATTGACTCTATGTGACCTACTTCTGGAATGTATTTTTCAAAAATCTTATTTAATAGAACTTTACTTGTTGCCCTTTTAATAGGGTACATTTTCACAAATTTTGAAAAAACATCTATTAGTACAAAGATATACTTTACTCCTCCAATTCCCGTTGGCAGCTCACCTATCAGATCAACGGCTATCAACTGCTTTATTCTTTCCGGAATGATCGGATTTAGGCTTCCAATAGCTTTTTCATTTATATGCTTAGCCTTTTGGCATAGCAGACAACATTTCAATTGACTCTTAATTCTTTTTTCCATATTTGGAAACACACAAAATTGTTTCATACATGAATATATTTTTCCACCCCCCCATATGTCCATACTTTAAATGTGCCATTTCTACTAAGTTTTTTACGAGATTATCCGGTATACAGACTCTAAATTGGTTATGGTTATTTCTACTTTTTTGAAATAAAATTCCCTTGTGTAATTTAAAATTTTCTTTAATGTTCCCCATCCCCTCTGACTCTAGATTTTCAACAATATTTCTTAACCTATCATCTTCTTTTTGTTGTTTCTCTTTGAGTTTGTTTAGCTCCTCTTCCACAGCTTTTCGCTTGTGAAAAGGCACTGGGTATGATTTTCCTATGTACGGTGTGTCTACCTTCAAGTTTAATTTTGCTACATAATTTTTTATGTATCCCGGCCTGTCAGAAAATACTTTTTTATTTTTTGTTAGAACTTCATGTAATTTGTTTATTTTAATCTCACCCCCCACCCCCCATTCTTTTTCAATCCCCTCTATTTTTGATTTTATCTGCTGATCTACACCCGTTTCAACACTTTGCTCTTTGCTGATTGCTGTTTTATTTTCAGTTAATTCAGTTAACTGTAATACTTTAATTTCTTTTAGGCTACTGTCAAACTCATCATCCGTTCCCGTTACACATTGACTAATAAAGTTAACCCTTACAATATTTACACTCCCAACACTGGTCTCTCTACTACCTTGTCTCAAGCTGATTCTATAATATTTGCTCAAATATACTATGTTTAATTTCTTTTCGTTAAAGTCTACCACTGCTTGATATCTTTGTAAAAAGTCGCAACCAATCAAGAAATCAACTTGAATCCCTTTTACCACTAAACAATCAATAGGTACCTTCAATTTTCCCATTTCCACTTCTAATTGTACTTGTTTTTCAACTCTTTTGCTTCTATTTCCGGTAATCCCCATTATCGTCGTGTTAGCTATTTTAAGTTCAGGAATAGTATAGTCTACATTATTATTTACATTCGTTAGAAATTGTTCTGATATCACTGTCGCCTGTGATCCAGTGTCAATGATACATTTGCTGTTTAGTTTCCCTATTTTTATTTCTATTTCAGGGAGCACTACGCTAATTGGTTTACAAATCCCATCATTGAAATTGTTCTCATCGGTTAGTTCATCACTTAAATTGTTCTCACAAAAGATCGAATTGCATTGTTTGTTTTCACAATTACTATCAATTATAGGATCAGTCACATCGAGTGCTATATTAATCAAGTCTCTTACTACTTCGAAACCTTTTGAATTTAAATAAATTAGGTCTTCGCGTTTCCCATATCTACTATGTATAACCTTTTCAAACAATCCCAACTTGCAACCAGTTTTATCTTCTTGGTTCAAAAATTCTTTATTAATGTCAATTACTTCAATCAAATCATCTTTGTTTAGGCTCCTAATAAAACTGTTCAACACTTCGAGTTCATCATAATGTTTACCGTCATTTATTGCAAGTTTAGGGATTGGAGGCAAAGTTAACACTACTATCCTTTCACATGTTTCTTTAAGTGTTTCAATAAGAACTTTAAAATCAAGAATAATTGATCCTACAGGTCTTTTTTGTAATAAATCATTAGTCCCTATCCATACAATTACTTTTTTATCAATTTTATCTTTATTTGTTGAGACTAAGTTTGCTAAATCTGTAACTGTCTGGCCACCTATTGATAACCCGATACACCATTTACCACATATTAAGGAGGCTTCTTTACCTAGAATATATTTGCTATATCTAACTGATTGGGAGTCCCCCAGTAATTCATATCCCCTTACTATTGGTTTATAAATACTTTTAATCCCGGTTTCCTCCCCAATATGTGGGCTGCCTTGTCAGTCGTTCCTGTCCCCATTTGGAAAAACTCTCCCATAAAAATTACCCCTTCCCCTAAAATTACCCCTTCCCCTGAAATTACTCCATCCTCTGTTCCCATTCTCTACCCATCTCTTAGGTTCATTCTTGTCATTTTCCCTAATTCTATCCCTTTCACTTCCCATTTCATTTTGATTCTCTTCCCTATCATTTCCCCTTACCTCTACTACATTAGTTTTAATTTCCCTTGGTTTGTCTTTTTCATTCCTGTGTTCATCTCTCTTATAGTTAGGCCTATACTGGTCCCTTTCAAATTTAATAAATCTATTGTTAGGCAGGCTTTCCCTATCTCTTACTATCCCGATTTTTTTACACAGATTCTCCATGTCACTTTCACTACTTATTTCTTTAACTGACATGGCCGACTGGATAGCGGCGCCTAGACTCTCAGGTAGGTGTTTACATATGTAATTGAGAAACAATTCAATACTTAATGGCTTATCTAACATCTTATTGATCGAGTATTGGTTCATGACATAGGTTACTAAATCTACCCCACTGTTACCGAAGTTACCATTCCCAGTTAGGTCATGTTCAAACTGTCTTTGTCTGATTACCCCCCAGTACCTCTTTTTAAATTCGGTTTCGAACAATGAAAAATTGACAAACTTGTCCAAGTGCTGTCTCGCCCAGATCTTTGGTTCACCCTCGAGAAACTTTATGATGTTTAAAAGCTGGGCTTCCCAATTTTCCCCAGATACATCTACAAATTTCCTAGCATACTTAAGAAATGTCATGGGATGCAGCCCATTTACCTGATTGTCAAATTTACTTAGAAATAATTCAGCATTGGCATTTATAGTGTTAATTGATTTTATTTCGGCACAACTACTAATGTTCAGTGAGTGTTTTAATTTCCCTTCTATTTTCTTAGAGATCGACTCAATATATTCAATCTCCTCAATAGGCCTACTTTTTTCGAGTGACTCTAGCCTATTACCTATCACTATGGCTTCATTGTCATATCTATTTTTAAATTGATCTAGCTTTGAGGAGCAGCTATTGATTGACTTTTCACATCTGTCTACTCTTTCTACATTCTTAATGTTTGTTTCCCTAACCTCATTATTTACTTCGTCTAGGCTAGCCTCTATCTCTCCTACTTTGATCCCTACTCTCTTGACTTCATTGTTGATCGCGCTAGTTTTATCATTAATTAATTTAACACATTTCTCATCATTTACGTTTACTGTTTTTTCAAGATTATCTACCCGGCAGTCTGTCTCCTGAAGTTTACTCTGAATCAAATCAACTCTACTGTCAGTCTTATTAAGGTCTATTCTAATCTCATTTACCCTATCATTTAGCTCTTGTTTCAATTCTTTAATGCCCTGATCTATTTTGTTACTTAGGTCCTCTATTTTGACATTCAGGTCCTGTCTTAAAATATTAAATTGTTGTAATAGTATGTTAAGCATTACTTACTTACTTACTTACGAAGCGTCGTCCCGTAGACCACTCACTTGCGGCATGGGATCAGTCAGGAGGCAGTGATACAGACACTGCCATGTCAATTTAAATTAGATTCAGCTAAGTTTGGCTCATTTTTCTTGTGTAGCACGGAATGGCTAAGGATAGGTCTAGGTTAGATTTGGAGTTTATTCTGTCAGAAATTCTTCTAGGTTGTAAAAACACCTATCATTGTTGATCGCGCTAGTTTTATCATTAATTAATTTAACACATTTCTCATCATTTACGTTTACTGTTTTTTCAAGATTATCTACCCGGCAGCATGTCATAAGCATGTAAGCATGTAAGCATGTATAAGCATGTCATTGTTTGTCTGTGTAGGTGTGGGTGTGTCTTTGTTTTGTTCAACTATGTCTATGTGTTTCTGATTGCTATCAATCTCATTAGTGTCATTGTTCATATTTGAATCTACAGCGTTTTCATCTTCATTAGGTTTGAGGGACTCTAAATCGTCACAAATAGAGTTCGAGGAATCACCTTCAAAGCCCCTGAACCCAGATTCCAAAGAGTCGCCGTCAACACTCATTTTTTAGATGAGAGCCCCACGTTGTTGGTCGCCAATTGTTACTTGTTTTACAATTTTGAATTTATATAATTTTCAATTTATAAATCTTAGGGGCTTGCTCACTATTTTTACTTCATGAAACTCATATCTCAGGGTCGCTCTAAATTGGGTGCGGCGTGGGTGCTCTCATCATATGAGTAAAAGATGACTCGTTTGAATTTGAAGCATGTAAATATATTCAATGAAAAATTTTTATACTACAAATTGAATTTAAACTAACTTATTTATGGGGAAGGGAAACATAGAGATTATCCTATTCTGACCTATTTAATATTTTAAGGAAGGGTTAACACAGAGGTTACATGATCTATTAAATAGAAATTGAGAGTTTTTGGTTTGCCCATTCAGTAGAAATTATAATCTTAACCGATCACAAACTTGTATTTAATCCCACGCTGGCGTCCTCACAGCTGCGACCACGAGGCATCTGATTATATCCATTAACCATCACTTATTTTCCAAAATATTCTCGAAAAAACCTTTTAAAAAAATTCACTAGTTCACTGGTGAAACAAACACTTTGTTTATATTATTAAACTTATGAAGATGGAACAGATAATTCAAGATTTAAAAAATTATGTTTAGAGCCATTGTGAAATCCATCCGATCACTCGGATGGTTGAGATCAGAAGAAAGAAGAAAGATTTTTTCGATCTCTCTTGCTTTTATTTTTAGCGGAAACAAACTTACCAACCTTTAGTATTTTTCCCCATTAAATTTACCGATTGTGCCTTTTTCCCCGTACAACCTGCTGAGTGCCTGCCTTTTTTAAGTCTCTGGGAATTTAATTTTCCCATACAGTTGGCTGCACTTATTGTTTTCCCCTCTCTGATCTCTTTGATTAGCTTGAGGTTATGTCAATCTTAATTAATTAAATTTTTATTTTCCTTTACAAAACCCATTTTTTATTGTTTATTGTGTTAAAATAATAAGATTTTATTCTTGGCTAAATTTGATTTTAAGTGATACTTTCCGAGTTATGATGCTAATTACGCGTGTCCTTTGACATGTGTCCCCTGTTCTACCAGAATTTATCGTTTTCTAATTTTCGTTTATTTATTTAATTGGTTTTAATTATTACAGGTAAGTTTTATCATTAATTCCTGAGAGTATTCAATATTTGTGCTTTTCATCCATTTAATATATGTTTTTTCTGTCTTTAGGCCCTACTCTTATTTATTAGGTTAGGCCTATGGCCTAGCCTATAATTTTCATCAGTTGAGATGTCCTTAAAAATGTCCCAGTATGTTGCTCCTATTAGGCTACTATCGGTTTGATGCCTTATGTTCTGGGTGAATATGTTGTTTATTTCATTAGGCCATGATTAGTACACAATTTATATAGGCCTACAGGTTTCCGACCCGCTACAACGCGTATTTGGGCACAAAAATAAGTTTTGTAACTTAACCCTGGAAAAATTAATTTCTTTTACAAAAACAATTTTGGAAATTGAAATTTTTGACATGGGTCTTATTGGTTGTCCGACTGGTATTGAAACAACAATGAAAGTTAACAAATATTAAAATAGAACACTAAATTTGTGTGCACGGGTTTTCAAACTGCTGCAAACTATAAGGAAAAGTAATAGTTGGTTGTAAGTGTGATAACCTTTTTATTTACTATTATAGCATAAACATGTTTTATGCACAACGCTACACATATTAAAAGACCTGTGTAAAAGACGACATTTAAAAGTTTTTTACCTCCAGTATAGAAAACAAGCTTATTACAAAAATGGTTTTTATAAAGAGAAATTTTAACCAAAATAAAAATGCCACTAAAAACAAAATGGAAAACACCAACAAAGATGTAGATTATTCTCTTATTTTTTGTGATTTCTTTAAATTTTGTAATGTCATGGAAAGTTAAGTTAAAGAGGATTTAGGCATAAATAGTAATGTGGACTCATTTACTATTTCATTGACTCCCTTATACAAAAACAGCCGCAGTGAGTGCTGCATAACTTATACAGGATCGAGGAGTAATGAAATAAATGTTGATTTTTATTCTGTTTTCATTTAAGTTTTATGTTTGATGAACTATGTGGATCCAACATCTGTGAATTTATTCCAAATTTTATAGGAGGGTTTAAACAAAAGCCCTAAGACATATCGCAAAAGAACAACTAATCTAATCTTAGCTAATTTAGACCTAAAAGAACGAGCACCACATTTCACACATTGGGAAGTTGGAGAATTGGTACGGTAATGAAGATCGATCGATGAAAAACCAATAATGTTCTACCTGATTTTCACTATAGTGATTTTTTTTTCAAAGTATTACAATTGAGCAAAGTTTGATTACCAGGTACCCTAATAAATGCAGCGCATTGCGCTGCACAGGCTCCCTAGTACATTCTATTTAAATTTCTATACTGTAAAACTTGCATTTTTCTAGTTTCAAGTAAATCAACACAATTAAAAAAATGATTTTATTTACTACAATTCTTTTCCAATGATAGGCCTAATTTATTTAGAGTTTGCAGCAATGCACGAGTCAGCTAGTGTCAAATAAATATTCAGTGCTATGTGGACATTAGAAAATAAATAGTGTGATTTAAGTGTGAAAATTAAATCAATACACATGATGATGCACAGTAGTTTAACATTTACTACAAAATGTTGACAAAGCACAGTTACAGTTATATATCCCGTTCAAAATAAATGTGCGGTCGAAAGACAAAATTTTATTTCCCAGCATAAGGTAAATCCCCTCAGTACCTTTCCTAATTCCCCTATTTTCTTCAAAATCATATGTTATTTTAATTTCACCCTTGAAATTCAGAGTAGATAATAGCGCTGATGAACGTGTTACTTCACCTCGTCTCCGTTGCAGTAGCTTCATTTTACATCTCAAACGTCAAAATAAGAATATTTGTTTACGAAAAAGCAAAACATTCACATAAAGTGACATGAGATATTAAACAGCTGTACAATTTTTTTGCGATTGCGATTGGTTTGATTGTTAGTAGTGGGAGGAACGGGAGAAAATGGGGGAATTGAAATCTGCATTTCGACCGCACATTTATTTTGAACGGGGTATAGTAGTATATGGCTAATGCAAATAAAAGGTTTTTGATCTATAGGTATAGTTGGTTACAATAATTAAACTGTAAATCGGAGAATGTACATTATTAAGTCATTAAGTGTAGTTTACTGCAGTATTGTTGTGGGCGAACCAGACAATAATGAACGACGTGGGAGCGAGAGCAAATGATGCTTTGTTGCATGCGTGGGAGCAGCCAGAGCTAGTAAATCCTATATAGATTTTAAAACATTGACATTGACATTATTACTTTGACAGTGGCATTAGTACTCTGTTCCTACATATAAACATAATCAAAACAGTTTCCTATCTTTCTTTTCATGCCATAAGCCTACCGGTATTGATAAAGTGCATTTTAGGTGCCCTGGAACAGTGAATTTCTCAATGTTTGATTTCTTAAGCAAAAAGCTTTCGAACTTTATGCTAAATGATGCGGCCATTGCGTAGGACTATCTTGGTATTGTAGGCCGAGCCTAAGTAGTGTGGGTCTTTCTTGAGGGAACTCCTTTGTACGCCTAATTATTTTATCAGGTGAAAAATGGATTCTTTATAACTATATATGTTTTGATAGTTTCTCAATGCAGTAAAAGGGATGCTGGTTTACGTGCGCCGAGCGGCGAGTCCGCCGAGCGGCGAACCTCAGAGGTAGAAAAGGTCAAATGGAATTTGCGGGGAATTCCTCCCTTCGGCAGGGAGAACCTCTAGCGCTAAGGCCGCGGCCGCAAGGCGGCATTCGGGCTCAGGTAGACCGGAACCATAATAATATATTTTTTTACATGTTATTAATCTTACGACAAGGAGCTGTTGCTGTTAGATATTACAGTTTCAATCAATTAAATCAAACCAAAACACATGTTATGTACACAAAGCAGACGTTTTTCTATTCACCATGTTATTCTTATGGAGGGCGTTTTACGTTATTTCTCATTTCCAGTAAGTTAACTTTATGGACACGCCGATAATTTACCCTCGTACATGGAACCAAGACCTTTAATTTGAGACGCCTTCCATCTTCCTGCGATTTGTAAAACGCTCGCAATTTTGCTCAAAACATTTAGCTTACAGAATTATTAAGCCTAAATAATTTTTTTAAAGAAGTCAGATGTAAACTATTATGAAAATAACGTTATAAATTTCAAACGTTATATTACTTTTACCTACATTAATCATCTTTTTCACATGTGAAAAAGAACAAAGTTTTGTATTTTTACTTTTACTTTTTTTTAATTTGTATGTGAAAATTGCGTAGTTTTTGTATTGTTTACTGACTGGGAATACTTTCAGAGCCATAATTTGAACGAAAAGCACTCTTCTAACTGAATATAAATTTGTATCCAATTCATACACTACGACGAATGAAGTTTTAAACGTTGAAAAATTTCATCTCCTATAACAGCTTTGCATAGATAAAATTCACTTTCCACTCTCAGACTCTCAATTTACAAAATGAGTCAACAGACCGGACGAATGAGATTATAAAGGTGTTGGTTATCTCGTGGGAGGGGGAGGGGAGGGGGTAGAAGGTCATCAGTTTGGGGGGAGGGGATGAAACCTCTTAGTTAATTAAGTAACCTGCAAGTCCCCTTCCACACACGCTACGAATACATTATTGTCTGTGTCAGAGTTAGGTCACAATTGCAAGTTCATGCATCAATTGTGTTTATCTTTTATGCCTACCCTAGAACGAGAAATTATATTCATATTAGAAAACAATTCCTTGGTTTAAATAATATTAAAAAAAACATAAGGAAATTAATTTTTAGCTTGAAAATCACGTTATGGCTTAAAATTAAAATTTGCCTTCTGGGGCATTATGGTAGGCCTATACGTACAGGATGGGAAACAATTCATCGTAAAACATAATTGCGGACACGTGCTTTTAATTTTAAGATTTACAGGCTTATTCTAAACAACCATTATGCCCACATACAAAACATTGTATTACAAGGTTTCCGTTTGGGTCGTATAGAACTAACCCAATATATATATATATATATATATATATATATATATATATATATATATATATATATATATATATATATATATATATATATCTATCTATATATATATCTATAATCTATATTATATATTATTATTATCTATATCTATATTATATATATATAATATATATATATAATCTATATAAATATATATATCTAAAGCCGTGTTTGAAAAAAAATATTGTTTTGAGTGTTTCGTGGGCTTTGACGAACTGAGAGGCAAAGACCTCCGATTTGATATGGATTTAAATTGGTGTCATCACTTTGTCACTTTAGTGTGTGACACAGGGTGATTTGAGAACATACTAAAACAAACCCCTTATCCTGTCAGAGGGACCATGCGCGACACCAACAAACCTACAGATATAAGTAGGGGATAAAAGCCGAAGGTAAGGTAGGGCGGGATGAGCGGGATGAGCCCCCCCCCCCCCCGAGACCACCCACGGCGGAACAGTAGAGGACTTTGGTACAACTGGTTAACTTTTTTTTTTTTTTTTTTTTTTTTTTTTTTGCTCATACCAGAATGATAGACTTCTCCACAGCAATCCGCGGCAAATCCGCGGCAAATCCGCGGCAAATCCGCGGCAAATCCGCGGCAAATCCGCGGCAAATCCGCGGCAATCCGCGGCACATCCGCGGCAATCCGCGGCAATCCAAAATAGTAGAGGCATATAGTAGAGGCATTCGGCCAGTGCTGCTATGAGTCATGAATAGTAATACAACTCTTTTTAACATTGTTAAAAATACTTTCATATTGAACATTATTGGTATTTTCATTTTAAATTTTGCATATAACACACAATGTGTTACATTGATACTTTTCCATTTCATTTAAGTATGCTTTTTGTTCTGTATTAAAACTAAAGTTTTTAAGATTCCACAGTAATCTTCTACTGCCTCTGGGACTTCCACTCGTAAGTCAACTGACTCTGTGCAGCGCCTTGACGACTCTTCCACTGTTCACACTGATGCGATGATCAGAAGACTTCACTAAATTATGTAAACACTACTATTGTTTACTATTCACATCTATTAACTGGACTGTAAAACAATATTTCTCTTGTATGTTATGATATTTCCTTTCTTGCAATAAAAATTAGCACTTAACAAACATAATTCTTTTATTGTCATTCGCATGTAAGTTTCAATTTTGAAGAGACTCACTATTTCAAAGTCAAAAGTGCATTTGTAAAAGTTTTTAGAGTCTAATAGTTTAACCTTTCTGCAGACTCGGCATTACATTTACTATCAAAGACAAAAGAGTCTAGTAACTTAGTACTTCACTTTCAAAGTCAAAAGATTCTGTTAGTTTAGTCATTGCACATCTTTGACATAGCATGTAAAAGTTTTACACTTCAAATTGAAAAGAGCACTTTTGTTTAACCATTGCGAAGACTCAACATTACATGTTTACTTTCAAAGACAAAAGAGTCTAGTAGATTGGTATTTTACTTTCAAAAAGAGTCTGATAGTTCAGTATTTGTACACCTCTGTGTAGACTCATCATTTATATTTTACTTTAAAGTGAAAAGAGTTTGATATCTTTAGTATTTTTCAAAAAGCAAAGAGTCTAACAGTGAATGATCTTAACACTATGTGTAAAACTGGAAAATGAAAACAAGTATGTCAATACAAACGGTCAGATTTATTGAAACAATCTTAAAACTAACATCAAGTGTATTGAAAAATGAATCAGCAAAAAGAAACTTTATACATTATCCAACAATCATAACATTTATAAAAAAAGACAACAAAATTTATTTTATTAATTAATAAAACTTTACAAGAAACAGCAACAAAACAAATGTTCATATCACAGTTCATCACAGTCCAACACACTCCTAATATCCAAACAGCGCCTAAACGATCACACTCATGCGACATAAATTAAATTGTGTATTCGTCTACGTCCATCGGTGCAGGCAGAGCTGGAGGTAGCGGTGGTGCTCTTGGTGGTATTGCATAGTGCCCCCACGGAAGAGTGTTTATTCCGTCCTCCGGCATCACGTATCGTTTGTCATCAAACGGAGCCAGAGATCTTTTTCTCACTACCACTGAGTAAATCATATGGTATTTACTTTGAAAGCGTTGATTCTCCGTACTCTTTGTTGTTCTGTTATGAAGACAATCGATGTAATCTTGTACGGTTAGATCACGCAGAGCGACGGCACGATTAACACCCTTCGCACGTTTGATGGGGGGAGGCGTGATGCAATCATCTCCTTCAACTTCATTATTACAAGTACACCTGCCGAATGTCATACAGTAGAGTTTGGCCATCAATCCGACAAACATTTCAATGGCCACTCCTCCGGCTTCATCCTTAAACTTTCCCAACACCCTAGCATTCCGTCCATCATAGCAAATGTGGGTCCTGGGATAATTACTTGTATCGAAATCGTCCAGGTGTGTCAACATGTCACGGTAGACGTCTCTGGTACGGATCGCGTAGACTATCCCATCGGTGTCCATGTAGACCATTCTAATCCTTTCGATACCGTACCGCTCTACCATGTCATAGTGGAAACCGTACATCCATCGTTTACTATGGTCCAGAATGCACATTCCCGCGTATACAGGCTTATTCAGTACGACTCGCACTTTGGCCATATGTAGCAATGCTAGGTTTTCATTGTACCAAACACGATCATTGAAATTCGCTTTAGCTACATACTTAGTATACATTTTATGGGATGTGACTAGTTTTACGTTTAGGTGTTTTCTCACATTCTGGAGACTCATACCGTATACTGCATTGATCATCAATTTAAACATCTCCACTTCAAATTTATTACTGGCCTGCTGTCTTAACTCAGTATTTAGCGTCACGTACGGTTTCATCCATGCCGATTGTTTGAAACGTAGAACTCTGTGGATTCGACGAACACGTAGTCCATTCTCTATCGCC
The DNA here is from genome assembly GCA_030545055.2 of Neoaliturus tenellus. Classification (NCBI taxonomy): domain Eukaryota; kingdom Metazoa; phylum Arthropoda; class Insecta; order Hemiptera; family Cicadellidae; genus Neoaliturus; species Neoaliturus tenellus. The sequence goes on along the minus strand of CM061531.1, from coordinate 332,853,075 downwards.
TGTTGGAGATAGCGATAGTGAATTACATATTCCTCCTTGTCCGTCAGGCTGGCCATTAATTTCTTAGACGACCCAGCACCGCTGTTGAGCACTTGCTCCGATGTGTATGGGAGTTGATACGCTGGTGATTTTCTAACTTCTGGACAGAAGGGTAAGTCTCTGTGTTTATCATGTAGAGCTTGATCTTTCGGGTACTCCAAATCCACTTCCAATACGGACCCGTACTCACCATCCGCCGGTATGCTCGAGATGTCTAAACTGTCAATTTCCTGATGTGTTAGCCACTCAAAATCTTTGTACGGGAGTGGTTCCGACATGGCCCATCCGTAAAGGTTGTTAGCGTCATAATACATTAAAAATGTATCATTATCACTCTCAACGGTGCCTCCACTTGTCGTTGCGCACTGGCCGTTTCGGTCACCGCGTCCTCTAGTGTATTTATTATTGGCGATGACGTGCCGAGTTACACATTGAGTCAGACCACCTCGAATACCCTTCTCAAAAAATACATATTGATCCACATCTTGAATGGTATCGAGTACCACACCAGTTTTGTACAACATGACATCCCAGGCGTACGATGGAAGCGTAAGATAATGTGCAGGGTCGAGCTGATAGTGCGTTAGACACATTTCCCTGAACCCCTCAAACACATCGGCCAATAGTAGCACATCGGTTCGTAAATATACATCTGAGTATTCACCGAGCGTGTTACAGTTGAATTTACGCCACACTTGTTGCGCATGATCATAATCATCATCTGTCACTTCATCTCCGAAGGCTTCTTTAGGTGGAAGTAGTTTCTCGTCCAGAACCTCCTGTGAAGTGATGTATTCATAGGGGAAGACTCCTTTCCTGCGTAATAGTCGGAAATCTCCATTGTCCGGGTATCTAGCTTTCGTGATCTTCATTTTGTCATCAGGTAGGATGGACGCAAGAGTTGCTAATGATTTCGCCATCAGGCGATACGAATCGACAAACTGTAGCTTGATGTTACCATGCCAATCAGGATATTTAAATCGTTTTGAAAATGTAATGTACTTTTCTTCCGTGTTGGCGAGTACTTCTACATCACCTTTGTCGATACCCAATTCTCTAACTATGAAATGCGCATCATAGTTTGATAAATTATGAAAATAGATGTTTATAGTTTCCTGCTCTTGGTGATTGGGTCTATGACGTACATTCAAAACATCTCCAATCTTCTTTACGTCATCCCGTACAGCGTTTATAAAGTGTTCAGAGGCATTCTCGCCTCTGTAGAGTCTCAATTTTGAATATGTGTTGGTAGTCGGATCAATGTCGTCACAATCACCATCGTTGACATTCCTGTGATTATCATGAATGTAGTACGCGTACGAGTATGGAACGTGGAGTTTCTTCACATTACTTGGTGCATTCTCGTTGTGATTTGTATTAGCACCTCTTGAAGTGGCCGGATCCCACGATGGTGGAAGTGACGTTGGTGTGGGATGAACAAGCTGATTTGGTTCAGTCGGAACGAGCGCACACTCAAAATCCGCATATATGGTGAATCGTGCTTTTTGTGTACGCTCGATGTGCTTAAACCGAATCTCTTTATCTTCAGATAAATCGGTCCTCAGAGGATTATGCGAAGAGCAGTAACGCTTGTGCTCCTCCAACCGTTCAGCTCCGGTGAGACCCAGTTTGTTCGGTCGGTTTTCGAAATGTGCGAAACATCTCCTGCAAATGAACAAACGATGTCCGTGACGCGTCATCTGGCTAACAACTAGTCTTTCAAAGTCTGAGATGTACGCATAGTGGGTGGTTCGTTCATCAGTTAGAAACAACAAATCGAAGTGGTTCGGCAGCTCCTGATCCACGACGCGAAGCGGGAAGACATAGTGTTCTTCTTTGTTTTGTTGCTTCTTCTGATTCTTCTTATCCAGACCGTACACATTTATGCTTACGCCGGGATTGTTGCGTTCGAACGTGCGGATTTTATCTAACCTTACGGGAAACTCCAATCCCTCGAAATTTAGATTAGATCGTGCCCTTACTTCGTCTGTGAAATAATAAGAAGTAAGTCGATTACGAGGAGCATTTTCAATGAATTTTGTTAGCATAGCGTATTCGAAGCACCGCTCATCCGCATCATTCAACACATTTACCACGGCGTGTTTCATGGCGATGTCGCGAGGAAGGGGGATGAAGGAGCTACCTCTGACAGGACTGTAGACATTCACTCTCACCTCCATGTCCAAAACCCTAACAAAGCTCCACCCCGATCCCTTCATCTCGCATGTTTCCTTCTCCAGCAAGATTTTGTTGATGAATTGTTGACATATTTCATCTACATCACTTGTTTGGAGGATAGGGACATTTTTGGTCTTGAAGGCTCGCTTACAAGTCTCACCATGAATATTCGTGAATTCACATTCGATATAGATATTAACCTTAATGGCATGAACTATCAATAAAATCTGTCGCATGAGTGTGACAATTCTTGTTCGTACAGAGTTGACAAACTCCTGGAGAGAAACGGTGTTATCAGCGGGCTCCACAAGCCTGTAGGTCTTCAAACGTCCGCGAAATCCTGTCTCGGTCTCCACGAAGCCATCTGGTGCCATATAACTGGGAATGACGGGGGGTCCGTTGTCAATGTTGGTCTTGTCACGGACTGATCCCACCGACGATGATGACGAGGGGACAGGTGTTGTGGGCGAAGTGGCAAGCGTCGTTGGTTGGACTCCACCGGTCTGCTGTGGATGATGGTTCACACGTGCAGCTCTGCAGCGGAATCGTTTGTGGAACAGCATGTTATCCTTCCTCGTGAAGGATCTCCCACACCCGCCACACGCATGGTCTGAAAAACACATATAGTTGTAGTCACATGCATAATAATGGAAAAAGAAACAATTTCTAAACCATTATGAAAGTTCTGAATGTATAATGTCATGGCTGAAATTAACTTAATGTTAAAATTGGTTAAAGTCTTTACATCAGAACTCATTTAGAAAATTAAGAATGATGAACGAACCATTTAGTGTGAAATCAGTTACTACTGCAAATGTCGTATCTATGTTTTAAGTAAAACAAACATCATTAGTTTGAAGTCAGAGAAAAATGCATACCTGTTGTACGAACTCCAACAGATGGTGGGGCTTGTGTCAGATCCGTAGCGTGCGATGGGTTCGGTCTCGAATCGAGGTCAGAAGTGTTAGAGGGGCCGGGTCGCGGATCCGAAGGAGTGGAAACAAAATCTATAACAAACGAACATACATGTGATTAGAACATTTTATCTTAAAGCAGATTTATAAGAAGTGTTGATGAATATATGTTAAGTAAATACTAACACATTTACTTCATTGGATTTTTATAATCAGAGTAGAATTTGAAATTACTACTATTTATCATCTTGTTCATTTTGAAATAATTTTTTTTGTTAAAGTTTTCATATAATAAAGGAAATGTTTTCTTGAAGTAAGTGTCTGTGCATATGCATTTGGTTATGCGATTGATCAGTGTCATGGAGTTAGTGACTATATCCAAAGTTCAAGATATTATTAAACAAATGTTACTAACCTGGTCTGAATGCGGGATGTTGGCGATGGGTGATGTCGATGTGGCGACGAAGGTCAGAATCCCTCGTGTATGATTTCCCACAATCCGGACAGTCAAACTTGACTCCCCTGTGGGCGGAACGTGCGTGCTGGTTAAGATGATCTTTCTTCTTATACGCTTTGCCGCACTCCCCACAAGTGAAGCGGCGTTCCACAGTGTTGTTCATGATCTACAAACAAATAACTCTACGTAATATAAACTGTTCAGAGAAGTTTTATAAAAAACTCAAAGAATGTAATATTACAAGAAACATTCTTTATAATTAACCAACACAACAAGCAAGTGTAAAAGAGTTTCATTGCGTTACATGCTATTACAGTCAATTTTCACAATAGTGACAAAACCATTAAAATCGTTTTGAAAGTAAATATTCTACTTTGCATTCAGGAATGTTTATCGATGCTTAAGAAGCTATGCATTATAGTTTATTAACGTTCTTCTCTGTCAAACTACGCAACAAAGGTAAATTTAAAGGCAAGGAGAGTATGAATAAGTAAGTTTGATTTTCTATTACAATTTTTAAATATCGCAAAGTAAAACACGAAAATAATGTTATGAACTTTTCAGTTAGCACATGATAGAAAGAACGAAGACATTTGACACAAGTAAAATCCACATACATCATACGTATTTAAATATAGATAACTATTCTACATTACGAATAATACTTACATTTGAATTGATGAGTACCCAGGAGTAAGACAGTAGTACTATGGCACAGGGCGCAGCGAAGCACTGGAAAACACGTCCGTTCACCTTGAAGTCCGGAGAGAGACTGAGCGAAGAAAGGCAGTAGCACTGGACCGCTGGAGCACTGGAGCACTGGAGAACACGTCCGGTCACCGTGAAGTCTGGAGAGAGACTGAGGGCAGCGGAGCTAACGGAGCACTGGAGCACTGGAGAACTGGAGCACACGTCCGATCGCCGCGAAGTCTGGAGAGAGAGTGAACGAGCAAATACAGACGCTGTGGGATGTGAAAATGGCGCGGGATCGTACATAGTATGCAGCGGCACGACAGACGATCATCAACGGCTATACTCAATTTGAATCTCAGCGTATGCCTAGAGTGTAGAGGTTCATTGAAAATGAGTCAACGCGAGAGTGACAAAATTTTAGAACCAACTGCGGCCATTCGGGGGAAGAGGCAGTGTTTTAATTTGTACGAAGTCACCCAACACATTTAGTTCAATATAGAGAAAGAGCTATGAGAACTCGAGGCGTAAGGATAACGTCTCGACACTATTGACTGCGGCTACACCGAACACCGCGCAAACAAAAATCAAGTTGGTGGCGTAGGAATACCGGTTGCCTGCCACGCGCACTATGCATCGGCACGATAGGTGACCATCAGCGGCCATACTCAATTTGAATCTCAGCGTATGCCTAGAGTGTAGAGGCTCATTGAAAATGAGTCAACAACGCGAGAGTGACAAAATTTTAGAACCATCTGCGGTAATTCGGGGTCAAGGCAGTGTTTTAAATTGTACGAATTCACACATCACATTTAGTTCAATATAGAGTAAGAGGTATGAGAGCTCATTACACAAGATAACCACTTAAAGACAGTTTTGCTTATGTCGAATCATTAGTCAACTATTTTGTGACTCATAAACATTTATCACATTAAATGAAGTCACATACCCCTTGTGCATCACTTCAAAGGAGTAAACATTGGTCGAAAGTTCAACCGCGGCATCACTTCGCATGCAGCACACTCTTTTACATAGAAGCGAGTCGTGCGTATAAAACCCAACGAAACATTATCAAATTATTTTGACCACCTTAGATTGTCTCCTCGAACACATACACTGCACACATGCGCTTATAAAAAATCAAGATGGCGACGTAAGGATATCGCCTCGACAATGTGGACTGCTGCTACACCGAACACCGCTCAAACAAAAAATCAAGTTGGTGGCGTAGGAATACCGGTGGCCGGACACGCGCGCGGCGTAGGTTGAGGTTTAAATATTGAGAAATATTGAGGTTTAAAGAGGTCGTTTAAGGACACTTGATGCATGCCGTTCGCGCGTGTTTGAATCTTACGCGCGTAAGATTCTAACACGCGCATTTTTGCGGCATCAAGTGTCCTTAAACGACCTCTTTAAACCTCAATATTTCTCAATATTTAAACCTCAACCTACGCCGCGCGCGTGTCCGGCCACCGGTATTCCTACGCCACCAACTTGATTTTTTGTTTGAGCGGTGTTCGGTGTAGCAGCAGTCCACATTGTCGAGGCGATATCCTTACGTCGCCATCTTGATTTTTTATAAGCGCATGTGTGCAGTGTATGTGTTCGAGGAGACAATCTAAGGTGGTCAAAATAATTTGATAATGTTTCGTTGGGTTTTATACGCACGACTCGCTTCTATGTAAAAGAGTGTGCTGCATGCGAAGTGATGCCGCGGTTGAACTTTCGACCAATGTTTACTCCTTTGAAGTGATGCACAAGGGGTATGTGACTTCATTTAATGTGATAAATGTTTATGAGTCACAAAATAGTTGACTAATGATTCGACATAAGCAAAACTGTCTTTAAGTGGTTATCTTGTGTAATGAGCTCTCATACCTCTTACTCTATATTGAACTAAATGTGATGTGTGAATTCGTACAATTTAAAACACTGCCTTGACCCCGAATTACCGCAGATGGTTCTAAAATTTTGTCACTCTCGCGTTGTTGACTCATTTTCAATGAGCCTCTACACTCTAGGCATACGCTGAGATTCAAATTGAGTATGGCCGCTGATGGTCACCTATCGTGCCGATGCATAGTGCGCGTGGCAGGCAACCGGTATTCCTACGCCACCAACTTGATTTTTGTTTGCGCGGTGTTCGGTGTAGCCGCAGTCAATAGTGTCGAGACGTTATCCTTACGCCTCGAGTTCTCATAGCTCTTTCTCTATATTGAACTAAATGTGTTGGGTGACTTCGTACAAATTAAAACACTGCCTCTTCCCCCGAATGGCCGCAGTTGGTTCTAAAATTTTGTCACTCTCGCGTTGACTCATTTTCAATGAACCTCTACACTCTAGGCATACGCTGAGATTCAAATTGAGTATAGCCGTTGATGATCGTCTGTCGTGCCGCTGCATACTATGTACGATCCCGCGCCATTTTCACATCCCACAGCGTCTGTATTTGCTCGTTCACTCTCTCTCCAGACTTCGCGGCGATCGGACGTGTGCTCCAGTTCTCCAGTGCTCCAGTGCTCCGTTAGCTCCGCTGCCCTCAGTCTCTCTCCAGACTTCACGGTGACCGGACGTGTTCTCCAGTGCTCCAGTGCTCCAGCGGTCCAGTGCTACTGCCTTTCTTCGCTCAGTCTCTCTCCGGACTTCAAGGTGAACGGACGTGTTTTCCAGTGCTTCGCTGCGCCCTGTGCCATAGTACTACTGTCTTACTCCTGGGTACTCATCAATTCAAATGTAAGTATTATTCGTAATGTAGAATAGTTATCTATATTTAAATACGTATGATGTATGTGGATTTTACTTGTGTCAAATGTCTTCGTTCTTTCTATCATGTGCTAACTGAAAAGTTCATAACATTATTTTCGTGTTTTACTTTGCGATATTTAAAAATTGTAATAGAAAATCAAACTTACTTATTCATACTCTCCTTGCCTTTAAATTTACCTTTGTTGCGTAGTTTGACAGAGAAGAACGTTAATAAACTATAATGCATAGCTTCTTAAGCATCGATAAACATTCCTGAATGCAAAGTAGAATATTTACTTTCAAAACGATTTTAATGGTTTTGTCACTATTGTGAAAATTGACTGTAATAGCATGTAACGCAATGAAACTCTTTTACACTTGCTTGTTGTGTTGGTTAATTATAAAGAATGTTTCTTGTAATATTACATTCTTTGAGTTTTTTATAAAACTTCTCTGAACAGTTTATATTACGTAGAGTTATTTGTTTGTAGATCATGAACAACACTGTGGAACGCCGCTTCACTTGTGGGGAGTGCGGCAAAGCGTATAAGAAGAAAGATCATCTTAACCAGCACGCACGTTCCGCCCACAGGGGAGTCAAGTTTGACTGTCCGGATTGTGGGAAATCATACACGAGGGATTCTGACCTTCGTCGCCACATCGACATCACCCATCGCCAACATCCCGCATTCAGACCAGGTTAGTAACATTTGTTTAATAATATCTTGAACTTTGGATATAGTCACTAACTCCATGACACTGATCAATCGCATAACCAAATGCATATGCACAGACACTTACTTCAAGAAAACATTTCCTTTATTATATGAAAACTTTAACAAAAAAAATTATTTCAAAATGAACAAGATGATAAATAGTAGTAATTTCAAATTCTACTCTGATTATAAAAATCCAATGAAGTAAATGTGTTAGTATTTACTTAACATATATTCATCAACACTTCTTATAAATCTGCTTTAAGATAAAATGTTCTAATCACATGTATGTTCGTTTGTTATAGATTTTGTTTCCACTCCTTCGGATCCGCGACCCGGCCCCTCTAACACTTCTGACCTCGATTCGAGACCGAACCCATCGCACGCTACGGATCTGACACAAGCCCCACCATCTGTTGGAGTTCGTACAACAGGTATGCATTTTTCTCTGACTTCAAACTAATGATGTTTGTTTTACTTAAAACATATATACGACATTTGCAGTAGTAACTGATTTCACACTAAATGGTTCGTTCATCATTCTTAATTTTCTAAATGAGTTCTGATGTAAAGACTTTAACCAATTTTAACATTAAGTTAATTTCAGCCATGACATTATACATTCAGAACTTTCATAATGGTTTAGAAATTGTTTCTTTTTCCATTATTATGCATGTGACTACAACTATATGTGTTTTTCAGACCATGCGTGTGGCGGGTGTGGGAGATCCTTCACGAGGAAGGATAACATGCTGTTCCACAAACGATTCCGCTGCAGAGCTGCACGTGTGAACCATCATCCACAGCAGACCGGTGGAGTCCAACCAACGACGCTTGCCACTTCGCCCACAACACCTGTCCCCTCGTCATCATCGTCGGTGGGATCAGTCCGTGACAAGACCAACATTGACAACGGACCCCCCGTCATTCCCAGTTATATGGCACCAGATGGCTTCGTGGAGACCGAGACAGGATTTCGCGGACGTTTGAAGACCTACAGGCTTGTGGAGCCCGCTGATAACACCGTTTCTCTCCAGGAGTTTGTCAACTCTGTACGAACAAGAATTGTCACACTCATGCGACAGATTTTATTGATAGTTCATGCCATTAAGGTTAATATCTATATCGAATGTGAATTCACGAATATTCATGGTGAGACTTGTAAGCGAGCCTTCAAGACCAAAAATGTCCCTATCCTCCAAACAAGTGATGTAGATGAAATATGTCAACAATTCATCAACAAAATCTTGCTGGAGAAGGAAACATGCGAGATGAAGGGATCGGGGTGGAGCTTTGTTAGGGTTTTGGACATGGAGGTGAGAGTGAATGTCTACAGTCCTGTCAGAGGTAGCTCCTTCATCCCCCTTCCTCGCGACATCGCCATGAAACACGCCGTGGTAAATGTGTTGAATGATGCGGATGAGCGGTGCTTCGAATACGCTATGCTAACAAAATTCATTGAAAATGCTCCTCGTAATCGACTTACTTCTTATTATTTCACAGACGAAGTAAGGGCACGATCTAATCTAAATTTCGAGGGATTGGAGTTTCCCGTAAGGTTAGATAAAATCCGCACGTTCGAACGCAACAATCCCGGCGTAAGCATAAATGTGTACGGTCTGGATAAGAAGAATCAGAAGAAGCAACAAAACAAAGAAGAACACTATGTCTTCCCGCTTCGCGTCGTGGATCAGGAGCTGCCGAACCACTTCGATTTGTTGTTTCTAACTGATGAACGAACCACCCACTATGCGTACATCTCAGACTTTGAAAGACTAGTTGTTAGCCAGATGACGCGTCACGGACATCGTTTGTTCATTTGCAGGAGATGTTTCGCACATTTCGAAAACCGACCGAACAAACTGGGTCTCACCGGAGCTGAACGGTTGGAGGAGCACAAGCGTTACTGCTCTTCGCATAATCCTCTGAGGACCGATTTATCTGAAGATAAAGAGATTCGGTTTAAGCACATCGAGCGTACACAAAAAGCACGATTCACCATATATGCGGATTTTGAGTGTGCGCTCGTTCCGACTGAACCAAATCAGCTTGTTCATCCCACACCAACGTCACTTCCACCATCGTGGGATCCGGCCACTTCAAGAGGTGCTAATACAAATCACAACGAGAATGCACCAAGTAATGTGAAGAAACTCCACGTTCCATACTCGTACGCGTACTACATTCATGATAATCACAGGAATGTCAACGATGGTGATTGTGACGACATTGATCCGACTACCAACACATATTCAAAATTGAGACTCTACAGAGGCGAGAATGCCTCTGAACACTTTATAAACGCTGTACGGGATGACGTAAAGAAGATTGGAGATGTTTTGAATGTACGTCATAGACCCAATCACCAAGAGCAGGAAACTATAAACATCTATTTTCATAATTTATCAAACTATGATGCGCATTTCATAGTTAGAGAATTGGGTATCGACAAAGGTGATGTAGAAGTACTCGCCAACACGGAAGAAAAGTACATTACATTTTCAAAACGATTTAAATATCCTGATTGGCATGGTAACATCAAGCTACAGTTTGTCGATTCGTATCGCCTGATGGCGAAATCATTAGCAACTCTTGCGTCCATCCTACCTGATGACAAAATGAAGATCACGAAAGCTAGATACCCGGACAATGGAGATTTCCGACTATTACGCAGGAAAGGAGTCTTCCCCTATGAATACATCACTTCACAGGAGGTTCTGGACGAGAAACTACTTCCACCTAAAGAAGCCTTCGGAGATGAAGTGACAGATGATGATTATGATCATGCGCAACAAGTGTGGCGTAAATTCAACTGTAACACGCTCGGTGAATACTCAGATGTATATTTACGAACCGATGTGCTACTATTGGCCGATGTGTTTGAGGGGTTCAGGGAAATGTGTCTAACGCACTATCAGCTCGACCCTGCACATTATCTTACGCTTCCATCGTACGCCTGGGATGTCATGTTGTACAAAACTGGTGTGGTACTCGATACCATTCAAGATGTGGATCAATATGTATTTTTTGAGAAGGGTATTCGAGGTGGTCTGACTCAATGTGTAACTCGGCACGTCATCGCCAATAATAAATACACTAGAGGACGCGGTGACCGAAACGGCCAGTGCGCAACGACAAGTGGAGGCACCGTTGAGAGTGATAATGATACATTTTTAATGTATTATGACGCTAACAACCTTTACGGATGGGCCATGTCGGAACCACTCCCGTACAAAGATTTTGAGTGGCTAACACATCAGGAAATTGACAGTTTAGACATCTCGAGCATACCGGCGGATGGTGAGTACGGGTCCGTATTGGAAGTGGATTTGGAGTACCCGAAAGATCAAGCTCTACATGATAAACACAGAGACTTACCCTTCTGTCCAGAAGTTAGAAAATCACCAGCGTATCAACTCCCATACACATCGGAGCAAGTGCTCAACAGCGGTGCTGGGTCGTCTAAGAAATTAATGGCCAGCCTGACGGACAAGGAGGAATATGTAATTCACTATCGCTATCTCCAACAGGCGATAGAGAATGGACTACGTGTTCGTCGAATCCACAGAGTTCTACGTTTCAAACAATCGGCATGGATGAAACCGTACGTGACGCTAAATACTGAGTTAAGACAGCAGGCCAGTAATAAATTTGAAGTGGAGATGTTTAAATTGATGATCAATGCAGTATACGGTATGAGTCTCCAGAATGTGAGAAAACACCTAAACGTAAAACTAGTCACATCCCATAAAATGTATACTAAGTATGTAGCTAAAGCGAATTTCAATGATCGTGTTTGGTACAATGAAAACCTAGCATTGCTACATATGGCCAAAGTGCGAGTCGTACTGAATAAGCCTGTATACGCGGGAATGTGCATTCTGGACCATAGTAAACGATGGATGTACGGTTTCCACTATGACATGGTAGAGCGGTACGGTATCGAAAGGATTAGAATGGTCTACATGGACACCGATGGGATAGTCTACGCGATCCGTACCAGAGACGTCTACCGTGACATGTTGACACACCTGGACGATTTCGATACAAGTAATTATCCCAGGACCCACATTTGCTATGATGGACGGAATGCTAGGGTGTTGGGAAAGTTTAAGGATGAAGCCGGAGGAGTGGCCATTGAAATGTTTGTCGGATTGATGGCCAAACTCTACTGTATGACATTCGGCAGGTGTACTTGTAATAATGAAGTTGAAGGAGATGATTGCATCACGCCTCCCCCCATCAAACGTGCGAAGGGTGTTAATCGTGCCGTCGCTCTGCGTGATCTAACCGTACAAGATTACATCGATTGTCTTCATAACAGAACAACAAAGAGTACGGAGAATCAACGCTTTCAAAGTAAATACCATATGATTTACTCAGTGGTAGTGAGAAAAAGATCTCTGGCTCCGTTTGATGACAAACGATACGTGATGCCGGAGGACGGAATAAACACTCTTCCGTGGGGGCACTATGCAATACCACCAAGAGCACCACCGCTACCTCCAGCTCTGCCTGCACCGATGGACGTAGACGAATACACAATTTAATTTATGTCGCATGAGTGTGATCGTTTAGGCGCTGTTTGGATATTAGGAGTGTGTTGGACTGTGATGAACTGTGATATGAACATTTGTTTTGTTGCTGTTTCTTGTAAAGTTTTATTAATTAATAAAATAAATTTTGTTGTCTTTTTTTATAAATGTTATGATTGTTGGATAATGTATAAAGTTTCTTTTTGCTGATTCATTTTTCAATACACTTGATGTTAGTTTTAAGATTGTTTCAATAAATCTGACCGTTTGTATTGACATACTTGTTTTCATTTTCCAGTTTTACACATAGTGTTAAGATCATTCACTGTTAGACTCTTTGCTTTTTGAAAAATACTAAAGATATCAAACTCTTTTCACTTTAAAGTAAAATATAAATGATGAGTCTACACAGAGGTGTACAAATACTGAACTATCAGACTCTTTTTGAAAGTAAAATACCAATCTACTAGACTCTTTTGTCTTTGAAAGTAAACATGTAATGTTGAGTCTTCGCAATGGTTAAACAAAAGTGCTCTTTTCAATTTGAAGTGTAAAACTTTTACATGCTATGTCAAAGATGTGCAATGACTAAACTAACAGAATCTTTTGACTTTGAAAGTGAAGTACTAAGTTACTAGACTCTTTTGTCTTTGATAGTAAATGTAATGCCGAGTCTGCAGAAAGGTTAAACTATTAGACTCTAAAAACTTTTACAAATGCACTTTTGACTTTGAAATAGTGAGTCTCTTCAAAATTGAAACTTACATGCGAATGACAATAAAAGAATTATGTTTGTTAAGTGCTAATTTTTATTGCAAGAAAGGAAATATCATAACATACAAGAGAAATATTGTTTTACAGTCCAGTTAATAGATGTGAATAGTAAACAATAGTAGTGTTTACATAATTTAGTGAAGTCTTCTGATCATCGCATCAGTGTGAACAGTGGAAGAGTCGTCAAGGCGCTGCACAGAGTCAGTTGACTTACGAGTGGAAGTCCCAGAGGCAGTAGAAGATTACTGTGGAATCTTAAAAACTTTAGTTTTAATACAGAACAAAAAGCATACTTAAATGAAATGGAAAAGTATCAATGTAACACATTGTGTGTTATATGCAAAATTTAAAATGAAAATACCAATAATGTTCAATATGAAAGTATTTTTAACAATGTTAAAAAGAGTTGTATTACTATTCATGACTCATAGCAGCACTGGCCGAATGCCTCTACTATTTTGGATTGCCGCGGATTCGCCGCGGATTGCCGCGGATTTGCCATACAACAAATGTTAAAAAGAGTTGTATTACTATTCATGACTTATAGCAGCACTGGCCGAATGCCTCTACTATTTTGGATTGCCGCGGATTGCCGCGGATGTGCCGCGGATTGCCGCGGATTTGCCGCGGATTTGCCGCGGATTTGCCGCGGATTTGCCGCGGATTGCTGTGGAGAAGTCTATCATTCTGGTATGAGCAAAAAAAAAAAAAAAAAAAAAAAAAAAAAAAAAAAAAAAAAAAAAAAAGTTAACCAGTTGTACCAAAGTCCTCTACTGTTCCGCCGTGGGTGGTCTCGGGGGGGGGGGGGGCTCATCCCGCTCATCCCGCCCTACCTTACCTTCGGCTTTTATCCCCTACTGATATAGGCTTACAGAAAAACAGAAAATGAGACTTAGACTATAAAACAACGGTTGACTGAATGATTCTTCGCAATGTACAGAAAGAAACTAAAATTTTCCTAAACATAAATAGTGGAAAATAGTAAATCTATATCCAATCGCTATGATTGTAAAATCGACCCTAGTGAAACAGTATTTACAATTGAAGGGGTCAGTGGATGAAGGGGGTATGAGTAGTGGGGAATGGGGGCTTTTGGGCCAGTTCAAGGTCACCCGAGCGATGACGTCATCGATGACGTCATCGAGGTCAATGACCTCATTGATGACGTCATCGATTGCATCATCGATGACGTCATCACCAATGACGTCACTTCCTTGACGTCACACCCATGACGTCACAAAAATGACGTGCTGATGACGTCATCACCCCTTACGTCACCAAGATGACGTCATCGATGTCACAAAGGTCAAGGTCACGCTGAAACCTAAAATTTTTTAGCACTTTTGCTGTTTCTCGCACTACGCTCCGAGTTTCAGTCACAGTTACCATGACCTTGACAACTTGGAGCGAATTTGCGATGAGAAACAGCAAAAGTGCTGAGGAAACTTGAAGTTTGCAACGTGACTCTGCCTAAACCGTCATGTGACACCGCTCGGGTGACCTTGAACTGACCCAGAAGCCCCCATTCGACCATTACTGCAACCGCGATGCGCACCCTAAGACAGACACCGAGCGACTGACTGTCCGGCCCTGCGCACTCTAGGTATATGGGAAGTGGTGGGGGAAATTGTGATGACCTTGGGAAACTTGAAAATGTCAAGCCGGGTAGCACCGTTTCGGTGCTACCTTAAAGTTACATGCTAAAGTGTGATGATCTTGAGTAAAAACATAGAAATACTACAAGTTGATACCGTCCCAGAGTTAAAGTGTGATGACCTTGAGTCAAAACACAGAAATAATACAAGTTGATGCAGTCTCAGAGTTAAAGTGTGGTGACCTTGAGCTAAAATACTGGAGTACTACAAGTCGATATTGCCCCAGAGTTAAAGTGTGATGACCTTGAGTCAAAACATAGAAATACTACAAGTTGATACCATCCCAGAGTTTAAGTGAGATGACCTTGAGTCAAAACACAGAAATAATACAAGTTGATGCAGTCCCAGAGTTAAAGTGTGATGACCTTGAAGTTGTAGAAGTGTGGTGACTTTGAACTACCCCAAATTGTCAGGAATTGGAGTAGCAACCGCGATGTGCACCCTACGACGGACACCGAGCGACTGACTGTCCAGCCCTGCGCACTCTAGGTATATGGGAAGTGGTGGGGGAAATCTCAAGGTCATCCAAATTGGGTTTTAAAAAAATAAGAAACTCTAAACCTCATGCTCCTCTTCTTCCCTTTCCACCTCATTTGTAGTATATATGGTTGATGATGGTAAATTTGACAAATACTCCAGTGATTGTTGATCGTCTTGCTGCAGTATAACTTCAGACCAATCATAATCTAAAGTGACCTTGAGCTTTATTCCCGGGTTGTCGAGGAGAATAGACTTCATCCAATCGCAGATGGTTTCTAAATAATGCACGTTGTCGATTGTCAATTTCCAATTCGTATTGGGTACATCTTCGGTGGAAGACATGGCATTGCAAGCAGGTGTGTCCACCATGGTTGTTGGAGGAGGAATGATGCTTGGTGCAGCGAGCAATGCTGGTATCACAGAGTAGTGGGGGAAATTTCAAGGTCATCCAAATGGAGTTTTTAAAAAAAAGGAAACTTTTTCTATTTACTTATAACATAACCACTTAAAACTAAAAGGATTGGGATCAACAGTACGTTTAATCATCATATTCGTTATATTCTTCCTGTTTCTCAGTTTTCACCTCCGCCCGGATAGTACCTCCACTCTTTAGCTCCTTTTCGGCTTCTTCTAGTTGCTGGGTAATCGCCATCTGACATTGAAGTTCAAAATCATCACGCGGCACAGATCCGCAAATATCCATCTGAGCCAACCAGAGCTGCCTGAGGTTCTTTTCCTTTTCCTCGACAGCTTCGACGGCTGCATGTAATTCCTTTTCTGTAATAGAGGAGTCCCACAATTGTTGATCATCGGTTTTGTTGACAACCTCCTTTTCAGACTCCTTGTACAAATTGTTCAGCTCCTGCTGAGTCTTAATGGTTACCTCCTCGTAACTAGCACAACTTACATTGAGAGACATCTTGATGTTGTACGGTTGACCGTTGGAGTTGAAATGAGGCTGAGGTACAGCGCTTGGGGGTACTATGAAAAAGTGGTGGGGGAAGTTTCAAGGTCATCCAAATTGTGTTTTAAAAAATCCTATCTTGTTACTGAGCACATATGTCAGTAACAAGATAGGTGTTTTTTTCTCTTTTACATCTTTAATATAACAAATAAATAAACATATTCTACAATGGTAAGAAGAAGGAAGACAACTGCTAGTCAGCTGAAATAATCCAAAGTCTGGCTCGCTTCAGTCTTCATGGACGCCGGTGATGAAGTCGCTGGAGAAGAGTAATGTTCAGACTCTTCTTTTGGGTGTCGGAGATTGCGTATATTGCAAGCGTAGACTTGCACATTTATACGGTAGCCTCGCGCCACCATCAGCTGCAACTCCTTGTACAAGTCGTTCAGCTCCTGCTGAGTCTTAATGGTTACCTCCTCGTAACTAGCACAACTTACATTGAGAGACATCTTGATGTTGTACGGTTGACCGTCGGAGTTGAAATGAAGCTGAGGCACAGCGCTTGGGGGTACTATAAAAAGTGGTGGGGGTGTTTGCATCGAAGCAGGTTTAACCTTTAGCTTGGTGGTGGGGGTAACTGTGAAATGCAAAGGTCAAAGGTCAAGGTCACCCGCGAAGTTTAAAAAAAAAAATGCAACATATCAATATGTGACAAACTTCACATATTGATATGTTGCATTTTTTGTCTTTTATGGTTTATTTATTTATAAAACATTACAATAACATATGTACAACAGTAAAATTAAAATCTAACACTGCTGCTTGTCGGCGATGTGGATGGTCAACTCGGTGGAATTGCTACCCGTGCAACCGTGGGAAACCAGGTAGAGACAGCCGGGTTGGATGGAGCGCAGATCCTCGTTCTGGAGGAGATGGACGAACCGTTTCGGCAGGTAGACTTGGAACTTGGGCTCATCCCCCGGAGTGAACGGTGCCTCGCTAAGACTGCAGCAAATGGCCTCTCCAACTGAAGTCTCCATCTTCTTCATGGCGTGGATAATGTAGTGCTTCTCGTCTTTAAGTTCGGAACACTTCTTGACGGGTAGTATGGTAGATTTGGAGTGAGCATTGAACTGCTCAACCAAAGTTTGCAGGAACTGGTGAGATGCCATGGTTGAGTTAAAGATTGTCTTCTTCTTCGTCTTCTTGCTGGGAGATGTTGTCGTCTCGGAATCTCGAGTAATACTCATGCCAGGTCCCGGTCTGCTCCTCACTTATATAACCCCCGTCACCCCCACCACTCCCCACTTCCCCACTTTGAAGGTAAGATGCGAGTTTATAGGCGTTTTTTAAAGCGCAATGTCTATCTTTTTCATGTTCTGGACTTTTAGTACAAATACAAACATTTTCCATCGTATACTTGTAGTTTTTATCCAAGTCCACATCATTAACCGGAACATGAGTAAATTCTTCGATCCATCTCTTCTTTTCCAGTCCTTTTGTATAAATATTGGTAAACCTGTTTGAAAACTGATGCATGATGTTATATAAGTCCGTGTAACTTGCAAAACCATCATACCAATCGATATGATGGAAATATTTTGAAATCCACCTGTTGGTAGTAGCGGCTTTGCTAGTTAATGATGAATAAGAACATGGTGGTTTGAACAAAAATGTATATGGAACACTTGTATTGATATCGAAAAACACAAGTTCTTTTATGATAAATCTATCATCATTACCCCGAAACGCTTGGAACTCAATTATACCAGGTTTGGACTTTACTTGTTCTTCTTCCTTGTCCATTGCGAAGATCACTCGTCTGCTCATGACGAAGTCCAAAGGTCAACTGATTTCCACACCACGGTAGGTACGACTTTTATACCTGGCCGTACAGTTGTTGGCGCGTTGGTGTATATTTAACGTGGGCACCGTCCCCGGTAGGCCTAACCCCACAAAGTGTTTGATATTGTTTTAAAAACCAACCATTGTCATCTAAGTTTCCATCTTTACATTCTCCTTGTTTTCATTTTCATCACTAACACTTGATTCTTCTCCTCCTTCTTCCTCTTCTTCCTGTTTTACTGATTTCTTATGTAGTTGAGCGTATTTTTCCAACTGTCTCCACATTTGTACTTCATGAGGAACCCTATTAAATATAGAAGTATCCACAGGTCCGTACAATATAGGTGCGTCCGGTTGTTTGTCCAAAGTGTCTTCCAAATAATCTTTAATAATAGAACTTGAAAACACTAGTTGTCTCAAGTATCTTGTTATTGGTTCAGTTGCACAGGTTAGAATAAAAAACTCTTCTCGATTAAGTTGAATCTTGTTATCATGTCTTGTTGTGTCTCTAAACCGCAATTGATGGTCACCACGATTCTTTATAATATCAATTTCCACATTTGAATCCAAAAGTCCTACTCTTGTCTTTCTTCCATACATGTTACTAGTTAAATAGCATTCTAGCAGATGCAAGTGCTTCATAAAAGATTCCCAAGCACTATCGGTGAACAAAATCATTTTGGGTCCATGGGTCAAAATTACAGTAGGTGAATAATCCGTCGATTTCATAACACCGATTAAAACACTTTTGTCCAAACTGGATGAGATTGGATAAAATATTCGCAAGAATACCTCACTCAATATGTTAGGAGAAATATTATCTTCAGTATCCCTTTTCTTCTTCTGTGCATTCTTTCTTCTTTTACCTTTTTCCTCAACATTATTACTGCCGTGGAGTTGTCCGCAAGCGTTGTGTTCATCTCCCTCCGGTTGACCTTGAAGATCTAAAAAGTCGGATATCTCCTTCTCAATATCTACTACATTTTCTTGTGTACCACTAGGAGAAGCCATATTGAATAAGATGCTACCCATACAAGAACAGGCAACAAACTGATGAGGAGCGACCTGAACACTCTGCTTTTATACTCGCGGAATGCATTGGAATGTAACAAAACCGGTTTTTTACAATACATTTTTAACAATTCCAGTTAAAGGTGTGTATGTTACGATTTTATCATGTAGAATTAAACAGTATGCAGTTGTATTAGCCGATATAGGCGCGTTGAATTCCATTTCTATTTTTATATCTACACTTGATGATTTTACCGATTCATTTTGTTTAGAACAATCGATTACAACTATAGGGTAACCATCTAAGTATTTTTCTGGTGATAGTAAAGGTGCATTCGTTTTACCATAATATGAACTTTGGAATCTTGCATACATATCGTACAATATGCTGTACTTTTTATTAGCGAATGACACATTTAAATTATCGTATGGAAAAAATTGTGAATTTAAATAAACTTTAATATTTTTCAAGTTGCAATGATCAAATTGGCCTGCATGTTTGGTGATGGTGTCTCTTCTGCCTGTTTGTAAACCAAATATAATATACCTGGCTCGTTCCACATAATTAGATGTTTTAACTGTCCAAGTGTGTCGATCCGTAGTTGGCAAGCTGGGATGTTCATGAAATTCCCAACTTCTAAAAGGAATTACAATATCACGATCAGCCTTTAACTTTCTTAATAGTAGCATTCTATGCTCGTCAGCTAATTTTACATGTGGAACTCTCCATACAATTTTGTCTAATGTTAATTTCCATTCTAAAGTTGCATCTGTTGTACCGTCTGGAGCTTTAATAATATCTTTATCGTTTGAAGATCTCAACAAAACTAATTCTTGTTTAACGTTTAATATTATTTTCCTATAATCTTCAGCAAAACCAAGCAACAAACGTAACGGAATATGAAAATCAAAATTTCCATTTGTATCTGGAGTGATTGTGTCTTTTGCAGGTAAAACCCATCCTGCAGGTTGTATTAAATTGGTTTCATTAGGTGATATAGATGTTAATCCCTTTAAAGTTGTTGCAATACCTACTTTTTTAGTAGAATCAACTGTTACACCTGATATTTCATATCTAATTTCATCAAACAGGAAAGCCATGGGATTATTTATAAATGGAACTGTTGTACCAGTAGTAGTACCGTCCTTTTTAGTAACTTTTCCTTCAATATACAAGTAACTTTCACATGGTAGTGTGTAAATGTCTTGATTTTGTATGGGAATACGAATTTCATCGTTATTGTTTAATTTTGATGAAGTGTAAGGGTTGTGGGTGTGATATTCTTTTTCCCATAGGGTTTCGTCGAATGTTGGACCCTGAGCTATATCCAGTATATCCATTATCGGTTACTTTTAATCCAATTCTCTCTAAGAAACGAATGTTCTCGCGTGTTAACTCCTCCACAGCTGAAGAGCTACTAATGCGGATTCCCGTAGGTTGTTCGCTTTTAAATGTTAAACCCATGATTTTGTATTAAAGTGTTGATTTTAAATGTAATCTAACCGTAATAGGCTCTTCTCGGAAATCTATCAAGTTACCGTCTTGATCCAATACGTTCAACACGATGTCTGAAATGAAAGTGGTGTTCAAAGGTAGATATACCAGGTTTTGCGGCTTTTCAACAATTTTAAATCCAGGTGGTACACTGGGGTAAAAAGTATGTATTATATGAGTATTTGCTCCATCTCTGTAAGCTCCTTGTATAATGTTACAAGTTATGTCTATACTATTGACTTTTAATATTGTTACAGTTTGTTTACCAGAATGTGTTTTATTTGGTTCTAAAATTGCTCCATCTTTGGGAAATCCTAATAAATCACCAATTGAGTTTGGCTTAGTGAAATCTATATAATATTTTGAAGTAAGCTCAGCTTTCATTGTATTGTTATTACCTTTTAGTGTTATATTGTCTTTTCCCATTTTGTTTTGCAAAAATTCATTAATATGATCAATTTCATAAGAACCTGTGGGTAAACTGCACTCTTGTAAGTCTGTAAACTTCCCACTGGCATCTTTTCCTTTATAATAATGCAATAAGTTATTTTTACCTTCCGTAACATTGGGAATAGAGTTGTAAGTTGTAAAATCCAATAGCGCCGCCTCCCAAAATCTTCCTTTTTGTAAGCGTAACGCTGGAAAAAGGATACTTCGTAAAGTGGACGATTTTCCTGTTAATGATACCGTATAGGAAGACATCTCAATAGTGACTGATACTTTTAGCTAAGAATTCCAAACATAAATGGCCGCATATTGAAGTATTATCAGGTTGTTCTCTTTTATAATTGTAATATATGTTTTTAGCAGATTTAAAGTAATCTTGAAGTTCTTTTGGTGGTGGTAGATTACCGAAACTATCAAAATAATATACATTGTTATTTAGTTTCTTATAACAAACCCAATGGGTGCCAGGGCCTTCAGTATTATCCAAATTTACAATTCCAGTCTCATTTTGCCACATTTTCTTTGGTAAATTGTCTTTCATAAATACTCCGCGGAAAAATGGTATTTTTAAACAGGAAATATATTTAAATAATTCAACATTAGTCAACGCTTTATGGGGTATAACCAATTGATTTCTTTTATTTAATATGCACGATACGGTCTTAGGTATAGACCAGCCCCGTTTTTTACCATTGACCATATTGTCGGTTTTTTATTATTTTTCCTCGGAGAACGTCTTTTTAGTCTAATATTACCACCATGTTTTCTCTTGGTTGATCCTTTTTTATTCTTGCCCCTCCTTTTTCCACCTCCTACCGCTGTTTTAGCCTTCATACCTGCTGTTACCGCTAAAGCTGCTGCTTTTTCCGCAATACTAGCGTCACTAGACTTTACTCGTTGCCAAGCTATATTCGCTAGCTTTTTATCAGCGATTGACCTATTTTTTGAATCGGTAAACGTGGAATATGTGATATCGTGTTCTTTACAAGCCTGATCTAACTTATTTATGCCTGGATCACCTCTTTCCAGTCGTTTTTTCAATTTAGTTCCTGGTCCGCAATACTGATAACCTCCCGGTATGTGAAATTCGTATGGTAAAGCGTCTATTGCTCTGTTTACGATAGATCCTACTGGAATACGATTTAAAGCTTTACTTAACAGAGAAACCGCTGTGGACGTGATACCGCCTCCTTTCCGTATAGTGTCTCGATATGGACTGGTGTAATGAAACGCCATGATTGTCTTTTATATTCGAAAAGCGTAACCCATGTGTTACCTCTATGACAGGTTGCACATAAATGATGTAATATATGGTGTTATTTAATTAAATATCAAAATCACCCCAATCTGATGATCTAAACTTTTGTGTGTTATGATTAAAAAAATATTTATAAAGAATTTCTTGTTTAATCCATGTATTTCTCATTTTTTCGTCAATAGGTTTATGTTGTCCTGCTGCAATATAATTATGCATATCAAATAATAAATTACCTATTACTTTAACAAGAAAATTAACAGTTACAGCGTTATTGGCATAATCAGGGTCTGCAACATTTGTTAATCGTGTGTTATCACAATTCCACCATTTTTTTCCAGTTGGCTCTAATTGTATTATCTGTTCATAAGTAACAGCATCACCAGGCTTTTCACCAATACCTAAATTTGTCAATAACTTTCCTTTACCATCCCAAACATAATTGTTTTCTTCAAGCAAAGTAAACTTTTTATTTCCTTGTACAAATACATCTCCTTGACGTGTTACTACTTGGTTTTGTTTCACAAAACCGGAGGTTTCTTGTTTTAAAGTTTCCTTCATTTGACCCACCGTTGCACCATCTGATGGTGCAAAACCATCTTTTACATTCGCTAAACAATTACCAAGACAGTCAATAACTCCTACATCACGTGTAATACAATGATCTTTGATGTATTTTAAATTTACAGCATCATTTTCATTTTTTGGATAACCTATATCGTTAATAACAAATTTATAAAAAGAAAACCCATCTTTTGTCTTTTCAGGTATTATAGAATGTAAATAGCGTCTATTTATGCTGTCTTTTTCATCTACAGGGTCTGCTACGTTGGATATACGCCGATTTTCAGCATTATACGTTTTTCCATTAAATTTTAACGTATTCTTTAATTCCGATGATAAATAACCTCTGTTTATTGCATCAGCGTTTTGATTTGGCTTACCAACGTTGGAAATTCTATGATTACCCGCGTTATATGTGTTTTTATCTAATTTCAGTGTTGGTACTATCTCTTTTTTTAATA
Organism: Neoaliturus tenellus; assembly: GCA_030545055.2. Taxonomy (NCBI): domain Eukaryota; kingdom Metazoa; phylum Arthropoda; class Insecta; order Hemiptera; family Cicadellidae; genus Neoaliturus; species Neoaliturus tenellus. The sequence continues at coordinate 332,829,910 of CM061531.1, read as the reverse complement.
CTTTTAAATTTATTGCATCATTTTCATCTGTGGGATCATTAATGTTTTTTAACCGTTTATTACTAATATCATAATCTCCATCAGGTGTTTGTGGTAATCCAACACCTCTTTTTAAAGTATTAAAGTAATATAATCCATCTGATGAATACCGTCCGAACTTGTCAACACTCATGGTGCAACTGAATAACATTCTAGAGTGTAACCCATTTTTATAATATTAGTCCCGATTTCTAACCCATATCAGTTTTTATACAAATTCTTAGTCTTCATCAGTTACATTTGCATCATTCCCGGGACATTTAAAATATTTTAAATCTGCACTAATTAATGATCTGTCTGCTTCATTTCTAAATACATGATTTTTATGAATAAATTCCTCACCAGACAATTTTCTAAATCCGCTAAATGAATTTGGATCTGCAATTAATATATTTTGATAATCATTTACATCCATTAATTTAAATCTTTTGGTATTATAAATAAACTCTTGATTTGCACTATCATATTGTAATGTTTGTCCTACAGTTGCAGCATCCTTTGGATCTGTTCCTTGTGCCAAATTACCTATTTTCTTATTTTTCGCATTGAAAGTACTACCTTTTGCTTTGTCTAATATTAAAGATTGTTTTACTACAACACAATCGTAATCATCGATACCTGGAAATATGTCAATTATTCTTCTATTTGTACCCAACCAACTTCTATGATAATTGTTTGGATTAGTATGTAAAACTTGTGATAAAATCGGAACATCATGAGCATCTGTAGCTAATTGCGCATTTGATAATTTCATGTCTTTGCAATCCCAAACATTATTTTTTTGTTCAAGTAAAATAAACTTTTCATTTCCTTGTACAAACACATCACCCGACCGTGATACTACTTGATCCTGTTTTACAAATCCAGATGTTTCTTGCTTTAAAGTTTCCTTCATTTGACCCACTGTTGCACCATCTGATGGTGCCGAACCATCTTTAACATTCGCTAAACAATTACCTAGACAATCAATAACTCCTACATCACGTGTAATACAATGATCTTTTATATATCTTAAATTTACAGCATCATTTTCATTTTTCGGATAACCTATATCGTTAATAACAAATTTATAAAAAGAAAAACCATCTTTTGTCTTTTCAGGTATTAATGAATGTAAATAGCGTCTATTTACGCTGTCTTTTGCATCTTTAGGGTCATCTACGTTGGATATACGTTTATTTTCAGCAGTATACGTTTTTCCATTGAATTTTAACGTATTTTTTAATTCTGATGATAAATAACCTTTGTTTATTGCATCAGCGTTTTGATTTGGCTTACCAACATTGACAATTCTATGATTACCTGCGTCATATGTGTTTTTCTGTAGTCTTAATGTTGGTGATATCTTTTCTTTTAATACTTTTAAATTTATTGCATCGTTTTCATCTGTGGGATCTTTTATGTTTTTTAACCTTTTATTAGTTATATCATAATCCCCATCAGGTGTTTGTGGTAAACCAGCTCCTCTTTTTAAATTATTTGCGTAATATAACCCATCCGAGGAGTAACGTCCGAACTTGTCGACACTCATGGTGCAACTGAATAGTAATCTAGGGAGTAACGCATTTTTTATGAGATTACCCCACGGTTTCGGAGTTCATCCACTAAAGCCACCCATTCGTTTTCCAATCCAGTATGACCCGCTTCTTTAGCTTCATGTATTAGTTTCATTCTATCCACCAATTTATTGATATTATTGTAATAAATCACATTTGTGTTATATAGTTTCTTCATTAAACCTGTACCTGTAACAGATTTGTTTCTTTTTCTTGGTTCTGGAGCACTTATATCCAAAGTGGATGACACAAACCTTCGTTTTACAGGTTTTCTTGGCATTATCGGCATTGGTTGTCTTCTCGTTGTTGGTATTAACTTGGATACAAATACTCTATATTTTAAAGACCTAGATCTAAAAACTGGTTGGTCAGCTAAATATTTTCTCCTGTATGCATTGGTGTGTTCCAAAATCTGTTTATATGCTTCCATGTCTTCTTCTTTAACTAACAATTCTAAAGGCTTTTTTTCAAATAATAATTCAAATAATCCTCTTGTGCCCTTATATCTTTGATTACCAACAATAATATTATCATCTTCATCAATGTTTACCGGGCTATTACCAACCATTAAACCTTCTTCTGTTAATCTTACTCCATAACTATGGTAGTTTTTATTAGGATTTATTCCAGCTAACATTTTTATCATGTATTTCCTTCCTAAAGGTCCTTTGTTATGAATGTTTTCACCCAACAAGCTTATGTTTGACGGACCTTCCCTTGCTTCTTCTTCTTTTTCCTCTTCACTAGCAGTTGATACATCTTCATGTCCTCTTTTAGCTTTTACTTCATATAATTCTCTTATACCACTATAGTCTGGTGATTCTAGCTCTCTTTCAGGTTCTCCGCCGGTAAAACCACTATATGTAGAGGATTCCAGGTCTTCATCACTAAAATCTTCTGATTTTACATTTTCTCTTTCAAACTTTGTAATAGGTGCAATTGCATCTCCTTCCAAAACGGGTTTAGCAAATTTTTTGTTTAATTGTTTCAAGGGTTCAGTAATAGGTTTAAAAGTAGATTCAAGAACTTTCTCCCTTTCGCTAATACCTAATTTTAATGCTCTGTTTTTATCTCGAATAGAATCACTAAGTGATTTTATTTCCTTTATTAACTTTTCTTGGTTAATCATGTTTGTAGCAAGACGTGTTGTACAACAATGAATGTTTTACATCATGATCAGTGTATTAGTATAAATTTATCAAATCCTATCCTGTATCGACCATTGTTTAGCGGTTGTTCCTTCATAATTGTTAAAAACCCATATTTTTCAGCCCAAGCCTTTCCACACAACTCTTTAAATCGTTCAAATGGCATATCCGCACTTACATGGTCATAATATATGTGTTTTAGGTTGGTTTCATCCTGTTTAAATACAATTAACATGTTTGCATTGTCTCTAATGAGCTGTTTCGGTATTTTGCTGTAAGTTTGACCAATATAAATGCTATCTATGTTGTTATGTCGACCCATGGCGAAGTAATTCCTTATTGTATTTTGATTTTCACAAGATACATCGTCAAATATGAATACTGAGAATGGTTTAGCCTCTTGCGGTTGCATGACACTCTCGCTTGCGTTAAATCTAAAATATTTAACTTCAGGCACATTATTCAGTATTTTTTCCAATAACTGATATTTTGGTTGTTGTAGTGACTTTGAAAATACATATAAATTATTAAAACGTAAGCCTTTAGGGTTTGTAATCAAATTAAATACTACATTTGTTTTTCCACAATTGGAAGGACCGGTAACTAGACAAAGCACCGTGTTTGGTAACAAAACACCATGTTTCCCAGTATTGAATTGAGAACCATCCACTGTGAGTTCATCTATATTATTAATAGTAAAATTGTCTTTTTGCGGTATTATCTCCATCCTTTGTAATGGTTCAACCCAAAATGATGCTCTATCATTATATTAGATCCTTTTTAGGTATCCAAGAATCTTCCGTCTTATTAAATCCTAACCATCGTACTTTAACCTTATCCTTTTTTCGTTGCAACACCTTTTCAACTAAATATACATCACCTACTGTTGATTTTAACATTTCATGTCCATAAAACCCTCCTTCCAGCAATTGTCCTTTATTATCTTTTAAAATGTAAGTTTCTGGTATTGTAGGTTGCACCTTAAATACAGTAAATACCTCATTTGTCCAGTTTGGAAGATATCTTTTACTGAATACACCTTTGTATTTGCTTATTCGCACTTTATCACCAACATTAAACCTTTTAGGCTTTAGTTTTTCAACTCTTGGTTTAGTATTCATTTTTATACGTTTTAATACAAGTTTTTCATTTTTATTAGTCACCTGGCTTGGTTTCATACCGATAGTTCTATGAAACTTGTTATTGTAATCGCTTATAAGTTTTGGTAACATATCAATCCATACGTGCGATCCTCTGTTAGAAAACATCTTATACATCGCACCTTTTAAAGTTCTGTTGAATCTTTCAATTATTGATGCTTTTACCTCTGAATTGGTTGAGTAATGGTTAATGTTGTGTTTTTTCATTAAATTTGCAAATTCCTTATTAAAATATTCTTTTCCATCATCAGTTTGTAAATGTTTTATAGTATGTTTGTCTCTTTGTATAGCTGTTTCCATTGCTTTTGTAACACTTTTGCCACTTTTATCTTTTAGTGGTAAAGCATCTGCCATTTTTGAAAAACAATTAATAATAGTCAATATGTATTTAAATCCTCTATTTTGTTTACTATAAGGAATCATTTCGATTAAATCCGCTTGATATAAATCATTTATTCCTTTTATCACTGTATTTCTTCGTGGAAACTTTCTTCTTGCAGGTTTATGAAGCTCGTTGACAATTTCTTGCTTCGTGTTCTTCATATTGCAGGTTTGAATGTTTCATGTATCACATGTATAATCACAATGAATGTTGTCTTAAATATTCACATCATTTATATAGGTCAAGGTCATCCAAACTTGTGTAAAAAAATGGGGAACACGGCGTTGGACTTGCCGTGTTCCCCATTTTTTTACGGAAGGAGAAAGGAATAAGGTCGAAGTTGTAGAAGGACGAAGAATAGGTTACTAGTTGATAGGGTTTAGAGAGTAGTGGCCGAAAGGAAGAGTATGAATCTTATCCGGCATAATATGCCTTTTATCATCTTGAGCTGATAGTGCTCTTTTAACTTCAGTGACACTGTAGACCTCATGTTTAAAGCTTCTGATAGTGTTGAACGTTGCAGACATTGTAGAATCTTCAAACAAGCAGGTCTTGTAATGGTCAAATGTCACACGTTTCTTCAAGTACGATGTTTTGACTCCTTTAGCTTTCTTCACTGTCGGTATGTCGTTTTCCATATACATCTTGAAGGAATATAATTTGGACATCAGCGCAACTATTTCCTCCAAAGGTATTCCATTTGCTTCATCTTTAAATTTTCCAATTACTTTTTTATTCTTTTCATTGTAATTCGGATGGTTCTTCGGATAGTCAGAGAAGTCAAAGTCGTCTTTGTATGGGAAACTCCTTAGATCTTCATACATGTCCAAAGTCTTTATCCAGTAGATAAACGCGTCGGTATCCATGTATGTAACTCCAATGTTGTCTCTTCCATAGTGTTTAACCATTTTGTTGTAATGGAAATCATACATCAGAGTTTTACTTATATCCAAAATCGACATTCCAATGTATAACGGACGATCCATCACTATTGTTGTTTTATTCATACTGACAGCAACTAGATTTTCGTTTATAATCATTGATGTTCCGAAATTTGGTTTTTGCACTAATTTTTCCAATTTCCTAGGATCACTTACTAATTTTACAATTTTGTGTTTTCTCTTGTTCTCCAAGGTCTTCCCAAAGATGGCGTTGTTCATTAATTTGTAGAAGTCCTTTTCAAATGCTGTTGTCGCTGCAGCTCTTCTTGTAGTGTTGGAATCGATATATGGTTTCAACCAACAAGACTGGGTGAATTCAATTGCTCTGTGAATTTTCACTATACGTAGGCCCAATTCAAGTGCTTGTTGAACTACCCAGTAGTGTGCCACATATCGACTCTTATTCTCCAAGGTCATCATCAGCTTGGGCCATCTTCCTGTCGGTGAAACTTCAGTCTTGGCTAGAAGAGGTAGGTCGTAATGATGGTCGTGAAGGTGTTCTGGATATTCAAAATCACAGTCCAAAATATAGCCTGTTTGGCCATCTTTTGGAATCCGTGATATGTCACCAATGGTGGTCGGGTCAATCCACTTGAAGTCTGCGTAGGGAAGTGGATTTGACATCGCCCAACCATAGAGGTTGTTCGCATCAAAATATCCAAGGTAGAGTGATGGTTGTTGCTCGTCGAAGTTGGGGATATACTTGTTGTTGGCCTTAACATGTCTTGTCACAGCTTGAGTCAAACCACCTCGTACACCTGATTCGATCATGAGGACCATATCGATGTCTGTGAGAAGCTCCAATCGGCAGTTAGTTGACTTGAGCATAGCTTGCCATGCTAATCCAGGGGATGTATACGAGTGTAAAGGATCCAATCCGTATGCTGAGAAACAGGTGTTCCGAAATTCTTCCATCACATCGCACAGCAGAGTTACATCCAATTTTATATAAAAATCAGAATATTCCCCTAAAGTTTGAATTTTTAGTTGGTTCCAAACATTACACGCATGATTGTAGTCTTCAACGGAGATTTCACTTTCATTTAATTTGCTATTGAAGGCTTCAATCGGTGGTAGACTGGTTTCTTCAAACTTTTCTGTGGAAGTTATATAATCATAGGGGAAAACTCCTTTTCGTAATACTAAGTCCAATTTATCTTCAGGTACAATTTTGCTGGTTTCTTTTAGATCTTTTTTTCTTAGGTTCTCAGACAATTTGCTCAAACTAGATGACATAAATCTATAAGAGTCTACGAAGCGAAGTTTAATTTTACCAACTGTTTTTGAAAAACTGATGTACTTCTCCAATGTTTCAGCTAATACTTCGATTTTTCCATCATCTCGTCCTAACTCTGGGATAATGAAGTGGGAGTCATAGCCGCTAAGATTGTGTAACACGACAGGAATAAATTGAGGCAGTTTGTAATTTATATTGCATGAATTACAAGCAGGTCCTCTGTATAACCCTGTGAGGTGATCATGATCTCTTACTTTTTGATTTTCTTCACTGAAGCTCTTCTCGCATAGATAACATCTTGTTGCCGAAATGTATTCTTCTTGTTGATTTTGGTTCAAAGGTTTCATGGGTAAAACATTACCGTATAAGCGTTCCGCCTTTTCAGCAATGTTATACAACTGGTCTACAAAATACTTAGCAGCTCCTTCCCCACGGTAGAGTATCGGAGTGGATGTTAAGCCGTAGTCTTGCAATTGTTCTTCAGGTAAAGTAGATTTCACCAATAAGCAAAAACTGTTAGGTTGATGCAATTGATATTTGGTTCTTCTAGTTACTTCACCATCCGAAAGTTCCTGCGGCACTAACGTAGATTCAAAGTCAGCGTAGATAACTAGTGGAATCCGGTATTGGTGAACTGTTTTATTGAACTGGACAAATGCTCTAGATGGTGGTGGCAGACTAATCTTCACTTCATAGTTGTCATTACAAAGCCGCTGGTGTTCCGACAACCACTCCGATCCTCCACGTCTCAAGTCTTTATTTGTGAAACAAAAGCATCTCTTACACACTGTTACTCTAATTTTCTTTTTAGTCACTTGTCGTCCAACCAAAGTTTCAAAGTTCTTGATGTAAACATAATGTGATATTTCACCTTTGGTCAATAGCAGCAAATCTGTATGATTTTGACGTTCAGTCTTTGTAACTCGTAACGGGTATACGTTATTTGATTCGTCTAAACCAAACACATTAACTGAAACTCCTGGGTTTTTTCTTTCAAATTTAGCAACATCATTAAGACTAACAGGATACGACATACCTTGGAAGTTATAGCGGTGTTGAACAGCTTCGTATGCTATGCTAGGTCTACAGGAATGGTCTTCCACATATTTTGCTAACATTGCATACCGGAAACATTCATTATCCTCATTTTTCACATTGATACATGATCTTGTATCTCGGATCACCTTTGGTAGAGGGATAAAGCTGCTTCCTCTCATACCATATCCATGCTTGTGAACCCTCACATCCATACCTTCAATTGATGATAGCGTCCAGCCGGATCCTCTTCCTTCATGTTCTTGAAGTTTCACTAGCAGTTCAACCAAACATTCTTCTAAAATTTCGTTGATATCAGATGTGGTTGTAAGGGTTCGGTTTTTAGCAATGAATGCTCTCGGTGAATTTTCACCATCGGTATTAGTAAACATAGCCTCCAACACCAATCCAAATTTAATAAAGTTCAATCTTGCCAATTCTTCCATCAATGTTTTTACAACTAACTTTTTAGCTTGGGTTATAAAGTTTTCCAATTCCAATTGCACATTATTAATTTTGAAATGAGTTACAACTGGTCCTGGCAAGGCTGTGGTGCGCAGTTGTCTTATTTCTTCCACTTCTTCTGTATCCTCTTCTTCCATATCCTCTTCTTGGGTACGCAGTTGTTTTACATCTTCCACTTTTTTTTCTTCCATTTCCTTTTCAATAAATCCTCCAGCTGTAGATGGTCCAGCTCCGGCAAATTGAATAACACTTGGTCTTCTTCTTTGCATTAACTGTAAATAGCTAGCCCAGTCCTTCTGCTTTTGGGGTTTTTCCAAAAACCGATCAATCGCATCCAAGTCTTCTTCACTTACTACAATCTCTTCTTTTCTGTCCTCTTCACGATGCAATTCTCGGTGTAACTGTAGATAGCTATCACAGTCGTCCATCTGTTTCTGGTAGTTTTCCAATAACCGATCAAACGCATCCAAGTCTTCTTCACTTACAACAATCTCTTCTTTTCTGTTTTCTTTATGATGCAATTCTCGGTGTAAAACAAAGATATCTTCATCTTGGAAAAACTCACCACAAATATCGCAAAGAGCCATTTTTGAACAAGTTTGGCTTTGAGTGTGCACTTGGTGAATGTCCAAGCAATAATGAGCAGCGCGCTCAACCGGGTCCCTTTATACCCGAGGTTGAAGGGTGGGGGAAGGTGACGTCATATACATCCGGTTTATCAATCATTTAGTAAATTTGACTTTTAAACACCCATTTTCAATATATTCTTCAACAGGCTTGATAAACCAATAATGTTTGGTCTAAATCCACTACTTTGTACAAATATTTTTCTTTTGTAATTCACTTCTCGTCCGGAGCAAAAAACTTTTTGGTCAAGGTCAAAAATTTTTCCCAAAAAAAAGTTCGGGGGGGGGGGGGGGGGGTTCGCACTTTTTTAAAAAAAATAAGCCCCACTTGAGACATTTATGTTACCATAGCTAAAGCCTCCCAAGGGACCCAACTATAAACAACTCCAAACTTGTGGGTTACAAATACCTAACTGTTATATTTTTTAACAGACATTAATGTATTAACTGTGTTAATAAGACCTGACTGTTAAACACTTTGAAAGATTTTACATATTTAGGTCAAGGTCACAAAAAACTTTAAAAAATTAAGCCCCACACCCCCCTTTGGGGGTGTGAGGCACTTGGGTTGTCATCGCTGTAGCCTCCGAAGAGACCCAACTATGACAACAAGGCAACATCCAATGTCGTGTACCCTTCGCCACGCAAGACTTGTAAACATTTACTGCATTGTCTTTTCAGTAGCTAACAAAGATTCATTTACATAATTTTGTGTTTCCAGAAGGAAACAAACTGAGGACACCCTAGTGGCTTACGTCCTCGTCCAAGTGCAGAGGTCGCCGCAACCTTTTGCATGCCAGCGTACAAACGGACATGCTCCCAAATGCCATCCGCAACCTTTTGCATGCCTGGCAGGAGCCTACCGATAATTAAAATAGGCTTTACACGGGGGCCTACTCCCGTAACCTATCTTTAATATTTTTAATTTACAATGCATTGAATTTTTACAAGTCTTTGTGGGTCAAGGCCACACGGACATTAAAAAATTTCGGCCCCCGTACATCCATGGCGAACCACGAATGTTCGGGGGCCTTGGGGACTAAAAACACAAATAGCTAACAAAGATTCATTTACATAATTTTGAGTTTCCAGAAGGGAAACATACTGAGGACACCCTAATGGCTTACGTCCTCGGTCCGAGTGCAGAGGCCGCCACAACCTTTTGCTTGCCAGCGTACAAACGGACATGCTCCCCAAATGCCATCCGCAACCTTTTGCATGCCTGGCAAGGAGCCTACCAATTATTAAAAGTGGCTTTACACGGGGGCCTACTCCCGTTCCCTGACTTTACAATTTACTTTGAGCATTGAAAAAGCTCAAGGGGGGATTGCTAAAACAAGCGTATACACTTTAGAAACAAATAACACACTTACAACACACAATTGAGCTCAACGTAGTCAATGCTGGAACAAGCACATACACATTGAACACATAACAAACAAGACACAAAGGATAAAAGACACAGGAGACATAGGGTACAAGTAAAACACTCTCATATAAAACAATTCGCAATACCCAAACGCAAGCGCAATATCTTACAACTAATACAAGTCTTAAAGTTAGAGTAGACTTCGCTAAACACTGAAGGCGCCATTCAATGTTTAGTGATGCCTATGGCGGTCCGTCCCGGTCGTTCACGTTCAACGCGCGGGAGCGGACTGCGAGCCGGCTCTGGCTGGACCCCCTTATATCCCCGCCGGGGCTGGCACGCCCAGGATATAAGGGGTGGGGGAGGGGGTGGGGGTGGGGGTGGGGGTGGGGGTGGGGGTGGGGGTGGGGGTGGGGGTGGGGGGGGGGGGGTCACTTCTCGTCCGGAGCAAAAAACTTTTTGGTCAAGGTCAAAAAATTTCCCGAAAAAAAAAAGTTCGGGGGTGGGGGTGGGGGTGGGGGTGGGGGTGGGGGTGGGGGTGGGGGTGGGGTGGGGGGGGGGGGGGGTCACTTCTCGTCCGGAGCAAAAAACTTTTTGGTCAAGGTCAAAAAATTTCCCGAAAAAAAAGTTCGGGAGTGGGGGTGGGGGTGGGGGTGGGGGTGGGGGTGGGGGTGGGGGTGGGGGTGGGGGTGGGGGTGGGGGTGGGGGGGGGGGGGTCACTTCTCGTCCGGAGCAAAAAACTTTTTGGTCAAGGTCAAAAAATTTCCCGAAAAAAAAAGTTCGGGGGTGTGGGTGGGGGTGGGGGTGGGGGTGGGGGTGGGGGTGGGGGTGGGGGGGGGGGGGGGTCACTTCTCGTCCGGAGCAAAAAACTTTTTGGTCAAGGTCAAAAAATTTCCCGAAAAAAAAAGTTCGGGGGTGGGGGTGGGGGTGGGGGTGGGGGTGGGGGTGGGGGTGGGGGTGGGGGTGGGGGTGGGGGGGGGGGGGGTCACTTCTCGTCCGGAGCAAAAAACTTTTTGGTCAAGGTCAAAAAATTTCCCGAAAAAAAAGTTCGGGGGTGGGGGTGGGGGTGGGGGTGGGGGTGGGGGTGGGGGTGGTGGTGGGGGGGGGGGGGGTCACTTCTCGTCCGGAGCAAAAAACTTTTTGGTCAAGGTCAAAAAATTTCCCGAAAAAAAAGTTCGGGGGTGGGGGTGGGGGTGGGGGTGGGGGTGGGGGGGGGGGGGGGGTCACTTCTCGTCCGGAGCAAAAAACTTTTTGGTCAAGGTCAAAAAATTTTCCGAAAAAAAAGTTCGGGGGTGGGGGTGGGGGTGGGGGTGGGGGTGGGGGGGGGGGGGGGTTCGCACTTTTTGTCGGGGGGGGGGGGGGGTTAGGTAAGTGGGTCAAGGTCACCCACAACACTTCTACTCTAAGTGTTGGCTATACCCCCACCACAACTGAGTCCCTAGGCTGCACAACACCGCTCCGCCAGTATGTCTCCAGCTTCCATGCGGTGCGTTTCGCTGTTCTCTAACTCTCTATATGTAAGTATTTTTACAAGTTTTGAATCTAGGTCAATACACTTTAACTCTGGGACGATATCGACTTGTACTATATCTGTGTTTTGACTCAAGGTCATCACACTTTAACTCTGGGATGATTTTGACTTATAGCATTTCAGTTTTTTAACTCAAGGTCGTCACACTTTAACTCTGGGGCGGGATCGACTTGTAGTATTTCTGTGTTTTGACTCAAGGTCACCACACTTTAACTATGGGACGGGATCTACTTGTATTATTTCTGTGTTTTCACTCAAGGTCATCACACTTTAACTCTGGGATGATTTTAACTTATAGTATTTCAGTGTTTTGACTCAATGTCACCACACTTTAACTCTGGGACGGTATCAACTTGTAGTATTTCTATGTTTTTACTCAAGGTCATCACACTTTAGCATGTAACTTTGAGGTAGCACCGAAACGGTGCTACCCGGCTTGACATTTTCAAGTTTCCCGAGGTCATCACAATTTCCCCCACCACTTCCCATATACCTAGAGTGCGCGGGGCCGGACAGTCAGTCGCTCGGTGTATGTCGTAGGGTACGCATCGCGGTTGCAGTAATGGTCGAATGGGGGCTTCTGGGTCAGTTCAAGGTCACCCGAGCGGTGTCACATGACGGTTTAGGCAGAGTCACGTTGCAAACTTCAAATTTCCTCGGCACTTTTGCTGTTTCTCATCGCAAATTCGCTCCAAGTCGTCAAGGTCATGGTAACTGTGACTGAAACTCGGAGCGTAGTGCGAGAAACAGCAAAAGTGCCGAAAAATTTTAGGTTTCAGCGTGACCTTGACCTTTTGTGACATCAATGACGTCATCTTGGTGACGTAAGGGGTGATGACGTCATCAGCACGTCATTTCTGTGACGTCATGGGTGTGACGTCAAGGAAGTGACGTCATTGGTGATGACGTCATCGATGATGCAATCGATGACGTCATCAATGGGGTCATTGACCTCGATGACGTCATCGATGACGTCATCGCTCGGGTGACCTTGAACTGGCCCAAAAGCCCCCATTCCCCACTACTGGTATGTAACAAAAACCTAGTTTTGAGATATTTAGCCTCAAAGTTTTAATGTTAGAACTTTTTTATTATTGCTTAGAAAAGGTTGAAATTTTAGTATTGTACGGTTGTATGTCACAGTTTTTCGCTGCAGTAAAAATATGTTTGAAATTTATTATTTTTTATATTTTATTAATAAACAAACATACATACCACCTTTTTCCAATAAAAATTATATGAATCGCTTATTTAATTTGGAAGAAGGGGGTAAGTAGCAGTGTGGTTTAAGATAAAACACATACATACTGCAACACAATACGATTTAATAAGCGGGAAATAAAAACACTTTACATAACTATATTATCATTGACTCATATTCATTAATGATGTGCTGGTAAGTGCCCTAGCTCTCTTACCAGCGATGATGCATTCAGTGTAGTGGAAGAAAGGTGTATGTAGCATTAGTTCAATTCAAGTGGATGAAGGAGGTAAGTGCACATTAAAAGTGTAACATACCAATTTCTTCCACTACAATATTATTTATTAGTGTGCACATACTTCATTTATCCTATTGCTATCTCCATAGCAACAGGAGTTAGAGAGCTAGGGTAAGTGCCAAAAGTTAAATTGTCACATACAACCTTCATCCATGCGAAAATCCAGAAATTCACCAAAATGTCACATACCTCCTTCATCCACTGACCCCTTCAATTATCACCTTTTGATCAAAAGAGATCCTAATGTTTATTGATATAAATATCGGAATTCACCTTTAAATTATCACAAGAAACAGAATAATTACTTAAATGAAGTTTTAATTTAGTTTGTAATTAAATTTAAAATTAAGTTTACAGAGAGAGATTTTTAATAAAATGTTTTTGTTTTTAAGGGATTTACTCATGCGTACAAAGTATAACTTCAACAGTTACTGGCCCCTATATCTGCAGAACAGTATGTTTTCAAAACATTAATTTCTTCCTTTCCCCCGGTACAGGGCCGATTTTGTAAATGGGCCTGGTGGGCCCGGGCCCAGGGGCGCAAGGGCCAAGGGGCGCAAGAGCCCAAGGGCTTTCTTAGGTTTGTTGGGAGCGCAACAAAGAAAATATTTTACAATTTATCAGGCAGATTTTGACGTTGACGACATAACCACGGGGCTTCGTACTCCTAACAGTAATAATGAGAAATGTTTTGCGATCAGTAGAGGTCGCAGTATACAGCGCGTGCCGTACTGTGTAGCACACAAGTGCGGAAAGGCAACGTGGCAGGAATACCCGTCCTCCCGAACGGTCCTCCCAACGACTAATCCCCACCACGGGTCCATCTCCCCCTTATGCGCCACCCCACCATCTTCCCCCACCCACCACAGCCCCTACGTGCGAGAGCACAGTTTAATGCGCAACCGCATTATTAGCGGTCGGAAATGAACACAATAAAAATAGTTCTGTCATTGTTTCATTTTGTTGTTATGTTGCGAATGCGCGTCTCAAATGGTCAAATGCCTAATGGCATTGGGTTTGTTTATTTTTTTATTCATATCCTCGAGTGAGGGGCGGAAGGGGGGGGCGCAAACATCTCTCGGGCCCATAGTGCGTCACATACAAACCGCGGGCCTGCCCCGGTACGAATAACTAAAATTACGTAAGGTACAAGACAAGCACAGAAAAAGAAGCAAAGGAGGCTATGATTCGTCGGTGAGGTTAATCCACAGATAAAAGAACATATTTCTTGGAAGGTTCTTTTCACTGTGGTTAAACGCATCCTTAATACCAACAATAAAAGTTCTATCACATTCTTTTTATTAAATGACCTTTCAGGCAGTTTTTACTTTCTCCCCCTATACCATAGTATATGGAGAAAGTATTGTTTTCGTCAAAATTTTCGAATTTGAGTTGTTGGTGGATTTATCCATTTTGGTTCCCCCTGAGTCCAAAAAAGTGGTTTTCGGAGTGATGTCCAGGGGGGGGGCGGGGGGGGCGTCCGCCCCCCCCCCGTCCGCTGCAAAGATTGAAATACTGTTTTGGCTGTCAAGTTATCAAAAGCTATAATAAGTGTATGATTATAGTTTTAGTAATTGTAATATTGTTAGAGATAAATTATGACAAAATAAGGATTAAACTAGGTATGTACAAAATAAAGGTGATACCTATAAAATAAAAATAAAAATGTTTCCGAGCGCCGCGCCGTCGGCGGGCACCTCACCACGCTTTTACTGAGTACGCCTTACGCCTGCTGCTGCGGCACTGCAACTCGCAATAACTTGAGGGTGCCGAGTAACTTCACAGGCGTCTATTTCCCCCGTTGTCATTTTGTGGGAGGACAAATTCGGAGGAGGAGTGGGGGTAGCGCCGACAGTGTTACCAACTCCGCAAATACCACGGCCATAATAATACTTTTTGTTGTGTTAACAAAATAAAACTATTAATATTAGAAATCTGAAAAATTAATTTAAAACGTTTTTGCTCTGAAAATATTCCTCCTCTAAATTCTATAGGTCTATTACATCATATCGCGGAAGCACATAACGGATAAGTTTTAAACTTTCATTTTAAAACATAACAAATCCACTAACTGTTCTAATTAAAATAATTAAATATTAAAATGTATTAATAATAACGACCTTCCGGTATCATTCTTTTGTCTGCGTCTCTCTTAATTAATAGTATTACATCATGAGTAAACACGGTCCTCAGATGTTCAGCACTGTCCGTGATGCCTGTGCGTCACGAATGTCTTCTGAATGGATTGGCGATGTTGTACATCCTTCGGGACATCGACGTGGACGAGGAAAATGTAATCAACAAATTTGCCATGATGAAGGAAACTAAAAAGCATAATTTGTTATTATAATAATGTTTCTGTACTCAAGGTGTTTAGTTGTTTTTTTACGTTTTAATTGGATTATTTCTGTACCCAATTACTTTTTGTTCATCTTAATTTTCTTCTTATTTCAAATGGGTTTTATCTTTTGTAACAATACTTATTGTTAAATTCAAAATTTAGTTAATTTAAAATAAAGAAGTTTAGGATCATCACTTTGGTTGTTCTATGTAACCTATGTGCCTTTTAATAGCGAGAATTTTGTGAGAAACCAATCCTAACCTAAAACTAATTACCATAGGAGTGTCTGTAGCGATGTATATGTTTATTATATCATATTATATAAACATCTATGGGTAAATTTTGTTTATAATTTGGATACACCACAGTCAGTAAGTTGGTAGTTAGTGTAGGCCTAAACTTAATAGCCTATTTACAATGATAGGCCTACTATGACAAAAGTTGTGATTAAAACCAACGAGCAATAGCATTCGCGACTCCTGCATAGCAATAGCATTTTATAGCATTCGACGCGGTCAATCCGGTATTACAGCTTAATCAATAAATTAAATTAAATTAATATGGTATGATAGGAAATTAACAATTATTTTTTACATGTTTAAAATACCCCCCCCCCCCCCCCCCCTAACAATTCTTATTCATTCAACACCTTTCTTATCCACGGCAAAAAGAAGGCCTATATTTTCGAAACCGCCCCCCCCCAAAATCACATCCTTAATCCGCCCCTGGTGATGTCTGTGTGTGTGTGTGTGTGTGTGTGTGTGTGTGTGTGTGTGTGTGTGTGTGTGTGTGTGTGTGTGTGTGTGTGTGTGTGTGTGTGTGTGTGTGTGTGTGTGTGTGTGTGTGTGTGTGTGTGTGTGTGTGTGTGTGTGTGTGTGTGTGTGTGTGTGTGTGTGTGTGTGTGTGTGTGTGTGTGTGTGTGTGTGTGTGTGTGTGTGTGTGTGTGTGTGTGTGTGTGTGTGTGTGTGTGTGTGTGTGTGTGTGTGTGTGTGTGTGTGTGTGTGTGTGTGTGTGTGTGTGTGTGTGTGTGTGTGTGTGTGTGTGTGTGTGTGTGTGTGTGTGTGTGTGTGTGTGTGTATGTGTGTCAGGATGTAAACAGAGCTAGAGAATGCCCCAATGGTCCGATTTTGATGAAATTTGGTAGGTAGGTCCAAACCCACGATAATTCCAGGCGTTTTTTGTAGTTTACCCCCAAAAACCCTCAAAAATCGTCAAAAATCAAAATTTCTCAAAAACGGCTCTAACGATTTTGATTAAAATTTTGTGGTTTATTAAGCTTAAAATGGCGAATAAAATGACACCACCCGCATCTCCGGGAAAATGCGCGTTCAAAAGTTATGGAGTAAAAAGTGTTTCAAAAATCAATTTTTTGAATTTTCAAAATAGCTGTTGTCTCGAAATAAATTTTACTTATCACCATTAAATCAAGCTCAAAAAACTAAATAATCCAGTATTTTAAATTATTGCTCTACGTCAAGTGGTTGCGGAGAAAATTCAATTTTTCGTTTAGCGGTAAACGCAGTACGTTGTTAAAAGTCACAGACGCGCGTAGGGTCAAACGAGCGCTGCTCAGCTGGTAGCTATCCGACTGAGTCATCAAGACATTAATGTTTGGAGCTTTTAACACCTTTTTA
Organism: Neoaliturus tenellus; assembly: GCA_030545055.2. Taxonomy (NCBI): domain Eukaryota; kingdom Metazoa; phylum Arthropoda; class Insecta; order Hemiptera; family Cicadellidae; genus Neoaliturus; species Neoaliturus tenellus. The sequence goes on along the minus strand of CM061531.1, from coordinate 332,812,947 downwards.
TATATTGTTGGGAGAAAGTATGTGTCAGTTAACTGATACCGTTTATTTCTTTATTGAATTTTTCTATTATTTATGCTTAACTAAGTAGGCCTAAAATTAATCGATGGCTTTTATGAAAATTGTCGTGCTTAGCTGTTATCAACTCACCTACGTTTGAATTTTTCTTTAAATGTATTTTTGTGCCTTGAAACGTAGAAAATATTATGAACTCAGGACGGAATTAAAAAAATAGCGAATGAGTTTTAGTAATTATAGCCTATTAATTGCGAGTGTGTAAAACAAACGAAAGCAAATAATTATCATAACACAAAAAAGTTTACAAGCTGCTAAGCCTTTATTTTTTACATTTCTTCAACGAATGGCCATCAGTTTTATATTTAATCGTTTTACATATTATTTGACATTGTTTGTGTGATAGACTCTGTATTATAAGGACATTCCTTTGTAACATTGGCCTAGATGTTAAATTTTGATAACTTCCCATTATTAAACGCAATATTGTCTTCATCCCAAAAATTATGAAATAATTCAGCAAAATCAAAGACATAAAAATGCTGCACCATGATTAATTGTGGAAGTTTACAATGTTTCCTGTAAAACAAATCAATAAATCCACTTAAAATACGACACCGGATTTAAGATTTAAGGTGGTAACAAAATCCCTCGGGAAAGCCACCCCCTTGCGAGTAGACCTATGGTTTATCAATAGGCCTAGTGTTGTCTGTAATCCGCAAATATAAGACACAACATGGAAAGCAATACCAAACAAACAGACAAGCACGTAACCAAACAGACAGACGACAGACAAACTAACCCTGGTGAGTTCATCATCTGCGGCGTTATCGTTGTTATCAAGATCAGCTGCCCCGCATCACCTGTGGCTAGGCAGCATGGACGCCGAGTTGGCGGCGAGTCGTTCCCGGGAACGAATCTCTCCGAGGATTCGAATCATTACTGAACGTGATCCAAGGTAAAACTGCATTTGGGGGATGAGAAACAAAACTATTTCGTACAGGGGCTCCACTGATTAAGGGACTACTTTTGTTTGGGGTTAGATTATGGGTTGTCTTTAAATATATATATACTAAGTCTAAAATAAAATAACATCTCGCGCGGGTATAACAGATGTTGCATTTACTAAATATTTTTAGAAAATGTATTACATGCCTGTTGTTATAGTATACTTTCCAAGTGTTTATAATCTGTCACTATTGCTAAGGCACTGTTATGCGTTTAACATGTGATAAGGTTGATAACTTAATATTCTAAATGGTTTCTAATAAAATACTTTTGTATTCAACACTGTGTTTTAAATTATTCTATTCTAATGAACCAACAATGCCGCCGCTCTTCCTATAGAAATTTTACCAACATAACAACTAACTACCTAATATCTCAATCTCCTAAAAAAATCATGCACCCTTCTAAAAAATTACCTATTTTACGGTTTTTCTTATATTTGACCGATTGTGTTGTGCAATTGGCAATGCATTACCTTAAACAGATGGAGAAAAAACAACCGATATACCTTCTTATTTTGAAAGATTCCCGTGGACTTGAAAGTACTGTTGGATACTGGAGTTTTATAATTTTTTAAGCGTTAAAAATGCCAGGCTTTTCTAAAACCCTAAAGGAAGATGAGGAAATTTGATATTTTCATTTATCTGCGCACTATGGAAATCACCGATAGTTAAGTTATTTTCTATTGAAACATACTTATGTTTGGTACAAAAATTCAGAAATTTCATTGATCACCAGTAAATCAATAAAATATATGAAACTAAACAATTCAGCACCACAAAAAAATTACAATAATAAAAAAATGTACAATTCGAACAGGTTCAAAACACACGAAACACTCGTTCAGTTCAAAGATCAGCTCCGACGAGATGCAGTTCACTGAGCCGTTCCTTGGTGGCGACTTCACGACGCCGACCACCCCCGGTTCGCGCAGACGCCGGGAACAACAGGTGGACCCCCTCCCCCCCCCCCTCCACCCCTCACCCCTCACGCAATATTAGATCAATCGTTAATTACGCCACCGGCGGCGCGTGGCGAGCCATCACGTCTGCCCGGTGGCGGAGGGTAAACAAGGTCGGCCGAAGGTCTTCACGTTCAGGGATGGCTCCAAAATCAATAGGAGAAGTAACTCGTTTTATTATAACTTTTGGATTCAGCGTCATCCTTGTTATTTTTTATTAGTTATCATTTGTCGAGGTGGGTTGATAAAATAAGCCTATATCGGCTTTAGGTTTAGGGGTGGTTGTATTACCTATCCCTTTTATAATCAGTCGCCATCTTGTTTCCATTTGTCTTTATGGGGTGAACCAAATTGCCTCTATGACATTCAAAGATAGCTCCAAATAGGGGCGAAGCTTAGACCCCCCCCCCTTTAACCGGCCATTTTTTATCTTAACGTCGCTTTAACCGGCCGTGTGTCGCCGGGAACGTTGTTTTAATCTATCATTCAATGATTCAACAATAAATCATATTTACGTTCTCAGACCAATTCAAATGTGAAGTGTAGGCCTACTATCATGGACGGAAGTGAATGCTATCGGAAATGTTTTGGACCTGCTTGCAATCCATTACAATAGGCCTACTGGCCTACATGTAAACGTGAGACTCCAATAAATAGGATTAATTAAGGGAGCTCATCGTAGTTTTGATTCTGGAGTCTCTTTGTTGATTTCATTCGTATTAATTTTCATAAGCCCCTGTGGAGTAAAGGGAATACGTGAGAAAATTATGTAAACTAATTTGTTAAGAATAATTCACGATAGGCCTACATATAAGATATAAAAGGCCTTCGCTGTTATCGGTAAAAGTAATAAATAATACCAAGAAGGCATTTATTAAAGTACTTAGATATATTACATGTTATATACATGACGATATGAACTTCCAATGACTTCCACACAATTAACCAATCATTACAATTTCAATTTCAATAGACAAGCATGTTTTTAGCGAATTTCCCATAGGGAATAAGCTATTACCGTAGGTCTCATGGAAAGACCTAAGCCCGGGACCATGTTACTTTTTCGTTTTGAGGTGCCCAGAGACCAAAAATAATAGTCATTAAAAATTTTATATATATATATATATATATATATATATATGTGTATATATATATATGTATATATATATATATGTATGTGTCCCTAGACACGATAACTCTCGTAAAAATGGTCCGATCGACACCAAATTTGGTAGAGATGTGTAATCCTACGTTTATTCGGATGAGTTCGAAAACCAGACATATCGACCTACCGGAAGGGGTAGTTTTGGGGGGTTTTGTACCCCAAAAATGGGTTTTTTGCTTTTTTCATATGTAAATTTAAAAAAAATTTTATTTTTATTTTGACCATTGGATTTAGCTCAAAAAAACACACAATTTAGTATTTTGAAGCTTTGCTCTATCTCCATTGGTTACCGAGATATTACAAAGTCTAAAGACAGTACATTGTCTTTTGGGGCTCCAATGTTAATCTTATGGAGAATAAGGATGTGTTAATATTTCACTTATTAACCAATATTTTTGGATGAAACTTAGTATTTAGCTTCATTTGGTTGAGATTCATCCATTTAAGGTAAAAATCTTGGTTTTTTTACTTATCATGGCAGGAAAACCTGCATACTCTTTTCCCATGTTAATCATATGGAGAATAGGCAAACTCTTTTATTTATGGACAGATATTGATGAAAGTTACTATATGGCTTTATATGGTCGAAATAAATTTTTTCTATGCTAAAAACCTACTTTTAGTGTCCCCCATGGCAGCATACCTGCATACTCTTTCCCTATATCTTAAAGAGAATAGACATTTATTTCCCTATTTATTTTGCACGTGATGAAATTTTGTTTACAAGTTTAGCTGGTCAAAATTAATATTACTAATTTGGAAATTCGCTGAGTACGCAGGTCTGCTGCGACGGGGGGTATTTCCTCCTTTTTTCTCAGCTCGTGTGCATAATAGGAGAAATCCGCGCATACCGTTAAGAAAGGTAGTGTCATGTATGAGCAAAATCACATTATAATTTCCATCGGCCTCCAGGGCTACGTCCTACGGGCTTTCAAAGTTTCAATGTTAATCTTATATGGGAGAAGGATAGTTGATTGAATCATTAGACAGCTGTTATAACAGAGCTAGCAAACCAGGAAGAACAGATTTTGCAGTTATAAAACCTTTAAAATCTAATTGACTCGCTGAATTGAGATTTTGGTCGAATTTCGACCAGTGGGCGATCCCTTACTTAGTTAATACGCTAAGGCTTTTTTGTTATGAGAACTCCTCCAAATTATCCACCGATTTTCAAGTTTTTGGTGTCATTGGATAGGGCTCGGTCTGTATCTGTTTCCGCAAAGGATTTATGATAATCGGACTTCAAAAGAGCGCTATCAATCCACGGATTAAATTTGAAAATTTTCCATTTGAATAACATTTTAATTGGGTTGAGCATGTTCAACAGCTGTTAGTACAACTGTAAATACCGGTACGTGTAGTTTTGGTGATTTCTGATATTAACAAAATTGGGTTTGTCGGAAAGCATTGATTTCAAAATAAATGTAACTTTGGTATTGTATAAAAATAAACTGCTTGATTTAAGCAACAAGTAAACTAGTTGCTCCATGAAGAATAGGAGTCAGAAGCCAAGTTTTTATCTGGTCCCAATTAAAACTGTCTTTTTTTCAAAAACATTTAATGTTTCATTTTGGGGGCATAATTGAGTATTAAGGGACAGGAGCAAAGTCTTCTGCCAGAATCCTTTATAGTGCAGTATAGGGTCTGATATGGTAACCAGTTACATTTTTTGTGACGTTATTTCCTTTGTGGTGGCTGAAGTGCGTTTCATTTACAATTGTTTACAATCCCTTTCCCGCTTCCGGTTCCGAAGTCAACACAACTGCACTACTCACTCCACTACTCGAGTACTCTTCAATCAGCTGATTGTGTGGTGACGTCACAATTGGAGGGGGAGGGGACGTGACCTTCGTACCCCCACTCCTCCATGCTAATCAGTTGTGAGTTGTCAGTGGTTGTGAAAGTTACGGAATACCTCGGATGGAATTCGAAGAACAGGTGAATTTTGCACAATTTTCATTACATTACGGTTAGATTTGGATAGATAAATTTTATCCCATAGTTTGCTTAAGTTTTAACGTAGTCGCAAAGTTAATTATAAACTTACATAACACGCTGTTGGTAATCAGAAAACACTTGACTCCATTTCGCCTGTGGATTTGAGGTTTTTAGTTAAGGAAAATATCAACATCAACATAAAATTAAATTGTTGACACAGACGTTTACAATCTTTTGATAAAAAAAAAACTTCTCTTACTTTACAATTAAATTTAAATGTTAGAAATCGCACTAGTTTAGATTTTACTTTATAAATAAAACAAAACGCATGGTCAACAAAGTTTAACTTTCCAAATAGGTAGCTTAGGCCTTATTACTGCTAGGCCTTTTAACACATTAAATTATATTAAGTTTTTGTTTGATTTTACGTTACAATTTAATGTATTAGCGAATTTCCTTAAAGTGAATACGCTATTTTGGAAAAAACTGTGTGTTTCCTTAAAAGTACTAGGGTCGAAATTTCATTTATCGCTGATTATATATTAAGTTAATTGCCTATTTGGTTTAAATCATTTAAACATTTTCTAGTTGCCTGGTTGTAATTTTGCTCTTTCAAATTCAAATTATGGTGTATCCACAAACAAATTTTTTCTTAATGTTTACCATAAATAAATATATATTTATTCTAAAAATGGAGAAAAACGTTCTTCTAATAACAACAATTATTTACAAAAACTTTCAAAGTTTTCTGTTAAAAATGTATTAATTTTGCTAAAGTGGGCGTACTTTTGGCATAAGTAAAAATTGTAGGAAGGGTTGCAAAAATGCAACACAGGGCTCAGGTAGCTTAAAATATTATCAATATGTGTGATTCATGTCTTAAGAAATAATTAAATAATTTAAAATAAAGTGTCGAAAAAATGTATATAATTTTATATTTGTTCCTGATGAAGTAGGCTAGAAATGATCCCTTTGTCTAAAAAAATGGATCAATTTTAGTAAAAGTTTACTCTATGTGTATATTACATCTAATGAGGCATTTGTTTGAAATATTTCATACTTTATGTTTACTTATTATTAATTTTAAGCGTGTTTGTATTATAATTTGTATATTTATTTACATGCATATTTGTATGTTTTTTGTTTTGTTTACTTATCAAGGCATCATACAGTATTTCGTTTTGAGATTTATTTATATACCTTCAATGTATACAGAACGAAATAAGTAGGAACATCTTATTTATGGGGAAGTGAGAATGCCGCCCCCAAAACACAGATAGCACCACCAAGATGGTAAGGATTATGTGATGCTGATTGGTTGAACAGATACAGATGACTAGAATAACTTACAGAAGTTTAAATGTGTTGTGAATAAAAGAAGACTTTTTAAGCCATTATCTTGAATTATTTTTACTTTCAAGTTCATATTTCAATTACCTGTACGAAATATAAAAAATATTGAAAGTTAGCAATACTTAGATTATATGAATGAATAGTATATAGTACTTACAATATTCTTGCATATTAAATAAAATACTATTGGAAAATTAAGTACATTTATTTAGTTTAACCATTGACTATGTACACTAACGTGAATAGACCTCTCATCCAATGCATTTAGTTTGAGGCAAAAATTTGGAAGTTCGGTGGACGCCGCATCAGAGTCGCTGCCATCGATGTTGTTATTATTCAGCTGAATTTACAGTGCTGCCAAAACATTTTACCAAAACATAAACATAACTTTCAGTTATAAAATGTTTCATCCTTGGTTTAGAAGAGTGGTAATACTGATTTATCTATCATATGTTACGTGTACTTCGATGGACGCCGCACGAGATCGCACCACCGTCAATAGGCTTCACACGCACCTATGCTATGAGAAGTCTACTCACGTAGTGTACAAAGTCAATGGTTTAACTAAACTAAATCACAACATAATCAAAACATTCCATGTAAACATATCAAAAACCACATGACAATAAACAGGTGGTTAACAAATACATTACAGTCCTCCCAGGTTAGTTTGGAAATCATCTTATAAATTCATTCTGATTGGATTCTTTACAATACGTCCACTTCTTGTCTTTGTCACTTCCTCATTATTTTTGGGTGTAGATTCATTTTGTTTATTGATAGGTTGTGGAAGAAGAGATGTGTTAAGTTGTGTTTCCGGTAACTGAAGATTATTTCTGCTTGATGAAAAATCATCTTCAGAACGAAAGCTGATACCAGACGTATTTGGAGAACTCCGGTCCTCAGCTTCTCCATTTTTTACATCAGTGTTGTATTCTTCATGATCAAAACTGTTTGTCTGATTACTACCTGTTTCAACTACATTCCCATTTTCTTTCTTGCCGGAATTACCATTATTTTGAACAATTTTATCTCCGACTTTTCTCATTTAGTCAATATGCCGGAAGTACAAGTTATTTCCACATTTAACCCGATAATGAAGATTACCAATCTTCTCGTCCACTGTTCCAAATAACCGTTTCGACCTAGGATTCCCGTAACAACGAAAAGCCACTCTGCTTCCCTCTTCAAAATTTCGTGGTACAGGTATAGGATCGCTTGTTAACGTTTCCAAACAAACCGGCGTAGTCGGTTTTATTAAATCTATTTTGCTTCTCAAAGTCCGCCCTAAAAACAACTCAGCAGGTGACTGTCTTGTAGTCATATGTGGAGTTCTTCTGTATGAGATTAGGAACTGCATTAATCCCTCGTCAATGCTTTCTCCACTGAAAATGGCTGCTTTTAATGAGTTCTTAAAAGTTTGGACACCTTTTTCTGCCAAACCATTACTGGCAGGATGATATGGGGCAATAAGTTTATGTTTTATATCGTTTTCATTGCAGAATTGAGTAAACTCCCCGCTCGTAAACATGGTTCCATTATCTGAAACGATCACATGAGGGATTCCAAAGTTTGAGAAGAATCTTTGCAGTAGCCTAATCGTTGTTGATGTAGTAATATTTTTTACAGGGATGACATCAACCCATTTACTAAATGCATCGACAATGACAAAATAATAGAACCCTCTCATTGGTCCAGCATAATCTACGTGTATCCTTTCCATGGGAGCTGTAGCTGGTTGCCATTTATGAAAATTTATCTTTTGGGGATTATCTTTTATTCTTTGACAAGCTTCACAATTCGATATTAAGGCCTCAATGTCTAAATCTATGTTTGGCCACCAAACGTAACTTCTTGCAAGAGCCTTACATTTAACAATACCCATATGGCCTTCATGCAATTCTTCTAATATTCTTGTCCTTAAGCTTTGGGGAATGTATACTCTATTTCCCCAAAATAAACATCCATGCATTACAGAAAACTCGTGTTGTGGATGACCTAATACATACCCTCCGTTCATTGTTACACCATTTTTAAGACTGTACATAACCTCCCTCGCTATCCTGTCACGACTCAGTTCTTTTGCTATCTCTGTGGCTGTAACAGGCAAGATTTTTATTTGATTTAATGCAAATACATCTACTTCCTCCATTTCAACCCCCTCATTTGTAACATTTGTGATGATTGGTAGACGTGACAAGCAATCAACATTGCCGTGGTCATTACTCCGGCGATAACTGATTTCATAATTAAAGGCTTGGAGATAAATGGCGTACCTTTGTAGTCTTAGAGCGGATAAAGTGGGTAAACCCTTTGTTGGTCCAAAAATTGTTAGGAGAGGGCGGTGGTCCGTGACAAGAATAAATTTATTTCCATACAGGTAAGGAAAGAACTTTTTTACCCCAAAAATAATTGCACCAGCTTCTTTTTCAATTTGACTCCAATTTTTTTCAGCATCACTAAGTGTTCGACTTGCGTATGCAATTGGACGCTCAGAGCCATCTTTCATCTTGTGTGATAAAATTGCTCCAAAACCAAAAGGGCTGGCATCAGTTGATAAAACAATTTCCTTCTTAGGATCGAAAAGAGTTAAAACTTTGTCAGAAGCCAACTCTTCTTTGATTTTTAAGAAAGCTTCATGGCATCGTTTGTTGAAAACAAATTTTACATTTGATTTTAACAAAGCATATAATGGATTAGCCAAACTACTCAAATTGGGTATGAAGCGGCCATAAAAATTAACAGCGCCCAGAAAAGACTTAAGCTCTGTGACACAAGTAGGAGGTTTCATTTTAAGTACAGCCTCCACTTTGTCCGCGCATTTGTGTAAACCACTCTTGCTAATGACAAACCCACAATATTTAATAGATGACTTCATAAACTCACACTTTTCTTTATTGATTCTTACATCAAATTCTCTTAATCTTTGAAACACTTTCTCAAGAACATTTAGGTGATCACCTTCAGTCTTGGAAGCTACCCATATAGCACAATAAGTATGTCAATTTGATGTAAAATTGATGTAAAAGATGTCAATGTCATTGATATTGTTGATGTCATATTGACTTCAAATGTGTTAAAAAAAACGTCATTTTGATGTCAATGTGAAGTAAAAATGTCCCGATTTTTTATGTCAAATTGATGTCAGTAAATTGATGAACTATGACGTCAATTTTACATCACATTGATTGTCACTGACGTCATATTGACAAACTAATCTTGTCAAAATTGATTCAAAATATCCCCAATAGCAAAACAAAAGTAATAAAATGGTAATTTTTAACCGATAAACAACAATAGAAGCGGCAAAAAGTTTTTGCCGCTGGCAGGATTTGAACCCATGACCTTTAGGTTCCCAAGCCGCGACCCTACCTACTACGCCACGCTGCTCTCTGCTTCACACAGTATTTGTTACACTACTTGGCCAGTTGATACTCATGTTTCTTTGCGTTGATCAAACGCATTTCCCGTGGCCTATATATTTTTATGTCTTCCCAAATAGGTCTTAAACTAGAGTTCCCTTACATGTTTGTTTCATGTGTAAATGTTTAACAAATTGCAGTTATCTCAATTGATGTAAAACTTTTGACTGTGTGATCAAATACTTTACATAATTTTTACATCAAAATGATGTCAAGTTTTTAACGAGTTCAATTGTTTTAAACAAATAATGATGTTCTCTTGTTGTAAAAGACTTAAATAAATGTTTTTTTCTTCATTTATTACACTAACTTTTAAATTTTAAATTGCAAAATTTTTACATCATTTTGACGTCAATACTTGATCTAATATTTTACTTTGACATCATTTTGACGACTTTGATCACTTTTTGATGTCAAATTGACAACGTGTGCTATGTGGGTATACATATATCATCATAAAAAATGTGTACGCCCTTAATATCACGGAGAATATTCTCAATTGTCCTCTGCCATATTGCAGGAGCAGAAGTTATTCCGAAAGGAAGTCGGTTATACTGATACAACCCCTTGATTGTATTTATGGTCAAATAATGACGATCTTGTTCCCGGATCTCAATATGGTTAAAGGCTTGTGTGACGTCTAGTTTTGAGAAAAATTCACAGTCCCCTATGTTAGCAATAATACTCTCAATGTTAGGTATAGGATAATCTTCTACTACAAGTTGAGGGTTAATGGTGATTTTGAAATCTCCACACAGTCTTACTGAACCATTTGGTTTAACTACTGGCACAACAGGAGTAGCAAAATCAGAATGAGTTACTTTTGAAATTATACCCTCACGTTCTAGACGGTATAATTCTGCCTCCACCTTAGGAACTAAAGCATATGCCACATTGCGATGTCTTTTATAGATTGGGACGGCGTCTGGTTTGAGATATATCTGGGCTTGTAGCCCTTTAACCTTACCAATACCAGTTTGAAATATGTCATCATATTTCTTCAAAAGTCCATTTAACTTAGAATTTGTGGAAACTGTGACTTTCCCACCATTCAACTGATTTACTGAACATTCATCAACAAGTTTTGTTAAATCAATATGCAAAGCCTTCAACCATTCAAGCCCCATGATACTTGAAAAACTCCCCTTTGCTACTAATAATGGTAAACTTTCCAAATTATTAACTTTGACCATTACCTCCCCCACAAGAGGAATATTAGTGCCAGTGTATGTGCGCAATTTTGAATTAGAAGGTTTGACTGTTTTCTTGGGGAAAAAATTATTAAACTTTTCCTCACTTATAATTGTTACCCAAGCACCCGTATCTACTTGAAACTCTATGTTTTTCCCCTCAACCTGAACAGTTGTCATGATTTTTCTCAAAGACTGGCCTACAAGCAAAACATCGGATAAGGTATGACATACATCGGTAGAATCCTTACCTTGCGAAGACCCATCATCTTCATTTCGAAACCCCACCTTGTTGAGGTTACTGCTTTTACCTTTATTCTGTCTTCTAACGCTGGTACTCTTGGTTTGGTTTTCAGCTTTTTTTAAGCAAGCCCGGCTAATATGACCTTTTAAACCACAATAATTACATTGCGCATACCTAAATTTGCAAACAGATGAATCGTGATTAGTAAAATGACAATGTGTACAAATTGTACCCTGCATTTCATTGGAAGGTGAAAACTTTCTCATGCCTACAGCATTAATTAAACTTTCAGGATTAACTTTAGTCTCATTTAACTCCCCACTCGAGCGCAAAAGAACAAAATTCGAAGCATATTCAACAGCATCAGTAAAAGTCAATTTAGGGAGCTCCAACAGCTTGAATTTCAAGTCTTGTGATTTTAAACCATGTACAAATTGAGTACATAATGCGTCTTCAAACCAGTCACTTGGAAATTTACAATACCTAGTAAGTTTTTTCAAATCAGCAGCAAAATCGGCAGGAGATTCCCCTTCTTTTTGAACCCTGTTCTGAAACTTTATTCTTTCGGCCAAAGGATTAGGTTCGGGGTCAAAAAATTTAGACAAAATATTTGCTAAATCATCAAACGACTTTGTTTCAGGCTCGCAAGGCTCACAAAGATCGCATAATCGTTCATAAGCATGTTCCCCAATTGCATCCAAAAGATAGAGTGTTTTCTTTTCCTCAGACACATTGCAAATCTTAAGTTTGTTATTTAACCTTTTGAAATACGTTTTCCAACTCGATTTGCCAGGTTTGTAAGGTTCAATTTGCAATCTAGGTGTCGATTTTTCACTTACCAAAGTACCATCACTATCATCAGATGACATCTTCCTCAAAAATATAGTTACCAATTATAACAATCAATTATGTTTAAAGATTCGTTGAAACCTCGTCGCCATTACAATATTCTTGCATATTAAATAAAATACTATTGGAAAATTAAGTACATTTATTTAGTTTAACTAAACTAAATCACAACATAATCAAAACATTCCATGTAAACATATCAAAAACCACATGACAATAAACAGGTGGTTAACAAATACATTACAGTACTGTATAAATATGTCTCAAAGGAATGAATAACAATGAAAATAGTAAGATATTCAAAACCCCCAAAAGAGCTTTACATAGCCTGTTTTAATACTTAACTAGGTATTCATAAAGTTTTTAGAAAATATTCAAATATTTCCCCTTAAAAAGCATACAGGATTGCGGATAATTGTAACTGAATATTGGTGATATAAGTGCATGCACTGTACTGGATTTTACCTACTTTTTCAGTTCAGAAACCATCCTCATCCTAACATAATTACTGTTGACATTGTCGTAAATGTCATTTACCAACTACTGTAATACAAATAACTATATGCTGGGAAATTAGCAATCGAAATAAGGTTCGTTGTGTAATAATTTTTGACATTCAAACCAAAAGCTTATGGCCAAACCCTCACAACATTAGGGACTATTATCTTCTTAAATTTATTTTAAACGGATGATAATTATTTTCGTCGTTAGTAAAGCATAACTCAAGTTAACTTTGGTAACTAAACTTATAATCACCATCGTTCTTTCAGCGACATTAGGTTCGTCCTTAGCACTGAGGCGGTCAGGAATAGCAACATCCATCAAGGAAAGTAAATTACACGTTTTGGCGTCTCCGTTCCCTGAAGAACGAACCGGTTTGAGTGACTAGTGATGGCGGCGGTGGTAAACATAACCTCACCATGTCGAGACGAGACTATCGACGAGAGACGAGCGTGACTGTGATACTGTATTGTGATTCATACAAGTTTTAAATATTCGTAGGATTTTGAATAAACCAAACAAGTGCACCTGCTGACCTGCTGTTGCTCGAAATCGAGTAACAAGTGCATCTGTTGCTCGAATTGAGTAATTAATACCTTAATACCTTAATACCTTTATTGAAATGGCGACCTAACTCAATAGGTAGTTTAAAGCCAAGTATGAATGTGGGATGAGTGTAGGAATTTAGTTTGGAGGTCGAAAAAACTTCATACTCCTTCCTTTTACTGTCCACGCCATTTTAATGTAGTTTTTGCAAATCAATTAATTTCCATATTAGGTTAAAAAAACAAATACTTTTCCGTCAGCCGTTCCAAATTAATTCATGTAGTTACATGTTTCGGCTTATCGTCATCTTCTGACTAAATCAATACAGGAGATGCATTCACAATTAAGCTTCGTCAGTTATTAAAAAACAACACTAAACGCATACAGTTGACAGAGACGACACCGACACGGACACATTTTACGAATAATTTACACAACGATAGGCCGAATTTATAATTTTTTGCGGCGACATTCCACGGTCACGGGCAGGAAACGGAACAGACTGTCGGACAGCTCAAGTAGATGTTTTCTTGGCGTTAGCTGATCGAAGTTTTTTCCTATAGGCCTAATTATTTGTAAAACGTGTCCGTATCTGTGTCAACTTCGTCAACTGTATGTATTTTTTTTGTTTTTTAATAACTGACGAAGCTTAATTGTGAATGCATCTCCTGTATTGATTTAGTGTGAAGATAGCGATAAGCCGAAATATGTATACGCCTAAATGGATTAATTTGGAACTGCTGACGGAAAGAAAATTGTATTTGTCTAACTGCAGTTCCGGGGCTATAAACATGAATAACTTTAATAAATTTCCCTATAAATGATAATCAAATAAGCTAGTAATGAACTTTGAGGCAATTTGAGTGCTTGTGTGACAGTTTCGATGGATATTAACGAATTTACTCTTCCTACACCTTATGACGACCTTTCTCCAATGACACCAAAATCATTCAAATTGGTTTATAGAAAATAATTGTAGCCTACCGCAGAAAGAGTTCCATACATCAAAAATATGTATTAAATATGAATAATATATCACTTATGATAATAAACATACGTTAACAAAGGGTCCAAAATAAATCATACGCCTTAATGAAATTTGCTCTCGGCCTAAGACTTGTATATTTTGTTGTAAGATTACATGCTTGGTGTTTTAAAAGGCCTGCTGCTTTGATTGCTTGTGATTGACTTTTAGACTCGTTTGTCCTGTTGTGGCACATACTCGCTCGTTTCAAATCAAAAATATTTTTGGTAGGCCTAATTAAAAATGGGAGTATGACTGCAGACATGATTTAGTCAGTATTTAATTCTCCTTTTTAGTCGTAAAAAATCCCCTAGGTAGGTAGGCTCCCTCTTGTTTTGCAATGAAACTAAAGGTATCCTATAACAAAGATTAAAATAAATAATGGAATTTATTGGAAACATCCTTTTTATTTTTGTTTAGGAGGGACCAGCTAACATAAAAAGTTCTTTCTATAGTTCTCCCCCAGTAACTGGCTTATTATATAAACCGAAAGTTATAAAGTATAAAACGCCTGTAGTAAAACAAAAGCCATGCACAATAGGCCCTATTCGCTTACAAAAACTTTATTATTACAGTATAATACACAGTCCTATTAAGTAATAAAAAAAGTCAAAAGAATCCAAGACATCGAATATTTCTACAAACTAGTCTGTAAGTGTAGCCTACTTCAATATGGCAAAAAATACTCATGACACATTCTGCCTATCGAGCTCAGATACATTAGTATAATACAATAATAGGTCTACATATGAGTTGCTGGTTTTAACCAATATAAACTTCAGAAAAAATCACAGTTTCTAATTTCCCATAATAACTGAACACATGCAAAATAAAGGCAGATGACAAAACACTACAGTACTCGCGGGGGGGGGGGGGGGGGTCTCTCGGCAGTCGGCACCCCAATGCGAATGTATCGCACGCACTACGCACTGGGAAATTGCCGGAAGCTGACCTCGCTACTTCAGCGACGTTGCTATTTGAAGGTGCACCGTTGACGGCACTTACCTTTCAAAAAGTAAGAAAAATAACTTGATCAGTAAAGAATGGTAATAATACAAAGTTCTTATTCGTACTCTTTGATCTCGTGCCATCCATATAGCCAGGTCCACGGCACACTGCGAACGGGCATTGATATACATCAATAGACATTCACACGTGTGTGAACGGGGCCTAAATCATCCTTCAGTGTCATTCACTACGAAGCCGAAGGAACAAATATATGCTTGTGGGAAAGAGGACAGCTTTTGTTTGTTTAAAGTGTAGGGACTTACAAATAAAATTCGCTTTTCGTTCTCATTAGGTTGATGGTCGGTTAACATTTAAAATTTACTGAAATCAAATGAAAAAAATAATGCAATGAAAAAGTATTTCGTTTAAAAATCTTTGCCATATTGAACTTGTAATTTAAATCTAGCGAGTGTATGGCTAAAAAACTATTCCGTTGATAATACCCTACAGTAAATATTTTTTGTGAATTTATAAACTACTACCGGTCGGTACATCAAAGTAAGAGCACCCAGCTAGGAGTTTACATGATCTAATGTTACACAAAACAAACAGTGTAGTTAACATAATCGTCATTGCATAATTTATCTGGACGGTGAGAGTTGCGGTTGTGGATGGAGGGCGAAAATATACTAAATGCGTTTGGTTAGTAAGTCAACGACATTTCCATTTTCTGTATTTATTTCCCATTGTAAACAAATACACGCCGGGTCGGGTGACAGAGGTTACAAGGAGGGATAAGCACCAGACCGAGCGGTAGATAGGGCGGGAGATAAGACAACACAAGGTCACGGGAGCTGACAGCTGACTCAGTGCTGCCCTTCTGGGAAGAAAAGCACGAAAAATCCCTCCCTCTGAACAAGACACAATAAAATCCCTCCCATACCCCCAGTAGACAATTAATTATTGGAAAGTTAATTAATTATAAATACATGCTCAAAGATACGAAACTTTTAAGGTGCAGTGAGGTTTAACCTTGGAAAGTTACTTAAACAGCAAGAAAAAGTCCAAAGTTGTTTTATTCGTTACCTTACAGTCCTCAAATTAAAGTTTAATTGTTCCTTAATCGTATAACAATTGTATTTTTAAAAAATCAAATCAAATCTTAAAGATTACTTCATTGAGAATGCTTTTTACTCAATCCAGGAATTCAATGGGGTAGAGGCAATCTCACAGACAGATTGTAGGATTGATTATATTACTGATCCTTCAGGGTATATGAACATCCTAAATTAATTAATGCTATCTATTTTTAATAATAAAAGACATCTATACTTATTTAATACACACAAGGTTTTTTTGGAATTTGGAATTCCTAGAACAATATTCAACAGATTTTCAAATTTATGGTGTCTTTGGATAGGGCTGGCTTGGCCTGTAGTTGTTTCCGCTAAAAATTGATGAGAATCAGATTTTAAATTAAAGCGCAATACATTATTTAAATCGTAAATTTTCCCATTAGAATATCATTGGGATTGGGTTGAGCATTTTACACATCTGTTAATGTACAGCTGTAATAATTGTAGTTTTGGGTGATTACTGATATTCACAATATAGTAATGGTTGAGTGTTATTACACACCAAGATTCAACACTAGTTAGTTCTGAACTAAAGGAGATCCTAAAATCAAATATATTTTTTATTTTCCCCATAGGCTAAGAAGTTTTATTTTTCACAAGAATGTTCAAAAACTAATTTGGTCTTTCAAAATTTATTTGTTGGAATAAAAACATGAAGTTTCACCATATTTATATCATTCTTTATGCTGGTAAATCATAAATCATCGCTCTACTTTCAATGTTGAACCGTATTATTGATGTCTCAGTCTGTTCAAAAGTGGCTATGTTAGGCGGTCTATTTTATCAGTTGATCATTTCTTTAAGCTAATTAATTAATTCGCAAGAAAATTTTGTTAGCAGCGCACCATCACAAATCTAAAATATCTGCGAAATTGTATGCAACATTCAGATTGTGTTCTAGGAAGGTATGAGTCCTAACGGAGGATTCTTGGTAGACTCGGATACGGGAGAAATATTGTCTCCCGTCATCCAGACGAATCAACCAATGCGGTCACACGGGGACGACGAGACGGGCGAACAAACTCAGGTGCGAGTGGTGTATCAGCGGTCAAAGTTCAAGGTGAGCAAAAATGGTGAATTTTTTAAGTGCAAAGTAAGGGCTACGTGAATCTTTTTGTAGTTAATCATAATTAAGAATTGAATTTGAATTTTTACAATGAAGTCATTGTCAATGTACAGCTGTAAATAAGTGTAGTAGGGAGCGGCCGTGGCTCAGTGGTGGAGCTCTGGGTTATCACCCAGCGTGCCCGGGTTCAAACCCCGGCTCAGGGACAAAAAATTGTTTGGCCGCTTCGATGGTTCGGATGTCACGTTGCAGGCGTCTCAGGCAAGGAGAACTATTAGTTAATTGCTGATCTCCCTCTACTAAAAACCATACTTTTATTATTATAATGAGTGTAGTTTTGGGGTGTAATCCTGTCATAGCTCGCCTGTATGAAGTGAAGTTAGAATATCAAAGCTTCTTGCTGTTGGAATTTGTTTATATTGGTTTACGGATAAACCTGAACCTCTATTAATTTATGTACTAGTTTGCTTAAGAAATCAGGCTTACTGAGGAAATTTCAAATAAATAACACAAACAATAAAAAATGTTGCATTCTCAAAAAAATAATTAAATTTAAGTGACAACTACAGTATCAAATGCAAAGAGTTGAATGTTAAAGGTTCCTTTTGCACAAAAATGCACTTGAAAACAGATCTGTGTACTTAGTAAAAATATGGAAATCTATTAGGAAACCTGCTGATGAAGGCTGAAGGCCATTCAGATTAACATGTGTTCATACAATGTAGGTTCACCTGTTAATTTAAATCATACCCAAAAACACTAAGTGTTGAGGAGTTGCCAAGTCCAAAAATGTATGATATAAAAATTTCTTCCAAGTCAATGACATTGGTTTTAGAATAGCTACTCGACAAATTGATTTGGTCTTTTAATGCTTGTTAAACATTCTGTAAAACATTATTATTATATTTCGAGACCGTACTTGGCCAGCCGATACGTAAAAATTTAAAACAGAAAATTTAAATTCAATATTTTCCCATTAATCGTAATATATCCCCATTCGTAAACGGTCTAACTTTGTTAAAACATCTGCTGGCCAAGTACGGTCCCGAAATATAATAATAATGTTTTACAGAATGTTTAACAAGCATTGAAAGATCAAATCAATTTGTCGAGTAGCTATTCTAAAACTAATGTCATTGACTTGGAAGAAATTTTTATATCATACATTTTTGGACTTGGCAACTCCTCAACACTTAGTGTTTTTGGGTATGATATCATTATTTTTTATCATATTTGGGTTTTAACAATACAATGTTTAAGTAGGAATAGAGTTTTAATTAAAAGTTTTAGAGTTAAACAGAACACTATGTATTCGTTTGTCTGATTTTTACACAGGAGGTAAAAATGTGTGAGGAACACTGCAGTTGTTTATAGGATCGAATTTAGCTATTTAACTGCATTGAGAGATTGAAATACTAATGTATAGACCCATACTAAAACCCATGATTCATAACGGAAGTGACAGGAGTTACCCGCCTCCGAATTTCTTTTTACGATCAAGATATATAGGAATAAAACAAAATGTTGTTAAAGGCATATACGTTTTTTGCAGTTGTTGATGTACCAAGTTTTATTGCTTCATCTGTAGTGTTAAAAAATGTACGGTACTTGTAGTCCCTAAATAACGCTGAAGTGAAACTCTCAAACTACATAGAACTATCTTTGAGTAAAGACAACCTAAGAATAAACATGTCTGCTGTATAACTTCTTTGTGTTCTGACGAAGTGGTTTAAGACGAGAGTCAATCTATATTGTTTTAATATTGCACATCTGATTAAAAGAAAGGTTGAAACAATTATGATACGGATAGATTTGTATTGTAACAGTTCTATTATATTATTCTATTTTGAATATTTCATTTGAATATTGTTTAATATGAACATTAGTCAATCATCTAACTATGAATTATCAATCAAGGTAAATTGCAATGATAGCATATTGTAATTTTTTAAATAACTAACCGTAGCAACGCCTTTACTTTGTGATGTATGAAACTTCCACAGTTTCTAGTTTTAAAAAATCCGCTAGTAGCCTAAAGTTTTTCAGGGAGTACAATAAATAGGCCTACCACGCATGTTTTGAACACTAGGCGGATTAAGCAATAAAAGTTGTTACATCAAAACTGCAAAAAAATTGCATTGTTTATGGGGCTATCAGTTTTCTGTCACTTATAGGGGGCCTGCGAACCGGGATTATTTCCTACCCAAGAAATGCGTTGGTCCAAACATTCCATGGGCAATAGGGTGCAACTCTAAAATTTCGCCTGTTAATTTGACGAATATTTGGCATGTATAACATCAGATTGTTACCAAATATTACTAAACCTACATCAGTTGAAATCGATTCACTAGTTTTGAAGATAAAATATTTTATTTTTGAATGTACAGTACTTATACAGATAATTGAAACCAATATTGGCAATAAAGCAATTTATTTGATTGGAGGATTGCCAGCACAATTTTAAGAAAAATAATTGTCTGTGTAAAACAATTCATAAATGTGAGCAGATGAAATAAATGAATATGATAGCAGTGTTTTGAGTTAGCTTCTTTTGAAACGAATCGAAATAATATTGCCAAACACCTGCTTTGTTTACCTTTTAAATTTACGAAGTGCAATCAAAGTGCTTTTTGAAAAACTCATATTTGTTTTATTTTGTGATATTTAAATTTAATAAACATGATCTTTGTACACAAAGGTATGCATTACGTCGAGATAGGAAACTCCGTGCGAAGTTACATGGAATTCCTATTAGTGGTAAATGCTGTACTAAAAACTAAACAAATGTTTGTTGTGCGTAGGAAACTATTTTTATAACAATTTTAGGCTACTTTTGAACGCATATATTTTATTTCACTAAGTGTTTTCGAGGTAAGCTCAGCGATTTTTACGAGTTCAACCGATGGAAAACAAGGATTAGTTACAGCTTTTTTTGTTGCTAATTTAGGGAGTGAAAATTTACCGTATTCAGCTTCGTGTTTAGGCACCGTCTGTTTCGTTAGGTGGGACTTGGCGGTGAGACATACGATCGACCGTGCCGCTGGATTTCAGAAAACTCATAAGTATTATTATAATTAAGAGCATTATAACCTATATAAACTGGCTTATTGAAAGCCAGTAGAGTGAACTTCACCAACTTAATCTAGGTCACCTGATTAAAATTAAATGAATACGGTAACAGATGTTTTGGCTCTTCTAAATTGTAATATTGAACGTCTTCTGTTTTGTTTACCTTTTAAAATTACGGAATGTAAACAATGTTGTTTTATAAAACATATATTTTATGTGTTTTGTTATATTTAAAGTGAATTAACTTTATCTTTGTACACAAAGGTTTGCACTACGTACATATACGAAGATTCCTGCAAAGTTTCGTGTGATTCCCATCAGTGATAAAGGCTGTAGCCTTGTCTAAAAATGTTTTTTTTGCGTAGGAAACTACATTTCTACATTTCTAACTTTTTTAGGCTACTTTTGAACGCATATATTTTGCTTCACTGAGGGTTTTTAAAGTAAGTTTGGTGATTTTTAGTGCTTATTGACCCAGTTAAACGGATTGAAAACTATTTCCGAATTAATTATGGCCTGTTTGTGCACTTTTGAGAAGTGAAAATTGGCCGTATTCTGCTTCGTGTCTATATAGGCACGCGTCGTCTGCTTGATTGGGTGGGACTTGGCGACGTGACACGACCGTGCCACTGGATTTTAAAATTGAGATTTTTTTCAAATATGTTTTATACAAATTGATTTATATTTTACTAAACATAATGAATGACAAATATAATTTGAATCTTGATCCTATTTGAGAATATTAGAGTGGGTAGAGGAGATTGACGTGTATAAACTTTGAACAAAAAATTTTTACTTATAACAAACATGTTCAAGAAGTAGATTTCCATAAATAACTTGTAATTCTTACAGCAACTGCTGGTCAGCTTTTTAAGCCAAACCTATGCCTTGTTGAAAAGTTACTGTTTAGAAAGCAACTGTTACAGAGAATGTTATAAAACTGATACACAAAATGTTGTGGTATAAAATTATTAGCTGGTATGCAACAGTGAAGATAGTTCAACACCTACAGAGTAATCTTGATAACAATTTAATCTGTGATGATTAGAACAAAGAAAAAATACTATTTTCTGTATTGAAAACTTGGATGTTTTTATGTCCTTTTCAGTTTAATGTTGAAATTCTTAAGCAGTTTAAGTTTTGTTTATCGGTAACAACAAAATCAATTGTACTATCATCCTTTGCAGGTTCCAAGGTCCGCACTGAAGTCACAAGTGTTTGACACAGCGATCCTCGATTCGCCTAAGAAAGAGTCGGATTCCGTGTTCGACCTTTCCTTGCTGATCCTGCCGCTGCTAATCTTCCTACCAGGATGCGCCACCGTGCTGTACGTCATGGCTGAGGTGAGGTTCAGTGACTTAAAACAAACTGACTTCTGCAAGCAGTACACTAACTATGGGATCGTATTTGCCATTTGAACATTGCCAAATTTTTGGCTATTCTGATGAACCTGCTCAACAATAATTACAAGTAACATCATAAAAAGGTTCACTATTAAACCAAATTCAAACCCATTGCTTCATGAAGTCTTAAACGTACAGGTTTCACACTAAAATACAGGTTATGGACCAATGAGAGCTTGGCATTTGTCAAAAATAGCGTTGTAATAAAAATTATGCAATTCGCACATCAGCTGATTATTCCATTACGATTCAGGTTTTAGTTTCCTTGTGTGCCTAACTTCTATAGAGTGTGATGTGAGTGAGACCGACGATTCGGCCAAGCGACAACTATGTGGCTAAGTTTTGTATGGGTGACTGCTCATAACCTATAAGTTATTTTTTATATAATTATTATAGTTATTCACCAAATTTATGTTGGTCTTAGATAATGTACTGTATTCAACAATTGTATTTAAACTTTAAGCAATTCATGAGATATTTAGAATATTTTGCTGTGTTCTAACTTACAATTCACTTGTGACTTTAAGATGTTCATAATACAATCGTTACATAAACTACTACGGTAGAACCTCGATAGTTCGACACTTTGTAGAATTAGAGAATGTCGAACTATCAAAAAGTCTAACTATAGGGAGTGTATGGGAAATTTTAATACAGGGAGCATAAAAGTCATGAGTTGAATTTACGAAACATTAAATATTAATGGAAACATAACTTGACTGAACTATAATATAGCCAAATCTAAAATTTTTCACCATCTTGTTTACAATATCACCTTTTTCTGTTCCCAACATTGACATTATCAGTTGTTACTGACATGATAAGTTGTCACGGACCGTGTCAAACTAACGAGAGTTGAACTATCGAGGTTCTACTGTATTACGCTTGGCTGTTAACCGATTTCTTTGTCACCAGGTTCTCTACCACAGCTGGGTGCACGCCCAGCGAGGCCGGGTGCCCATGTGCAAGACCCCGATGAGGCATATGTTCAAGGTCACCTGCGCCGAGTGTGTGGCCGAGAAGCAGATGGAGAAAGTCGGCAAACTACAGGACGAGCGCACGTTGCGCATCAACAGCCGACGCATCCTCAACTACAACTGTTCCCAGTTCAGCTGCTCCTAGACACTGCTGCCAACACGGTCAGCATCTAGCCTGGTCAACATGTTATGCGGAGCGGGGATATTTATTACTTTGGAGTAGGATCGGTAACAGAAAAATGTTAAGGCTGCTAAAGTTAGGTTCAGTAGGTAAATAGTTATTTGTGCTTCTAGGGACTAAAGTACAATGTTTTCTCCCTGAAGGGAAATAAGTGTTGTCGCCCGAAGGCGAAGCCGAGGGCGACAATTTCCCTGAGGGAGAAAAGTACTTTAGTCCCTTGATGCACACAACATTTTTCCTCCACCTACACGAATAAAATTTAGGCCTAATAGGCCTACTGTAGATAATTTAACTTTACATCCATATGATCCCTTGCTCCGTCAAGCTGGATCTGTCACATCAACATAAAAAACACACAAGGTACGCCATATCAATTTTGAAGAACACGAAAAAACAAAATATAATTTAAGCCTAGTCAAAAGTTTTACACTTATGTTTTGGACTTGTTAGGTTTATATAGCCTACCCAAGCAAAATGTAAACAAACACCTATACTGCCACGGCCATCTCTAATACTAGAGATGCTGCTCACCCACTGCTGACTGAATGGTCAGCGTCAGCAGTGGGTGAGCAGCAGCTACAGCTGCTATTAGTCAACAATGAGTAACGAAACAAATACAAGTAACAGCTGACTGTGGCTCATGTTCTTTTTAATCTCCCTTTTAATGTTATTCTTATGTAACTAACTTTAGCCCCGTGGTACGAAAAAACTCGAGTTTTCCCTAGGTAGAAAGATTAAGTATTCAAGTCACATGGGATAGAAATTAGTACTTTACTACTCTATTCCAAGGAGTAAAATACGGCTTTAGATAGTAGGTGGAGGAAAAGTTAATTTTACCGCACCTAACACTTGAATTGTGGGTCAAGCTACTTGTGCTAAAAAGTGTTAACACAACACTAAATTACGTAGGAAATGATAGATTGTATCCATTAAGTGAGCAGTTTTCAGGGGTTAAAAATTAGTATTTGGATTCCACTTGACAATTAATTGAGGTTTCCATCATGAATGGTACAGTTGAGTTCTAGTAAAGTTGTGCTATTTACATAAGAAACACTGCTTCGTCGTGTAAATTAGCAACAGCAAACCTTGTTTCAACCAGTAAGATTTTATCTACAAATTTTAATTGGTTTGGAGATTAATATCACTACAAACAATAAAAATTATTAAAAGGATGACACATACCTGAGCTTAAACTTAATTTGCGCATTTTTTAGGACAAGTTTGTCATTCATGGCCCTTTAGGCGCATCTCCCATTCTTCACAGTATGATCAAATAAACAAAGCCCTACAATGTGGCCTCTAAATTTGCACTGAGGACGATGTTTAGTTCCAAGGGGAACCATATCTTCTTTTCTTTCTTAACAACAAAGTAAAACAGTTTACCGTCATTCGAACTGTTACCAATGTCTATGTGTGTCCACTGTCTTTGATTCTAACCTCAAATGAGCAAAGATTAGTGATTAGTGTGGCAATACAATGTTAAATCAATGCTATTCTAAAAACAGGACAATGTTAGATAGTAATAAGATCATGATGTAAACCATTCCTTGTCAAAATTTAAAATGTGCCACTCATTAGAAAGGTAAAAATAAATAAACCTTAACTCACGATTTTAGTGTAGATTAAAAATATATATCATAATTCTTGATCCGATCCTACTTCAATATGAAAATATCGCAGGAATATCCAAGTACAATCTTATTTTTAAGCTATACTTTGGGAAGGCTTGAGTAAAACTTTTACACTCTTAATTTAACTCATGACAATCCATTGTAAAGGAACCCACCAAAAACACTTGAGGTGATATTACGGAGCAAAAAATATTAAAATTTTGTTGTGTCTAGGGATAGTTGGCAATAACTGATTATTTATAACATATTTTACTTTATTTTGTAAGTTTTTATTGGAACTGAAAGTTTATTTATAAATTTGGTTTAGGGCTGTTGTAAGTTCACTAATATCTTCTTTTCCATCTATCAATTGAAGTAATGCAATCAAGATGAATAACAATGACAAAGCATTATCATTTTAAGATAAATTTGTATTCATACATATTTCTTGTTTGAATCTATATTTCAATGTTTTATTTTAATGTGAGTGAACTGTTATTTAATTGGATATAGAAATAAATCTATATTAATTAATTTCCTGTATAAAATAGAGTTGCACATTCAAGGGTTATTAAAAGATAAAAATCACCATCATAAGATTTCGGTGAGGTAAGCTTTCATGTGATTACTTTATCTATTGTTATCTTTTAGATAATACAGGAAACATTACATTCACTATGAAGTCTTTAGGAACTGAAAATCAATACAGGGAAACTAATATCAGATACCGTATCAATGGTAAATGTTTAAGTCTTTGTACTGAAATTAGCCATGTAGTTTTTTTTATGAACTTAATGAAAATCATTGTTGTTTTTTTAACTTTTCTAGTACATACAAATTGTATACTAGCTGTTAGTTTAATGCTAAGAATATTTTTTGCAAAGTTGTTGTAATTTAAAGTTTGTTATTTGTTAGTTTTTAGAGACAATATTTTACTATGACTATCAATTGTTATTAAAATGCATATTACGTTCAATTATTGGTTTTTTTTTATTACTTTCCTTTAGTTATTAAAAAATACAATCTTTATTAAAACATACTTCATTTAACGCTTTTTAGTCACAACACTTAGGATAACATATGTTGAGGATATCATTATTTATTTTGATTAAGAATACACAGGCAAGAAGGCAATGACTGAAATTAAGTGAGAGTGACAAAAAACCTGTTGTTTACATAAATATATTTTGTGTTAAAGCACATTTTTCCTTAACATACATTTGATTCATATCTTTTTCCCCCTTACAAAAACATCCTCCCTTTAAAAAACACTTGAAATTGTTCTAAACAAGGAGAAAGAAATAAACCAAAAAGCTTTCTATCAAATAATTTATTTTCGTCAAAAAAACTCATATAAAATCTTATATACAAGCCTATGTCAAACTAAAATCACATCTTAAAATTGCTAAAATAAATAAAATCTTAGGTGCTAACAGACTTTGAAAAATCACACTGAAACAACCCGAGGTCAAATATACGGCAGAGTTACCGCATCTTGATAAGCTCTTGAGTGGCGAGTCGCGCGATCAGCTTAAAGTCTTCGCGCAAGTGTGCGCGCCAAAATCGGCATCGCCCCCACTGTTGCGCGGGGAAGTTTGGGCTGGCAATGCCATGGAAGATTCGTGCCACCGCGCGTCCAGTGAAGGTAACGTCGCGGTAACTGCCGACAAGACTACGAATGTCCATCATAATCTGCTCCTCGTTCGATAGAGTAACCTGTGAAGCACACAATTATATTGTAGTGTTGGGGTGGAGTATTCAGTTGTGACTGTATAAAAAATCTGTTGACCAAACAAGCAGCAATCTCACTATGTCGAAGTAAAAAAAGCTGTTCTTGTATAATTTCTTACCAACCTAATTAATCATGTCTTATTAATTCACAGGGTTTGTAAAGTTATTCAATAGGTTAATAATGAGGATTTTTAGCTTTCACTATCTAATAAACCAGTGGGGATAGTTAGAAAAGTCTCAAATAATAATACATCATCCATTGTAGTGTTACCTGCCTGATGAAAAATTGTATCATCCCAGCTCAGGTCTATGGTAATTGAATAACACCAAAATTTTTGTTGAGGCTTAAGATGTTAGTGTTTCTTATATGGTGAGACCAGTGTGGATCACTCATGACAAATTTGTGTGAAGAGATTGACCAACAAAATTTAATAATTACATATCACAATGCTAGAAGACATAATAAATTAAATAGACAACTTTACAAAAATGCATCAATTTTGAGTAAGAGTGATGGTGGATTACCTCTGGCAATTGGAATTTATCCAAGAAGGATTCGTCAGTAAAATACTGTCGAATGTTGGACTTGAGTTCTTCACAGCGTTTGTTGTCCACTTTGTCCATACATTCATCCACGGACTTGTGAGAAACTCTGTGGGGAAAGATAAATTGTAAGTCAAGGTCTTTATTCACATTACACATAATAAACAAACAAATATTACACCTGAGTAAAAAAAGGCTCTTAATATTACTAAAGAAGTACCGTTGAGTCCCGCTAAACCAAATTAACCGTGACAGGACCCTGATCGGTTTGAAAAATTTCAAAATAGGCGGAATTCATAAATAATACAAGATATTGAATAGGTTACTTGAACAGAGTGTATGATACCATATAACTCTATGACAATCAGATCGCAGAGAGAAGGGTTGGAACCTCAATAATAGCAGAAAATACCAATGAAACGGTAATAACTAAGTTTGTAAAAAAACTATCAAACCACAGAAAGCGGCAGCAATAGTGACAGAATCACATACAATAATTGTTTATATTACATTGTAAAGTCAATGTAATATAAACAATTGGGATTCCCCCGTTTATATGTAAGGAAAAAAATTTAGACGAAATGTGTTTGGATAAGGTGGATTTTCGATAGGTTTGGAGGAGTGGGACTCATCTGTGATTGGTTTAAGGCCCCTAGAAGCCATAAACACCGTTCGATTTGGTCTATTTCTTTCGATTATATATATTTTCTAATGGAGAACCCAAGGACTTTTCTAGTCTTTATACAATTTTTATTAAAATTGCATTTCTATTTTTCTGGCTTGTGATCATCATCTAAGACTGTTTAATACATATTTCCTAAAATATGTATTATATCACTATATCACTATTTTGAGACAGAGACCTCACATAGTGGGTATTTTAACCCGAATATGAATGAGAGATGAGTGTAGGATGATTGTGGCGCGATCTTGTATTCTTATTGTTACTGACTAAGGCCGACATTCTCCTTAGACAGGACTGTTAATTAATAATCCAACTGGTATCTATGGACCTACAGTTTACCTCATAAATACGAATTGGTCTGTATATGAGGATGGTCTTTATGAACTAGTATTCACCAGTGCAGACATTAATCCCCACTTGAGAATATTGCATCCACAAGCCATTGCTTATAACTATCCACAATTCAGACCTCCAAGTAGCTGGATTACAGGACAACGCCCCCCATATTAATAATTATTACTTATTAATTATTAATAATTATTAATAACTTAATAATTAATAATTATGTCCCAGTCATATTATATTAAGATAATGAATAGTTTCGGACCAGCAGTCTATCACATTAATCCAGATTAACAATGATCTAAAGATACAAACTGACTCCTTGCTAGATACTTACCCTGGTACGAAAAGCTTGTTTCATATGAAAGTTAAAAGCAAATATAAATGATTTTATTTTATGTAAACAGAAACAAAATTAAACTCTTCAAAAGTAACGTGTTGCATGTAAACTATAATAATAATAATAACTTTTAGGCTTTTAGTGGAGGGAGATCAGCAATTTACAGTTCTTCTTGCCTGAAATGCCTGCACTTTTTGGTTTTCTATGCAGGTGAACCAACGGCTTAAAGTGATTTTCCCGAGCCGGGATTTGAACACAGGCCTGCTAGGTGTTAACTCAGAGCTCTACCACTGAGCTACGGCCACTGCCTACTATTATATATAATACAAACGCTAAACTCACTTTGACAGAGTGGTGAAAGTTGCTTGAAGCTGGCGCAAAGCCTGGGTCTCTTGTGTGTCTACACGGTTGGTAAGACTGTCCAGTGCTGCATCCAGCTGATCTTCACGCAGGTTGCCCACCGCGACAACACGAAAACCCAGGTCATACAGCTCCACTGTCAAGCCAGACCTCCGGGGCTGACCGTCCACTGGCAACAGAATGGGAGGGTTGCATGATTGTGCACTGACTGTAGACCAGACTGCCATTGATAACAATAATCTAGCAGTGTGGAGGGAGGTTAATTTGAATGTTTTTGTATACATTAAAAAAAATTATTAGAACGTAGGTGGGATCATAAACTACGCTAGAGGATAGGACGTGTGTTGGAGGTGTTAGATAAACATTGAGTACATTGACTCCCAGTAGAGATGTACTCTTTCATATCGTAGGCTAAGTTCTTCATACGGGCTGAGGAGAATCAGAAGTCATATAAGTAACGACCTTGGCTTTTTTGGGACTCCCGATAAGTTTAGGATTTTTGAAGCTTAGGGAGTTGGTTATTAAGTGAGAAGGAAAGTTAAAGTTGTTTTAGGATTTAAGAGATAGTTAGTAGATAATGTTCAGGGAAATTCAAGTTTTGGTAGATCTGTAGTTATTTTATTTAAGTTAAATGGGGAACACGCTCGTTTATAATTCTGCCTCAAGCATGCGCTAGTTCAGGGTGTTTACTTCCAAACAGATACTAAAATAAGTGACTTTTTGGTGACTTTTGGGAGATAAAAATGTTTCAAACCCTTGACTTTTGTGTGGTTTGTTAAAAAGTTTAGGGGGAAATTGCTAAAGTCACAACATTTTGGCTCACAATCACATTATTTTCTAAATTTTTACAAACACTCTGTGACTTTTCTTGAATTTTAAGAAAAAATAAGTGACTTTTCTGGGATTTCCGTGACCACTTAAATTTCCGACTTTTGGTGACTTAGACACCAAACTTGACCAGTAGACACCCTGTAGTCGAGACCTTTTAGCGAATTTCCCTATAGGGAATACGCTATTACGGTAGTAGTCACGGTAAGACCTAAGCTCGGGACCATGATACTTTTTCGTTTTGAGGTCCCTAGAAGCCAAAAACACCATTCGTTCAAATTGATATATATGTATATATATATATATCTATATATATATATATCTGTATGTGTCCGTGAACACGATAACTTTTGAACGGAACCTCCGATTTTGATGAAATTTGGTACAGGGGTGTAAGCCAGCATCTACTAGATTGAGTTCGCGAACCAGAATGATCGGACCATGGGAACGGGGTTTTATGGGGTTTCAAAAGGGGTTTTTGGCTTTTTTTACTTTTGTTTATAAAATTCAACAATTTTAACTCAAACCATTTAAAAGAGCTTAAAAAAACAAATAATCTAGTATTTAGAATTTTTTACCTAGCTTAAATGGTTATGGAGAAAATCCAAAAACTATGTTTACCATGTTATTCTTATGGGAAATCAAGAAAACCTTCTATCTTGCTTATTTATTGACATATCTTGATAAAATTTAGTAAGTACATTCATTCGGAAACGTTTAACTTATATTTGCTTAGAAAACCCATGTGGCGGCAAACCTACGTACTCACTCCTATGGGGTTTATAGGGAAAATAAAAAGAACACCATAACCTGATAAAATTTGGTATGTACATTCACTAGGTAGGGTTTAACTTATATTTACCAACAAAACCCATATGGCGGCAAACCTACATACTCTCATCCCCATGGACTTTATGGGTAAATTGAAAATATACCAAAATTCCATTGGAAATTCGCTGAGTACGCAGGTCTGCTGCGACGGGGGTATTATTATTATATATTTTTTAATCTATTGTGTTATAAGTCTTAAAATGTTTTGGATTGGTCGAGGCTTGGGTTTTATAATCAAGGTAGTATTAAGAACATACAAATTTATTGTAAAGAATAATTTGGTGTCTTCCCTTAATTTTGTTATACAGTCCAATCGCATGGCTATCAAGCCACTATCTTGGGTGTTATGGTGGAAAAACATTAGTATAATTAATAATTTGTGCTCCTCAGAAAAAAACGTTGTAACCAGGATTTAAAAAAATCATTTGAACAAACCTTTAGTCCACTCCAAGCCTTTTAGCTGCTGCTTCACAACTCCACTGTCCCATTTGATGACGGACGCGACGGGGAAGATCGGGAACTCGATCTTTGTCATCCGGTCGAAGGATGTTCCTTTCTGCGCCTCCATAGCAACTGCGACGGCCAGAGGGGGACACTGGCGATCAAAGAAAATGGTCGTAAACGCTATTTTTAAAGTGCGAGTCTATCTTTGATGGTGGATGGATTGGATGATAACTGTCCCTAGGAGTCCTAGCTGTCCAAACCATTTGATCACACTAAAATTAATAATGTATTCATATTTTAAATTTGGGTTAGTTATCAACTTGAGAAAAGCTGGGGTAGTGACAGGATTGCTGATGAAAAGGCAAAAGGTATATAAAGTAAAGGCAACCAATGCTTATTTAGTAAAATGAACAACAATTAAGGGTTGGATGATTCAAATTCCCATCAATAAATTTATATTGAAAATTGTCCATAAATTCATCAATATTTTCAATATAACATACTTTTCTTTTTAAAGAATAATTTAATCTAGTTTTGTTAGATTATATCTAATTTTTGGAAAGAATTATACACAAACATGAAGGCAATGTGTCACAGAGAAATAGGCCAGGCGCACACGGGCGATTTTTTAATTGACCGATTAAAAAATCGGCCTATTAAAAATCGCCCTCGATCTATGTGAAGGCGCACACGTAGCGATTGTTTTCGCGTGGTAGTTCTCATTCTGTGTGACATAAAATGGACTTTGTAGAGCTAACATGTGTTTGTGCACTACTGATGCGGGCTAGAAAAAAAAGAAGACACCATAGGTATTGGGTACACCCTATTGTAAGTCAGAGACTTATAAATTGACAGTTTCATAAGATATATACCGTAACACCTTACGAGAGGACGATAGGAAATTTTTTAACTACTACAGAATGTCAAAAAAAAGTTTTGATGCTTTGTTATCAATTGTTGGACCAAATATACAACAAGACAAACACGTCACCAGTGACTGCGGAGTAGCTACTGAAGGGCGATCGGCCGATTATTCAATCGCCTGTTTGCACGGACAGGTTACAACCTGTATTATACAGATTTTCGGCCGACTATCGCCTCGCCCACAAATCTGTGGTATGCCACAGATTTTAAAATCTGGACTAAGGACTTTTGATCGCCTGTGTGCGCGCTCCCATTCTTTCCTACGATGCACAGACTGGGCGATGAAATAATTGCCTTAAAATAATCGCCCGTGTGCGCCTAGCCATAGAGCTCCAGAAGAAAAGTTTATCAGGTGACATAATCAGAATTGATATGGGTAGGTTTATAACCAGAACCAAATGGGTTTTTGAAATACAGAAAGATTGGTTGGATGTAGGTATAAAAGTGAAGAAAAAAATAAACAAATACTAGCTAAATGAGTAATGACTGTGCACCGCTACTTTGATCATTTTAAAGCTAAAAACCATTACTTTATACAGGGTGTCCAGCTTCAACAAGCCAAAAGAAACAAAAAAGTTCATATGTCCTAAAATGCGTCATTAACCCGCTAGCCGCCATTTTGTTTTTTACACTTAATAATTTTTATTTCCGTAACGGATAAATGGATTGGGTTCATATTTGGCATGGACCTTAATTAGAACAATGTTTATGGAAAGAAAAAAAATTATTTTTTTCCAGGGTGTATTTTCAAAATGGCGGCCATTTCAAATTTTCGAACTCAAATATCTCAAAAACGGTAAATATTAGAAAAATTTTACAAGAGACTAAAAAGTTGCAAAATTAAATTATTTAAACAATGATACCAACATCTAACAACAAAGATCTAACAACAAATGACAGAGTTATCGCTATTTTTCTGCAAGAAAACATAGATTGTGCATTATAATTAATGCAAATTTGTGTTATTTTAATAGAAAATCTCAATAACTCCATTATTTGTTATCAGATCCGTAAAAATTTGGTATCGACGCATTTTAGGACATATGTTTATATGAACTTTTTTGTTCCTTTTGGCTTGCTGAACAACATGGAAAAGTTTCGGACAGTCGAAGCTGGACACCCTGTATATTCTATTTATCTTTATATCTCGTCAATAGCAAAATTCTACACTTTTACTTAAACCATTAAATTCTATAGCAATATTTGCAATTTGTGCAAGTCAGTAATGTTGTTTCTGTCGGACAATAAAATTTATAATACTACTTTACATAGACCTACACTTTACAGTAGTATTTACTACAATAATCCTTTAAATTAGTACCTTATTTAAGTTATCCAGAATATTTTTCTCATCAATGTTTTAACTGATTTTATGATTTGTTATGGTTGGATTAAGTATTCACAAAGCACCTGTTCTGTAAGTATTCACATAGAAGAACATGTATTGTGCAAATAAAGAATATCTAATGTTACTGCCAAAGCCGCTTACCTCCTTGGCGGCCTGCCGCAGCTGCTTGGCTCCCTTGTACGACAGCACGCGACATCTCGTGTACGCGCGACTGCAGACTCGCACCCGTGGCCGTGCGAACAGCTCCAGGTAGCACAACAACGTCTCGACGTTCTCCTCCGGGAGATCCAACGCTTCCACGGTGTCGGCCACGGAGAACGCCACCTTGAAATGAAGAAGGTCACATTTGGAGTCGTAACTCATATCGTATTAGAAACTAATAAAAAATCTCAAAATTGAAGTAGATTCTACGAGATTTATTCTGGAAGGCAATTTTTCTTGCTGGTAGTTACTGGACCTGAGTCCTAGTCTATTAAACTGAAAACTAGAAATTCATCGACAACTAGCGTACATTTAAGGACATCTATAATGGTTTTTTAAAATGTCTGGCAAATGAATTTCAATCATACATGACAGAATATTAAAGAAACAGTTAGTGTTAGAAAAGAAAATCATAAAATAAATTTTTTATAATTATATCCTAAAGCACCCAAAAAATCTCAATGTAGCTTGCCACATGCTTGCAATGAAACCAAAATATAAAGGTTATTGGCCAATTTCCTCAAAACTTAAGGACAATACCCGAACATCTCATAATAAAAATTTAAGTACAATTCCCAGAGAAGTTACTGACGAGTATCACATTGAGCCGATAGGATAAACGATTTCCTAAATTGTTATTTAATGAGTTCAAGGGCATCTCACTTTAACTGATTAAAACATTATCTGGTTAGAGTCTCAGTCTCCAAATGGCCATTTAAAATGCATCCATGCAGCCAAAATCTTTATTTTCATTAACCGAAAAAAAACCAAGTACGAAAGGCCTTTTAACACTAAGCAAAAAGGCGTTGTTAAGAGTCATCTTCACCTTTGGGCCAGTAGCCCATTGTTGCGCAGTCGGCAATTTTAACCATACGGCTTTTAATGCAAAACATGGTATTTTATTCCCCTGTTTTGGGCGCCGTTTTTTACTGATTTTCTTTAAACTTGGTAAATGTTTAGTTGAATAGTTATATTAGACCTCTCATACCTCGAAATTTTGAAAATTCAACAAATATTACTCTCTGTGACGTCGCAAAGTAACTCGATTTTCCTTAGTAATTAATAATTAGTTAATGTTAAATTTTCAACATTTCTTGGGCCTAATATAACTATTCAACTAAACACTTACCAAGTATAGAGAAAATCGGTTGAAAAACGGCATCCGAAACAGAGGAATAAAATACCATGTTTTGCATTAAAAGCCGTATGGTTAACATTGCCTACTGTGCAACAATGGGCTACTGGCCCAAAGGTGAAGATGACTCTTAAGGATATACACTACCGCACGACTTGTGTGCAATTCCAACCTAACCTAACCTTACTAGCCGCTCACCTCGTGCCCGGGGCAGGCGTCTCCGCAGTCGCAGGGGACAAACACTCTCTGCAGCAGCCGTCGGATGGTGTGCCGCTCCACCGAGTCTGCGAAGATGAAGCGTCGAAGTTCACACAGGTCTGCTCCCTGTGGCGGGCAGGTAGTTTGAATCAGAGACAGTCAAAGTAGTTGATATCGTCCAAAGGGTACTTTCAAGTAACGGTTACAACTGGGACTGAAACTTTCTCATACTTGTTACTTAAATGTAAATTGAAAAAAATACAAAAACACATATAAAAAAAGGAAAACCACACACAGATATAATGCTTTTTAAATAAAAATAAATCAGATGCAGAGAAAAAAAATCGTCCTTATCGCAACAGGAGTGGGCTGAGCAGGAAATAGCTGACAACAGGAATAGGCCATTATTCAGGGAAGCGTATCTCTAGTTGACCATTCTTCCAGGGTCGCACCGATGGGAGGGGACGAACGAAACCGGTCCCCCCCCAGAAGGTTTAAAACGGCTTGTTTGAATAGACGAGGTATTATTTCGTAGTGGTCGATAATTTATTTAAAATACTGTATTGGTAAAGTTTGAACCTATGAAAATTAAGCGAATAAACTGCTGGCTAAAGAGACACTCGCAGAATTAATTTCAGTGTAACGTAAAGTTGGTGAGCGCCCGCTAGAGTGGGAGCACGTGTATGTTGCTTGCTGCCATCCCATTGGGCATCCGAAGGTCATCACTCCGCCAACTCCCTCCCCTTCAACCCTCCCTACCCTCCCCCCGCACAGATCCGCCATTCGCCACGTCCACGCGTCCACGTCAGTTCTGTGTAAACTGTCATAGAGAGATTTCGCACCAGGTGTGTCGGTGCGTCTATTTTTCTTATTATATTGGACTATTGAAGTTGTGTTAAGTCTAAAGACGGGTGTGTTATAGGCGAGGAAGTAAAAACACAATATAAAGTGTTTTTTTTTTTTGTTCTAATATGAGTGCAAACAAAAGGAAAAAACAGAACAAACTGGATCAATTTTGTCATTTATAAAAATTCAAAAAAAAGAAGACGATTCTCAACCAAGTTGCAGTAACAGTATACCAACAGCAAGTTTCAGTTTGAAAAGTGACGTCGAAGCGTTAGAAGGTGTTGGAGAATGTACGGTTTTTAAAGCAGCACAACCGGCCCAGCCCACGCAGTCTCTACAACCATGTCTGAAACCAAATGTAGAATTTCTACCAGAAGAAAACTCACCCAGTCAACAAACGCATCCTCATGACATAGGCAATTTTATCGGGAAACAGGTAATTAGTTTTTAATAATAAGGAATCTAAAATGTTTACCTAAATTCCTTGGGTTTTAACTTTGTCCATAGGCCTAGGTATTTTTATTCGGTAAAAATAGTTCTATAGACATAAATATTGCGCCACACCTCTATTTCAAAAAGGCAATAATGCCTATTACAAATATAAAAAAATTTAAATATTTATAGCTAGCCTACCACCAATCATTTATATGATATTATTATTTATTTATTTCCTACTATTAGATTTATGGAATACGGTAGGCCTAATTCACAAAGTTAAATAAATATACTGAGGCAAAGTATTTGGTTTCAGATTGTTACCGATGAAGACAAATGCAAAATTCTCAAAGAGGTGTGGATGCCAGATGAGCGATATGTTTTTCCAGGATCAGAATTTGGTAAAAGGAAGTTGAAGTTTCAGCACAGTTGGTTAAAGTCAAGAGAATGGCTTGTTTATTCCAAAAAGTTAGACGGTGCATTTTGTAAATATTGTGTCGGTTTTGCACCCAGTGGAGCTGGAAAGCAAGGTCTGCCACTTGGAAGGCTTGTGAGAGCTGAGTACTCCGATTGGCGACATGCTCAAGAGAATTTTCGCAAACACGAGTTAACCACTTATCATATGAACAGCAAATTGGATGCAGAAAACTTTTTAGCTGTATACAACAGGCAAAAACAAGACATTGTAAGTCAACTAGATAAATCTGTAAAAGAGCATGTCGAAGAAAACAGACGTGTTTTATCTCCAGTCATTAAGACGGTAATATTTTGTGGAAGGCAGGGTTTGGCATTGCGGGGACACAGAGATGGTGGCCCTCTTGAGGATGTAGAAGGTGAACAAATATTCACGGAAAATGAGGGTAATTTTCGAGCACTTCTAAGACTTAGGGTTGAGAGTGGGGACGAACAATTGAAGCAGCACCTGTTAACTGCTAAAAGAAATGCTACATACACAAGCTGGAAAATACAAAACGAAATCATCTCAGCTTGTAACGATATTATTTTACACAAACTTGTGCAAAAAGTAAATGAAGCTAGATGTTTCTCTGTGATTGCTGACGAAACAGCAGACATTTCCAATGTCGAACAGTTGTCATTGTGTGTGAAATATATAGACCAAGAAACTACTAATGTCCGAGAGGACTTTCTTCAATTTGTTCCAATATACGACTTGACGGGCAAGGGAATTGCTGATGTAATTCTAAGAAAGTTAAAAGATTTTGGGATTGATACCCAGTACATCCGTGGACAAGGGTTTGATGGAGCTTCAGCCATGAGTGGTGTATATAAAGGTGTACAACATTTCATCAAAGAAGAAGTTCCAAATGCACACTACGTTCACTGCAGCAGTCATTCCTTGAATTTGGCAATATCTGACGCTTGTGATTCTATGATGATAAGGAATTGCTTAGGGACAGTTAATAAGGTGTACGACTTTTTCAATACGCCTAAGAGGCAGGCCGTGTTAAATAAATACTCTGAGAACCCCTCTAAAAAGCTCAAGCAGCCTAGCCCCACACGATGGATACAACGACATAGTGCTGTAGACAATTTTTCAGATAAGTATGATGAAGTGCTTGTCACTTGAAGAAATATCAACATGGACTGACAAGGAAACAAGTGCAAATGCACACATTTTACTGTGCGTAGTTAAGAAATTTGAATTTGTTTTATCACTTAAAGTAATAAAAAAATTGTTTTCATACAGCCTTCCTCTTACCAAATATCTCGAGGCAGAAAGCATTGACTTAGCAGGAGCCGTTAATTTTGCTCAAGGATCAAATAAAAGAAATAAGAGAAAAGGCAGGTGAAGAATTTTCACCGTTGTACGAAAAAGCTGTTCACACTTGTGAACTGAATGACATAGCTCCCACCACTCCTAGGTTATCACAGAGACAAACAGGGCGAGACAACACGCCCAATGATGGGCCAGAAACATATTACAGAAGAACTTTGTTTATTCCTTTTATTGATCACTTTGTGGCTCAATTAAATGACCGGTTCATCTCCCAAAAGGATATTTTGTCCTCCTTCAAGGTTCTTCTTAGCTCTGACGACAAAGACACTGCTGAATCAGCAGTGAACATTTTATTTCAAGAATATTCCTCTGATCTAACTATATTTTCTTCACAGCAACTTCTGGAAGAAATAAAAATATGGCAACGAAGATTAAAACAAATTGACCTAGAAAGTCGAGAAAGTTTTAAATTAAAAAAACAAGAAATACAAGGAAATCAGTGCACTAGAAGCCTTAAAAGCGTGCAACACATCGATGTATCCTTCTGTGCATAAACTCCTTCAAATTTTGGCAACTTTGCCAGTAACTTCTTGTACTGCAGAGAGATCATTTTCCACTTTGAAGTACTTGAAGTCTTATTTGAGGAACACAACTTCAGAAACTAGACTTAACGGACTGGCAATGTTGTATGTCCATAAGGACATTCCAGTTAATAGTGGAGAAGTCTTAAATGAACTTGCTAAAAAGCCTCGCCGCATGGACATCAAAATTTAGATTTAACTTTTGGTAATTTTACAACCAATGACTTATGTAACACATTTTGTATAAACATATTTTGTTGTAGTAAAACCACTTCTGAACTGTATTTTATTGTACTGAAGTTCTTATTTATTCCTTTATACGAATTATTGGTGGTAGGCGATAGGGTTGTAAAATGCAGTTAAATAGTGTAGTAGTTTTAAATAAATAAAAAGATTAACTTTCTCTGTCTATTACAAAAATAACTTGAAGCAAGAAAAAGCCCTTTCTTTTTATTGTAAACACATTTTGTTTGCCAAAGTATTTAACAATAATTTATTGTATTTAAATAGTTTCTTAGTACTTGAAAACAGACAAGGATTCTGGGTATTAATTGGAAAGCGACACCCCCCCCCCCCCCCGCCACCCACGGGTCGCACCCCCTCTCACGCCGTGCGGACGACGCACGGCCCACTCCTGCTAATATCTGAACTGTCCCCCCCCAAAGCAAAATCCTGGGTGCGCCACTGCATTCTTCCAACCCAAAATAAAGTGTTCGATTATTGATTGTAGAAATATGTTGTATTTGTAATTGATGAGTGATAAAATAAAGCACAATTTTTCTTCCTTTTTACTACTAGTGATATAATTTCCTATAGGACCAAACCGGGATGACCAGCATGTAACCCCCATCCCCACCACCACACCAGGCCTTATAAAACAATATGATGGTCTCAATGGTACAACATCTATCTTCTTAATACAATAATGGAACATCTTTCGTCTGTTACATCCCCTTTCCTCAACCTACTTAACCGATTTTTAAAATTGATGCGTCATTTTAAAGCTTATGATCTAGCGTGTGTACAAATAGTGATTAAAAAGGTCATTTAGTTTCGGGCTTTACCCCCCCCTAGCCTTTGGTTTATTTCTGTAGGGCGCTTTAAAATGTTGTCTAACTTTATAAGATTTTTATAAATGTGAATTATATAACTTGACAGCTGACTCGACTAACATCAGATGAATTTTTAAGTCAGATTGTAAACAAAATAGATTGTCTGTCACTGCACAATCAACATAAATATTGTTAAAAGATTCACATAGAAGCCATACCATTTATTTGAATTGTACTGTAGGTGAGTTTCGCACAAACAGCAAGAAATATATTACAAAATGCACAATTTGCGCACGTGCCACTAGTTTTTCATTTAGTTCCAAATAAGGTACATGGTTTGTTATGCTCAAAGAACACTCAGTGAAATATGCTCTATCATTTGAGATATAAATCGTTTAAATTAGACATGTTTGATACGAGTCACAAACACAGGACCAATGTTAGTTTTACTTCATTTTAAGAGGGTAGAAGGTTGAAGAAAACTATGAAAATATTTGTTTATATTCAGTTTTTTTAGTTTACTAACATATCTACTATGCCTAATCCATGATCAATGACAATTGTGTAGATGTTTCAATAACAGTTTTTCGAAATTATGAAGGAAGAGTTACAATAGGAAGATTATCTGTTAGTATTATACATTAGGTTAGTTTTATTACATAGTAACAAATGTCTATCCAACTTATATTACTGCATTTGTTTACAATTTAGTCACTGATATCAATTTTGGATTGTTTGCTATAAAAGTAAATCTGCCTATTAGTCTGGATAGCTTAAATGCTCGGAGCAGCATAGTCCCCTAGTATTTAAGACATATAACAAAACCAATTGTTGACTTTTTATTAATACAGTAATCCTTGATTTTTCTAATTTTACAAAAACTGTTGAAAAAGCAAAATTGGCCCGGAAACCAGGACAAGAGCAAAACTCGGATTTCCCGGGCAAACCAGGACGCATGGCTATATTTAAAAAAAACCATTTTCAAAAAAATGTATACATATACCCATTGAAAAGAAAGTTTTTATTGATCTCCAAGAGACAAAAGATTAGGTTATACAAATTCGATAAAAATTAAATACGGTAGGTCTAATGTGTTTCAATAAATATATAGAGACTGATGATTTATTTGATAAGACGTAATCCTCCCAATGTAGTTCTCAGCGTATGTAGAAACCAACTGTAATTTGTCACCATTCACTTTAAATTTTAGTCCACAATAAATTTGGTAACAATTGAGAGTTTTCATCTTCCACAATTGATTTAGCTTATTTCAATACTGGAATATTTCCCTTTCAATGGTTAGGATTTTGGAAAAAAATAAATTTCAACTCATTCAACTATCAATCTGCTGTCTTCAATTATTGATTTTGGTCCGTAATTTTTAAATGTCACTCTGTAATTTACAGTTTCCCATTTTTCACTGTAGAATTCTTTTCCGTCTTCAAATAAAGATTTGGGTTTCGAACATTTGAATGTCTAACTGGTTGCTTATAATTTCCCATTTTTCAATTAAGAATTCTTTTCTGTCTTCCACAGAAGATTTTGGCTGTAATGGTTAAATTTCACTTAAATTGGTGTAACTTATAATTTCACATCCTCCCCTAGAGTTTTTCATCAAAAATTTGTTTTCACCAACTTCAAGGCTTTCTTCACATGGAGTAAACAATTTAATACAAAAATTATGTCCTGATGGAAGTTTTCAAGGATACACCACAAATTTTAAACAACAGTTGATAGTTTCAAACTAATTGGAAAAAATTTTGTCCTAGATGACTTGCTATAACTTTTTGTCATTAGAAAATTTACACAATACCACAAGAAAATTTGAATGTTGCATGTTGAATTTTAAAATTTAAGATTTAATTTTTTATACTGTGGTTACCATGGATTCAAAAAGCTAAAGACATTTTTATGTAATAGAAGCCAACCTCCCACAGTGTTGAAAACAAAAAAAGCAAAACTTCAAAATAACTTTTACTTAAACACATAATTTGATAAATTAGCTTAATACGTGTAATTATTTTGATAAAAGTTATTGTACTTAGGTTTGTCAACCAAGCTTACAGGTATTTGGACTTGACAGAAAAACAAAACCCGATAAGGATCATACAAAGTCACTTGACATCTCAAAAAGATTGAGGGAACATTGACATTAATACTTATAAGTATTCCGTCAATCCTATAGTAAGATGCACGAAAATAGTCCGATGGAAATTTAAACAGCTGTGTCCCCCCTCAACCCCTCTCGCCCTGCAATGTTGTCATTTGTGATTATGTTTACCATGTGTAATGCAGTATACAAATGTGCTTCAGAATAAATTTGGCAACAATGTTTCGCCTCTCATCGGACTATTTTCGTGAATCCTACTATAGTGTCAGATGCAATGTTGTAAAAAATAGCATTCTTTTTAGGATTGTGTAATTAGCTAAGTAGGTTATTTACTTTAACTGTATAAATTGCATCAAACACTACCTCAGTGTTGAGGAAGAGGTGGCAATGGGCGGTCTCGCCGTCCCGTCCGGCCCTCCCCACCTCCTGTACGTAGCGTTCGAAGGTGCCTGGCATGTTGTAGTGTATGATGCCCTGGATGTCTTGCTTGTTAATGCCCATACCGAACGCCACGGTTGCTACCACGATTCGCGTCTTACCTGCCAACAGAGTAGATTACATTACTGATGAACTGTTTGAAATTAGGCCTAAGGCAATTGAAATGAGGCGTGATTGTACACTAACCTAAAACATCAAACATCGAAGCATTTATTAAAAAATGTAATATTTTAGTAACGAGAGAAGAATTTGACTATAGTCCTGGACAGTCTTATTGGCGGGTGCCGCGATCAGGTTTTCCATTTAAAATGGGAGTTTTTAAATGGAACAGCTGATCGAAGCAGCCGCCAATAAGCCTGTCCAGGACTATAGTACCACCCAGCGCAATGTGCTGCATTAATTAAATTGATTTGACATTTAAGAAGTTTGATATCTCTATTCTCCTTTAATTTTTCCATTAACAGCTGCTTTTATTTTCGATTCAACAAAAATGATTCCTCATTTTAACATAAGGACAAATAACAAACTAGAAAGGTTACCAATGTCCTTACAACATAAATGTCTAAA
Organism: Neoaliturus tenellus; assembly: GCA_030545055.2. Lineage (NCBI taxonomy): Eukaryota > Metazoa > Arthropoda > Insecta > Hemiptera > Cicadellidae > Neoaliturus > Neoaliturus tenellus. The sequence goes on along the minus strand of CM061531.1, from coordinate 332,770,667 downwards.
ATCTTATTGTAAAACTAAGAACTGAGACTAATTATGCACCTATTTGTGTTAGACACTAGTGATATGACCTACCTGACATGAAGGACTTCTGTACGGCCCTCCTACGGGCCGCCGTGAGCCCGGCGTGGTATGCTTCAGCGTTCCACGACAGTTTGCCCCTCTTGGCCACTCCGTCTTCCTTTCTCACATCCTGTAACACGCAAAGTCTTCTGAATCATGTCAGACATAAACTCATTCACTCGTAATGTTCACTCAGGCATTACTGACTTAACCTTCAAGTCATTAATTTAGTCTACAGCATAATTTTGCTCATAAAATTTATTTTGAATAATAAAAATTTATTCATTATGTTTTGGCGCTTTAATTTTGTACAGTATAATTTACCCACATTAACAAATTTCAGGTTGCAGATGATTCGTTATAATATACATCCATTTTTTATGATTTAATCATCTATCAATTTATTTTGATCAATACATTACTGTAACTTCTTTAACATTTTTTAACTTGCACTCGTTTTTCATTTTTCAACTCTGTCATTTTTTTTCTTTCATTTTATGTGTTACCTCCTCTGTCCGACCCGTAGAACCAGAGAGGCATGGGTCCCATAATTTTTTCTTCTAATTCTAATTTTCCGTCCACTAACATGGTCCAATCAGGTGGGTAAGGATTATAAAGTGGTAGTGTTCAATAAGGAATTAACAGTTAAGAAAGATCAGGAAGACTGTAGGAACATTGTTCCAAGAGATGTGATTTTAATACTCTCTTATACTTATTGAATTCTAATATTTTTTAATTGCAAACTAGAAATAAAAATAAAAAATAAATAAATAAAAAAATAATTGATACCAGCATAGCTGGGCTTGGTTTCTAAAAGTCTCAAATTATGTTGAACAGATGGATTTATATTTCTATTTCTTGTGAAATAAGAGTGTTGATGAGCCTGTATCAAATTATTTATTTTACATACATCAAAATACAAAAAAAAAAAAAAAAAAATAATACCCCCCGTCGCAGCAGACCTGCGTGCTCAGCGAACTTCCAAAGGATCTTGAGATTTTGTATTTTCCCCATAAACACCATAGGAATGAGTATGTAGGTTTGCTGCCCTTGGATGTTGTTAGAAAATGTTTGTTTTGATAGAAAATGTAAGGTAAATATCAAATTGTATCAATACTCGACACTTAAATTTTCCCAAAAAGCCCCATGGGGGTGAGTATGTAGGTTTGCCGCCATATGGGTGTTGTAAGCAAATATCAGTTAAACCCTGCCTAGTGAATGTACATACCAAATTTTATCAAGTTTAGTTATTCCAATAAATAAGCGAGATACAGGGTTTTGTTGATTTCCCATAAGATTAACAGTGGAAACCTATTTTTAGCTTTCCTCCGTAACCTGTTAAGCCAAGTTAAAAATTCAAAATACTAAATTGTTTGTTTTTTTAAGCTCTTTTAAATGGTTTTAGTTAAAATTGTTGAATTTTTTTAATTATGCTCTAAAAATGCAAAAAACCCATTTTTGACCCTTTTGAAACCCCATTAAACCCCGTTCCCATAACCCGATCATGCTGGTTCGCGAACTCATGAAGATAGACCTAGTCTTACACCTTTATACCAAATTTCATCAAAATCGGAGATTCCCTTCAAAAGTTATCAGTACCACGGACACATAGATATATAGATATAATATATATATACAAATATATGAAAATGAACGAATGGTGTTTTTGGCTTCTAGGGACCTCAAAACGAAAAAGTATCATGGTCCCGGGCTTAGGTCTTACCGTGACTACTACCGTAATAGCGTATTCCCTATAGGGAAATTCGCTAAAACTTGATACCAGCATTGCTGGGCTTGGTTTCAAAAAGTCTCTAATTATGTTGAACAGATGGATTTATATTTCTATTTCTTGTAAAATAAGAGTGTTAATGAGCCTGTTTCAAATTGTTTTATTTTACATATATAAAAAAAACAACATACTGTTTGTCTACATAAGAATCAACCTTGATTTTTTAATATTCTTTTTGAATAAGCCAGCCTTACTATAACGCTTCTCATCCCCAGGTACCTGCAGGCATGTCCGGATGTACGCAGCCAGCCGTTGGCACTCGTCCCTCCGAGTGCAGTAGACAATGATGGACCTGCACTGCGCGAACCTCTCTCCCCTCAGTAGCGCCACCAGCGCCTGATCCCTGGCAACACAACGTAGAGCTAGTCAAATGACATTCTTTGCTGATAAAAAATACCTGAATTAAAATTTGATAAAAAAATGTATAATTGAACCACACGGATCAAAATATTTTGAGGTTTTATTATGAGTTTTAGATTTCATTTATAAAAATTTGTCAATGGAATCGACAATTAAATTACAGTAGAAGATTTCTAAAATAGAAATTTGTTAGGTGAACGATTAATTAACTACTTGCACGCTATCTGTAGTAAGACGGCAAAGGACTTGATCCATCTAAAATCTTAAAATCATAATACTTTGCAATGTTTCAATGTGATAGCCAAGCCTATACTTTAATTACAGTAGTCACATTATTCCTAACCCTGCTATTCCAAAAATTATCCTTAAAACAAAACACCCAGTCGTTGATATTACATGGAGTTGTCAATCATTAGATGTGATTCCATCGCTATTGACACTTAAAATCCGGAGTGACCTCCTAATTTGGAATTGTATGATTTCAACTAAGTAAAAGCCAGAATGGTTGACTAAAGTGGCAGGACAAGTTTAAGTGGTAGTGAGAAATCTAGATCCGTAGTTTGATCATTTTTGACAAATTTTATTACAATGTTCCATCAGTATTATCCGCTAATTAATGCAGTTGCATCAAACACTCTCTGTAGTCTGGTCGTCACTGAATTCTGGTATCATATGCCCTATGTGGGTAAATGAGCCAATATCTATGAAATTATATTTATGACATTCTACCTATTCTGAAAATTTGGTAACCCGAACAGGGCATGGAATAGTTGGGATTAGCGGGAATCTGCTGTTCTGCAGTTTTATGACATGTGATAATGTAATGTTATTACCTCTGGCTGTCACGAGATACACTCAACTGCAGGTTGTTTGGCAGCGGAGTATCGCGGATGACACCGTTCTCAACATCTTCGATTGCTAGAGCCTCACAGACGCTTGTGATGGTCGTTAGAGTAGCAGTCGCTGTCAAACCAAGGAAAGTCTTAACTCCAAACTTCTCCCGCAGGACCTAAGTGTCAAAAATACATTAGAAAGTTTGGCTTTAACAAAACTCTTTTGGGATTAATAACCAACATTTTAAGTAATACCTTAGTTCATGAATAAGGTTTTAATGTTGAGTAAAACTAAAGTAAATAAAGGCAAAAAAGTTATGTTGTTTACAGTTGAATTTTTTTAAATGTCAAATCGTTAAGGTGCAGGTTGTTGAATGCCAAATAGATGCAGAAATTAGTGACTTTTCAGTGACTTTTGAGGGTGAAGAATGTTTAAAAATCAATACGTTTTGAGTAGTTTAGTAACTTCCTTGACCACCAACTAAAATTCGTGACTTTTGGTGAATTTTAGTGACTTCAGTGACCAAAGCTTGTGCCTCTTATTCAAAAGGTGCCGTATTAAAATCCGGAGTGAACTTCCTGATTTGGAATTGTATGATTTCAACTAATTAAAAGCAAGAATGGTTGACTGAAGTGGCACGACAAGGTTAAGTGGTAGTGAGAAACCTAGATCCAACCTCACCTGGAAAATAAGGCAGCTAAAATACAAAAATAGAAAACCAAAACTGTGTTAAGAAGGTAAACTTAGCAGAGTATACTGATGAAACCAATAACTGAAAACAAGTTATTCGGTCTCCTCCCTAGGCAATGGGCGGACCGGCACGGATGGCATGTAACTGTACCTGGCAGAGAGTGAGATACGACGGGCGGAAGTTGTGGCTCCACTGCGAGATGCAATGCGCCTCGTCTATGCAGGCGAAGGCGACGGGAGGCAGACAACGGAGCAACTCACTGATGCGAGCGCCCTGTGCCAGCGTTTCCGGGGAGAGCAGCAAAGCGTGCAGGCTGTTGCTGCGTAGTTGGTCCATCACTGCACTGCGTACTGCGGGTGTCTGCGTTGTGTTGATATATGCCATGCGCAAGCAAGGCGATCCACAAACCACCTACAACACGTTGCTGGCACATTAGTATCTCATTTACTTTTCAGTCATATTCACACACCAGGTCTCAAATAATGTATCAAAATGAATAACTTTAAGTGAAGGTTTTCCTTAACTAATTTTGGTCAGTACCTAGTCCTATGAGGTGAGGCATTAAATAACAAACTGTGAAGCTTTGCCTTGAGAAAGACTCCAAAAATAAAAAGAATCCAATTTTAAATTAGTATTAATTAATTTTCTGGAACGTCAAGCATCAAATTGTTAAAAAATAGTGCATAGGACATTATTGGATATTCCATTTCCAAGCAATTATTTTTATACAAATGCCTATGTAACAAATGTACAATAAAAGTTACGTAATATTCAACCTATTGATAGGCGTTATTCATTCAATATTATGAGAAGGGATAGCGACGCATCTGCAAGTAGCAGTAAGGGCATGGCCTATCTGTGCTGTGAAATGCCATTCCTGTCACCTGCAGCGCTAGTGATAACTTGACATTTATGGCAGTAGCGAGTAAACTTTCACGCTTAGTTACAGAGCATCTGTAGTCTTTTGTGGTAGTTTTTATGTTTCTGGTGTGGAAAATGAATAGAAACATTAAAGTTGAAAACTTTGACTTCCAAGAAATAATCAAAAAAGCAACAAAGCAATTTCACTAATTTTTTTTATACTGCTCTTCTGTTGTTTTTAGTTATAAATTCACATAAAAATAAAAAATTTGTGCAAATGATAAGACATTAATTTATACTCTTTTGGGCCACTTGAAGGTTAAAATAGGCTATCCCTTTTGAACAGGAGATTTGGTTGTTCAGGAATGTGTCTACTAACAAAATGGTTAATTTTGTTTGAGCTATAAATGTTTTCTTTCTATGATGATTAATCTTTAAACACTGAAATCCATATTCAGTAGACTCCCTCTTAACTAGCCATCTCCGAACTAGACAGTGGCTGGATAACAAATTAGCCTGTTAAATCATTGAACCGTTATTCTAATCTTATCTTATCTTAACCTTTAAAACTAAATTATAGGTCTCCAAGATGAAAAATCTATACTTATCTGATATGCTAAGGGTTTTTTTTGTGTTGAGATCTCATCCTACAATTCTCAACTGATATTCAAGTTTTTGGTGTCGTTAGATAGGGCTTGGTCTGTAGTTGTTTCCGAAAAAAATATGAAAATCGGACATAAAATAAAGGCGCTGTACAAAAATCAAATTTGAAAATTTGTCCATTAGAATAACATTGGGTTTGGGTTGACCATTTTAAACATCTGTTAATGTACAGCTGTAAATACATGTAATTTTAGTGATTACTGATAATATTCTCAATATTGGATTGGGTGGATGTCGTTGACTTAGAATTGAATGTTACTTTTGTATTGTCTCAAAACAAATGGCTCGATTTCGAGCAATAAGTAGACTAGTAACACTAAATATTATAAAGAATTTTAGCTACCTACGTCCGTAACTTGTTTTTCCCGTGTATCATAACAAAAACAAATCACATCTAGACATAGACATAGATAAGATTTAAAAAATCATATTATTGTAACATACTCAAATGAATGTAAACCATCAATGAGGTAAAAAAAAGTAGTCAATTCTGTTCAGGGAAGTTCACGTAGGTTTTTCCCTGGAAGTAAAATATGAAGTGAAATTGATTTGAAAGATAAGACATTTCTGGTAAAAAAACAAGACTGGTTAAAATGATGTTAGAAAATGACCGTTTAAAAGGAAGTTGGTTCAGTGACAATGTAGGCCGGATAAAGAGGAGGCCGGTTAAAAGGTGGCTGATTAAGAGGGAGTCCACTGTATGTAAAATGTATTCTGCCAGCAATGCTTTAACCTTCTTATTGTAACATATGGGTCTAAAAGCTTACAGAGCCTTTCCTCTTAGAGTTTTGTATTTTGTAGAAACAGCTTACCAATGTCATACAAATATTCAATGACAGTTTTCCTACAGTAAAACACAATTAGAAGATTATCTAAACTTTCCCCTAATGCAAAAATTAAATCACGCCTTTAAATTGATGAGGCCACTACACATCACAACAAACCTACCAATGGATAATCACACATTTCCGTGAGAAGTGATAATCTACTCTCCACCTATATTTCTTTAATTACGGAAAACTTTGAATCGACATGTTACCTGATCCTCCATGAGGGACACCAGGGGAGAGACGACCAGAGTAATCCGTCCCTGCATGCTGTGGTACAGGTAGGCCGGTAGTTGATAACACAACGATTTGCCAGAGCCTGTCGACAGCGTGACCAGCGTGTTGAGACCGGACAAGACTCGCATGACTGCCGCCTCCTGTCCCGGCCGAAACGTCTTGTGGCCGAACTGTAGCAGTGCATCCAAGACTGCCAGTGGGGTGTCTACAACAATCGGGCATGTTGCATAATAAAGATAAATATATGTTTTTAAAAAGTCCAAAAGATAAACAGAAAAAAGTATTTGTAAACAGTAAAAATGTTGCTTCATTTCTAGTTCCATAAAACTTATGTTTCACATTTTTTTCAGTATTACGACGTCTTGTCTGTTTTGATGAATCCTCTGTTGTGTTTTCACCATTGTTTTACATGCTCTGTCAAAACCACAACAGCTGTTCGAACACTCGGATAAGGTGGCCAAAAATCCCTTTATTTTAAGTCTTCAATTTGTGTCTACAGTACAGTTATCAAATGATTGATTTCTAAAAATATTACAATTATAGTACTTTTAGTGAAAATGTATTTCAAAATTTAAAAGATTTTCCAATTAATTACTTGTCTAACCTCTAATCTTGCAAAAGATTGCATTTAAAACATTTAGACTAAAAAAATTGAATTCTGTGCATCGATTGATTTCATTATTTGATTCCAGCAGCATTAGAAACTTGAGGTAAACACCACCCCCTTCCCTAGCAAACTATATGCCAAAAACATTAATGACATGCATGACAGTGATATTTACAATTTTAACAATGGTAGAAGGTGTTTTGCTAACCTTAAAGCAGTCTTCACACCTAGATATCTAATGAAAGGTTTTTTTTCTTTTTTAAGAGGTTGGCAGCCTCTTTTGGGTTACTTTTGTCTGTCAACATAGACTATTGATTGTGGTGTGTATCGTATTAGACAAAGTAAGGGATTGAGCCCCTACAGTACAAGAATGGTAAAACAAAAACTTCCTGACAAAACCCGGATTTGAGCCCACAACATCGCCGAAATGGTTCCGAAATCCGGCGTGCTAACCTAACCACCATGCCGACTCACCCAACTCATGAACTACTATACCAGCACAAAGAGTACTTTACAGAATTATATCAAGCCTATGAACAACTCACCAATGACAGAGCCGTCTTCGTTCGGTTTGAATATCGGTTCTTGACTGGTCAAGAGCCTTTCAATATCATCAGAGTCAACTGGCTGAGGTGGAACTGAGTCCAACATATCTTCACTGGCAATCTGAGACAAAAATTGAACATCTAAAGAAATTGTAAGCCTCATTTCTTCATTTACTTTTTCATATTTTCGGTTAAAAAACTCCAAAAATTACCTTTTATTGGATAATTGATCATGGAAAAACCTTTATCATAAATGGTTTTAACTCTATGACTGAGTAAAGTAAAACAAGTTTTAACAATTTACATTACAAGTTATATTTGAAAGATCTTTCTTAGGTGAGCAAAATCAAACAAATATATCACTCAAACTTTAGTTTTAGCCATCTTAGTTGTAGAAAATTTGTAGTGTTGCCAATTCACCACATGAAAATTTGGCCTGGTTACAGAATAATTACAAAACTTTCAATAAGAAGTATTGGCAACAATGTAGATTTGGCATAACAACAAATAATGGTAGCTTAACTAACATACTATTTTATGTCAGGATGTAAAGTCGATTTTCTGATAGTTTGATTGATTGATTATTTTATTTGAACAAAAACCTGTTGGACCAGATTTAGCACATCTACCCTGCGTTTAGTATTCCAAATGGATACTAGGCAGCTTTCACTTTGGGTCGCTGCGACCGAGTGGCAGCCACCTGTTGGCCACTTGACCTGTTGAAGCGTTATGGAGCCTTTCATATTAGTGCGTCGCAGCCACCCAACTTGGTGGCAGCGACTCGGTCACCAGAGAACTGCGTCGCCACGTGGTGGCGATGACCCTGCTGTTTAGCAACTCAAGTCGCTAGCGGGGCATTGAAACCTACGGAGCCTTTCACGCTCAGTGACTGCAACCCAACCTGCCACCACATTTTAGGGATGCACACGCAGCTTGTTTATGTTGTCTGCCTGCTTCCTTCCCTGTGTCTGTCACTTGCGCATCGTGAGAACTCGGTCGCAGCCACCGTATATGTGAAATGACAAGCATGGCTACGACTTCTACGGGTTAGTGGCTGCCACTCGGTCGCAGCTACCCAAGAATAAACGTTCTTACTGAATATACAATTCATTTATAATTTGATGTATTTATAATGAATAATGTTTCGCATTACTAAGAATTGTGTAAATGACGAATAAAACTTACATTTATAGGTAAACTGTTTGCATTGCGTTTAACAATTATAGTCTTAGAGGCCTCCGCAGCCATTTCTTCTGCTTCTTGCAGGGTCGGAAAAGGACTCTCCTCTTGGTCATCCAAGTCTTCCAGTGGGAGAAGATTATCACAAGCTGAGGGATACAGAACAATAAATATATTTGTAATAAAAAATAGATTAGGGATCTACAAGGGTTATATCTTTCTTTGTATAACATCAGAGTTCGTTCACATGTAATTGTCTTTTTAACAAGTCCACCACACTATGAAAAGTTTTAATTTACTGGGATACATAGTTAAGAGAAAAAAGAGAAGAAAAAAACATAAATGAGTGAAATTTTCATCTCAACACTCAAGTTAGCCTCATCAATCTCCATGATGCATGTCAAATTTGAAGAAACACTTTGCTCTAATCCAAAAAAACTACTAACCTACTCTATTTTCTTATGTTTATAATCCATTAATGCAACATTTTTGTTACAAGACAATCTGCCATCTCCACTTAATCCATATTTATAGCAGGAAATAGCACATACAGCCTCAGTTTTCCTGATCCCTGGTTTACCCGGCCACATCTTCAGAGTAAAAATATATACTTCTAAACATTGGCCTACATTGTGTACATTTTTGTATATAAATAATATCGTAAAATGGTTACAGAGAAACAAAAATTAATGTAAAGCTCAACTTTAGTATTTTTAACTTCTCATGTTGAAATTTGTTTAGTAATTTGTTTAACTAAAATGTTTCTTTGTTAATAAATAACCAAATTTACTAAGCAGTAGTATGTCCAACTTTTACTTTTTGGATATTTATGACTAATTATAGGTTACGTTCATCATATTACAGTTCACATTTATCGTTTACAAAACATGTTTCGCCGCTACAATGGCATCATCAGGTGTTTAAAAAAAAGATTCATCCAGAAGGAGTCATTAAGGCGTTAAAATTGGCAAACAAAGCACAAAAACCAATAAATAAATAACATACACACAACAGTTAACATTATGGGAAGGCCTACCACACACCGACATCGCACCACAACTGGGACGGAGAGCAGACATATTTATGTCCAAAATAATATTAATAAAATGGTTAACAATTCTTTATTAGAAATATTTGTAGATGTTTTATATATGCCTAAACATTTGCCTTGAATATTTGGCCAAAGCAGACAGATTTACAATAGCAATTCAACTTACTTTAAGTGATTTAATAACGGTTTAAATTGCTGTTTTCTCAATGAGTTGTTTTAAAAATTATCGTTTTAAACTCTAGACTCAGACCAAGGTAACCAGATAAGAGAGGTTGTAATGAAACAAAATCCAAACCGGCTTTCCAAAACTAATCAGAGTCTACCATATTATAATCAATACCACAAAAACTGACACATAATATAAGCATGTATAAAATAATTTAACTTACCTTTAATACAATTTTTTGAAAAATGTCCAACGTCTCCACATTTGAAACATTTATAAACCCCGCTACCTTGTCCTCCATAACTTGAAGATTTTTTCATATCTTTCCATTTCTGTTTTTTGTACTTCTGAAACGTCATAGTTTTCTTACCCCGTACGTACGTTTTTTTCTTGATATTGATTTTGACAAAGTTTTCATTAACTTTCCCTGAACTCACTTTTTTCTCTAAAATTTCCTTCTGCTTCTGTTCTTTGGTTTTAGGAGCTGAACTCTGTTCATTAGGTTTCGCCAGTTTATTCTGGATTTCAACTAATCGAGCCATTCTTGACATTATTCCATCAGCTTTGCTCAATGTTTCAGCTGGTGTGCTGGTAGTTGTACTTTTAGTTGTTCCTGAAAAATTTTCATTTGCAGCTGAAAAACTATTAGTTCCAACTACAGGCTGGTCAACTTTTATTTTTTTACAATTACTAACTTTGATTTCCCCATCAGTCTGATTGATGCCTCTCTTATCCACGGAAATTTGTGGATCAGAATTAACACGACTGAAAGAAATTAAACTAAAACTAGTTCTTTTGAGAGCATTGCTTGATACGTTCAATGATAATCTACTGGCTGAATTTGTTTTATGAAAACTCGTAAAAGAACAAAAAGATTTACTTTTTTCCCCTTCAGAATCACTGTCGCAAACAAAGTCGTCATCATCGCTCTCTACGTTAGTTTGCACAGCAGACGCACTGGGAGGCGATGACTTTGGTTCAACACTTACCACACTAGAGTCAGTCAACTCAATACCCGAGTCACTAGAATTGGCTACCACAGGTGTTTCTGCACTAGTAACCTTTTCTAACCTTTCTAACCAACCTTTATCGATAGTCCGAATGACTGGTTTTGTTAAACTATTTGATATCAATGTTTTTTGAAGGATACTAACGGGCTGGCATTGTTTCTGTGACACTGCTGAGTTCACGATTTTGAATTTACTGGTATTTAAGTCTAGAAATTGTGAGTCTTCATCGTGAATGGATGATTCTTTTTCATCCGGAACACTCTGATTGGTAATATTCAGTGATCCTTCAGGCTGAGAAAAACTTTGATTTGAATCTGGTAACAGTGAACTGAGAGAATTATCTAACAGAGAATTATCAGTCATTACATCACTAGTTGATTTTTCCCTTCGTATGAATGATTTTCTAGGGTTTCTAATTTTAAAACTTGCTCCAGCAAATAACTTGGCTGTGTAACGGGAGAGCACTGCAGGTTTTTCAACTTTAGATTTGTTTTCAACTTTTTTACTAACATTACTCAAATGGGGTCCCCAAACAGAATTTTCTTTTTTGATGTTTTCATTTTCTTCTGTTCTTTCTGAACTTTCATTTTCTATCCTCTCTACAATCGTAGTAGTTGTAGTCTCTGTGTTTTGTACTTCAGTATTTGTTAGGCTTGTGGTAATCGTAGGTTGATTTTTAGCCTTTTCCAGAGGGTCCGAATGCTCAGTTGATGTGATTGAATTTTTTGTTAGGGCATCAAACCCCAATGTAGAATCTTCAATGTTGTGTATCCCAACTTCTGAGCCATTTTGGGAACAGTTTCCTGATGGAAAGGTAAAGCCATCCATGGTGTCTTCATCTCCAAAACTGATATCAACTAAGCTGGTTTCTAAAGATAATGTTTTTAATTTCCAATATGTCCTATAGGCTTCCTTGATGTGAGATGGGGCATTTTTAATGTCAGTCTGTAACAGGAATATAGAAAAAGGTTAAAAACGAATATTCTTGTAACAATATTAACATTAAGAATTCAGAGGCATATTTACAAACATTTAAGACCTAAATAATGCATTAAAATCATTTTAAAATTGGTATTCCATAGCATGAAATTTTATTTAACTTTTTCACTAGTATTGCTATAAACCTAATACATACCGGTATTTTGTAATCCCCATTTGATGTACCGGTAAGGTTTTATAAAATTAATTTAGGGAGATCAACAAAACTAGTCTAGGTTACAAGAAAATAAAACAGATCATCTTTGAAGTTCCATAAACATCATATTGATTTGGCTAATTTTGTACATTATGGCTGAAACAAGCCAGTTTGCCGGGATGGAAGAAGTTACTTTAAATCTAATTACCTTTGATGGATTCGTCCCATGGCACTGTTTGAACTCGCTCTCCCATTTTTTTACTTTGTATTTACTCTTCAGATATTTCTTTTTTGCAGCTTCGTCCATTTTCAGTCAAAGATGGAAAACACTAGAAAAACACAGATGTCAGGGGATAAAAATTTATTGATCCACTAGCTGGCTTTCCTGTGCTTTGCAACGGTAATCACATTGCAATGCAAAACCGAAAACTATTTTGCCCTTTAGGTAAGCTCAATCGCTACACTTACTTGAGGTCAAGTTTAGCTCGTTCGCTACGCTCATTCGCCATCATGTTCAGCTCGTTTCCTGCGCTCACTCTCCTCAAGTTTTTAATATCCTATAGTTTTTATTAGGTACAAATCTTACCTCAATACTTAAAAAATTAGATCAGCTGTTTATAAATTAGTATTCATAAATGTAATCATGTCTTAATCGCTAAAATGTTGCTTCTATGAATAGCATGGTAACTTAGAACAGGTCTGGGGCGAAGGCCTATGAAGTTTGGAAGGATATCGTCAATTTTTTTAAGGATTTCACGTCAAGAGCTTTTTTAAATCAAGTACATGGTTGTATGGGTTTCAAACGTGTGGCTACGTTTTGAATAGGTAGTAATCCAAACAAAAAATTTTGATAATTTTTACTAGGCCTATACAGTAAATTACCAACTTTACATTTTCATTGTTAGTAGATAAAATCACGCCTCAGATATTTAAAACACTCAGGATCACACGCGTGGGTTAGGCCCTCTTAACTGCATCACAGCATATCACTGCATATAAACTACTAAGTTATAATGTTATAATTTTCATTTGTTTACCTATAAACACTAAACTTTAATTGAGACACAAACATAATCTGATGTGTATTTTAAGGTAAATATGACTAAAGATGAAACATTATAAATAGGCCTAAATAAATTAAAAATTGTCCGGTTGTAGCACTACGTACAAAGTGTTTGACCTGCTAACCACCATTATCGAACTAGTGGTGTTTGTTTTCGTGGCCCGATTACTGATACACGACCGAATTCAGGTGATGGTTGGTAAAGTGATACTTTTTTAACTGTTGAATAACACCTTGATTTTAATCTGCGAACCAGGAAAATGTTCTCTCCCGAAAAACGCATCACGGCCCGAAAAACCTATAGATGCGTTTTTCGGGAGAGAACATTTTCCTGGTTCGCAGATTAAAATCAAGGTGTTATTCAACAGTTAAAAAACCATATTCCTAACCACTGCCAAAAAACCATATTCCATATACCACTGCCTAGTCAAGAAAACCATATTCGGCAGCATTATGCGCCAGCTAAAAAAATAAATCTTTGAGACGAGATTCTGTCACTGTTGCAGCCGCTTATTTGGGGTAGAACATTGTTGACGATACAAATTATAACAGTCAATTGGTTTTGCTGACCATTTAACATGGTTGCACACACATATACTCAGTAGCTCAAACACTCCTACGCATATAAGAACTCTGAGAAAATCGAGGGGCGCCGTATCAAAAGTAGTTTGAATTACAGGAAAATGCATTGATTATATTAGTTTCCTATTTATATTAGAGTTTAGTGGATGAAAACTCATGTTCTCATAGCTAGAACATATTTTTCAGTATCTGTTTCTCCAGTAATGCACGCCAAAACAAAAACTTTAGCAGGCCTACTTCCGGATTTCGGATTTAAATTCCGTCTCAGCACGGCGCCTCTCCCAGGCCGGCGCCCAATGGGGCAGCATGAATCGCATGACCCTGAATTTGGCTTTGAAATGATCCATACTAGTAACTTAAGGTAGCCAGGTAGACTGTCATGAAGACATTTTTTACTCATAAGCTAAAACTACAAATACCTACATCAAAATCATACTCATTTCAATCAAAACACGCCTAATTGCAAATATGTGTACACTTAGTCTACTTTTTTGGAGCAAACAAAGTGCAGAACTTTAAATATTGTGCCGCTAAAAGATTACCGTTATAATTCTAAATTTTATTTTTTTAATATTGCAACTACAGAGGAGGGAATTGTGAGATTGTTTAGAGGAGGGTTTAGAGTAAACAACGCAACTCTTCCACGAATTTTTAGTAAGTTAGCCTACACATTTCAAACTTCTGTGTGGTAGGCTACTGACAAAAATTTGTTGTTTACGAAATAATCAAGAGAAAGCTATATCAGGAGCTCCAATTGGATTTTGAACAAGAAAAGTAAGAATACTATTGTTAATAGCTACGGCTAACCCATATTAAATTTGCACACTTATCAAGAACATTAATAAGATACCGTAGTTAGGGTTACCCGACATATGGGTTTTAAGGACCTAACTTAACTTGATGTTCACATACTGGGCCTTATATCATGATTAAAACCTCTCCTGGGTCATAAAAGCTACTCCCAAACACAAAATGAAAACTGACCTGGCTCCCTAAGAAACAACTCACCCCTTCCTAATAAAATGAATGACCACTAAATGGCAATTTGATGCCTTTGGTGCTCTCCTGGACGGAGTAAGTTCCTTAGAGGACCTCTGGTGACTTATACTTGTTTGTTATACATAAGCCAGCTCCTTTTATTAGGTTATTTTGATATTATTAAGATCAATTGAAAGAAAAAGATTTACTGAAAATTGTATGAAAATTTCAAATTTCTAAGTTTGATGGTTTTTGAGTTCTTCTTGCTTTAAGTCAATTATGTCACCTGTGACCTTCAGGTTAAAAATGTTATTGCTAAATATGTCAAAAATAGGCCTACTCTCAATAGTCATTCACAGTGAATATAACATGCTAAGCAAGCAGAACTGAAAACCCTTAAGACTTAGAAACGTGTATTTTTCACACAATATTCAGTATATAGTATTCTGGGTATACCTAAAATGTTGACCAGCATAAAAACATGTTGACCGGGTACTTTAAAAAGTCAGATTTGCACCAAATTCGGTATGAGCATTCTAATAATGGTCCTACACAACCTAGGCCTATATAAATTTCAATAAATTTTAAATAATTTTCAAATAAATAAATTTCAAATAATTTTATAAAAATAAATTTTTATTAAGGGTGTTTGTATACAAAAAAAAATTTGTTGACCAGCATAACATGTTGACCGGGTACTTTAAAAAGTCGGATTTGCACCAAAATCTATATAGGCTAAATAGGCTAAATATATAAATTTATAGATTCTGTAGGACCATTAGTAGAATGTTCTTACCAAATTCGGTGCAGATCAGACTTTTTAAAGTACCCGGTCAACATGTTTTTATGCTGGTCAACAAGGTTTTTTTGTGTACAAACACCCTCAATAAAAATTTATTTTCATGAAATTTATATAGCTTGTGTAAGACCATTATTAGAATGCTCATACCGAATTTGGTGCAAATCCGACTTTTTCAAGTACCCGGTCAACATGTCCTACAAACACCGTTAATAAAAATTTATTTCTATGAAATTTATACAGGTTGTTTATGACCATTAATAGAATTTTCATACCAAATTTGGTGCAAATGCGACTCTTAGAAGTACCCGGTCAACATGATTTTCTTCTGGTCAACATTTTAGAAGTTCCCTAGTATTCTTTCAATTAATCTAGGCCTACTTTTTAAGATCTTAGATCAAAATAAATTTAAAGGAAGCTGGCTTATGTATAACAAACAAGTACCGACTTGTGATACAAAGTCCTCTAGGTGCCAGTGTAAATCATGGCAGTGAAAAGTTAGACCAGGCCTTGGGCCTGGCCTACTTAAGTTTGAGCTATTCATTCTACCTCTTATGCTTAACTAAAAGTAGGCCCTAGGCCTACTGTGTTGCCTTAAAATATGGAAGTAATGTATGATGAATAATTTAATGATAAATTACAAGGGCTAAGTTACTTACCTTACAGTGAGTTCCTGGACAAATTACATTTTAAAGGGTGCATGATGGAAAACGGTAAAAAACAAGGTTATTGTAGGTAATTCGTTTTGACAAATAATCAGTTATGATATGCGTTTAAAACCCTATTAATTTTAACTGTATGGAATTAAATAGAATTGACATAATGAAGGTAACGTTCACAATTTTATTCACAACCAGGTAACTGTAAGCCATACTTATACTTTGCTTTGACAGTTTGGCAATATTGGCATGACTGGGTTGGATCGTTGGATCGGATCTTGGATCGGAAATTTTGGCGGGATAGGGACTTTTCTGCTACTGCAGGGTTGCCATCTTGTTTTTATTTAATCTTCAGCTTTTTCAACTTATATTGTTATATATGTGAGTATACCGAAGTTTTTATTTATTCACCAATATATCCAACTTCAAAATTGTAAAGAAATGGTTTACAACAGATCTTTTTGGTAAAGGAGAGACAACCTTCTCTAGGTTATTACCCTCAGGAAAATTCTCTCAGGAAAAAACATTGGGAGGAATACTTTGTGTTAGGGTCCGGTACCAATGTATTCAGAAGCAAATAAGTAGGGGACATCCCATGTTAAAAAAATTAGTTTCGCCATCGAAAATCACAGGAAGATAAAGCGCTGATGTTAGAATTACTTCTCCTTACTGTCATGGGAAGCGCTCATTCTACCTCTTAATTTGTCAAAATGAGCATATTTATGTTTACAAAAAAATCAAAACAATAATCAATAAAACTTCTGTAAAATTATTCTAGTCGTCTGTTTCCATTCAACCAATCAGCATAATCCTTACCTTCTTGGTGGTGCTAGTGTTTCGGGGGCGGCGTTCTCACTTCCCCATGATGTCTTTACTCATTTGGTTCTGTATACATTGCCGGTAACAATGGTCGGGTTCACGTTACATCCACCGCAACCGGGATTCGGTGGATTTGTTTTGCGGTTAGCAAAAAAGGCACGTGAAAGTCAACAATCAAAATCCCGGTGGGTTCATAAGACGGCAGCAAAATGACGTCACTAGGATCCACCGGGATTTATCACGTGACCATTGGGATTTGTCACGTGATTATCTAAATCCCGGTTGCGGTGGAAGAGGTGGATGAACGTGAACCCGACCATCGTAACTTATGGGGGTCCATGAAATTGAATTTTGAAAAAAAAATCATTTTTTAGTTTTGTTCACTTTTTGTTCCCTGATTAATTACGAATTATTTCCAGCAAATTTTATAAAAATAGGTCAAAGCAAACAGTATTTATTTAATATTATAGTACCAGGTTAACCGAGCCTTGGTTTTTATTCACTTTTGTTATAGTGTCAAGGTAAAAAAGCAATTAAATTTCCACCAACAACCAACTATATACCTCTTCACAGTTAACAGCTGTTTCAAAAAGTCTGCTTAACATTAATGTTTCTTTCACACTATTTTGCAGATTAAGATGTGGTCATACTTTTTCCAGGAATCATCTTTATCGTATTAATTTGTCCAACAGTCAAGTCTGTGATTGTCTTCAAGACTCTGCTACACCTGACCATCTACTTTTTGCATGCATGCTTTTTAATGAAGACAAAAGGAAGAAAATGATCAAAGATTTAACGAAATTGAAAGTGGAACTTCCTTGTAATATTTTATCTATTTTATCATATGAAAATTTTGAAGTTTTGGACGTTATCTTTGAATTTATCAAAAGTGAAAATATCCATATTTAATTCTTTTGTTATTTGATTGCTTTGTGGTAAATTTTCTATTGTTTAGTTTTTTAAAATCATAATTTTATTCCAATTGAGGGCTTGTCATGGCATTTTGTCACTTGGCCAAAATAAAGAGTTAAAAAAAAAAATGTTTCTTTCTTTTTGTTTACATTTCGTTGTTATTTCGTTACCAAAATAGCAACCCATAAGACTAATGTTAAAAATTACATTTTTAAAACTTAATTTTAGACCAAATTAGATTTTTCCTGGGATTGAGGCCGTTTCTAAACTTATTTTTGGGCCAAAACACTCTTTAATGCAAACTTTAAGCAAAATCTAACAGCTAGATTTCGAGATCGTGGAACACACATCCCTTCAGATATTCCTTGTGTTATAGTATAGGATAGTCGTATGTTCAGGGGATTTTCAGCACTTTGAGAGAGGTTCCGCGCGCAGTGAATGGAAATAATCGCGATTTTCCGAAAGTTTGTTTTTTTAACACGTATGTACCTTTTTCTCAAAAACTGTTAAAGGTAGGGTCCTGAAGTTTTTACCACACTTTCAAATCACCTATTTACACATATTTATAACAGTACTAGGGGGACCGAGCTTAAGCTCGGTAAAATTATTACTTTCGTTTCTCACACAAAGCTCGTTCGCTCCGCTCACTCGCCAGGCGGAAGGTTTGCTGCACATTGGTATGATTTTCCTAAAACCACAGGTTAAAGATGTAACACATTGGTTTATTTTATCTACAGTTATCAGCTGATTTTTGTTCAGTTAAAAAATTTCCATAAGGATAACATGGGATCTTTGAAGGGCTCTAGCGCGAAAACCGGATTTTTCCCAGCTATGGGACCAGCTCCAATCGATTTCTGGTGGCCAAAACCCCCATATTCCAAAATTTGAAGGAAATCGTCGGAGCCGTTTTTGAGATAATTGTGCAAGCAAGCAAACAAGCAAACAAGCAAACATTGCTCGTATAAGAGTATAGGATTTCATAAAGATAAAAACCAAAACAATATAATTAACCTTATTACTACAATATTTTTTGAAATTTTTAATATATAAACATAATTTTTTACTGTGTTTATAATTTTTAACACAAATCAACCAAATGTTATAAATATTTGCATAATAGTATGATCAATACAGGGTAAAAATTTCATTCTGATATCTTTTATGGATCCTGAGAAAAAGGTACACAAAGTTAGTGAAATTAACATGGCGGAGATACAACCTCACGGACCCCATTATACATAACCGAAAAAGTAGGGACATCCTTATGGGGAAGTGAGAAAGCCCCGAAACATAGATAGCACCACCAAGATGGTAAGGATTATTCTGATTGGTTGAATGGAAACAGATGACTAGAATAGGTTTACAGAAGTTTGTTATTGTGTTGGTTTTTGTAAACAAATATGCTCATTTTGACATTTAAGAGGTAGGAAGAGCGCTTCCCGTGACAGTAAGGAGATGAAGGAATCCTCTAGCATCAGCGCTTTATTTTTCTCTGATTTCGAGGGCAAAACTATAAACATTTTTTAGCATGGGATGTCCCTACTTATTTGGTTCTGCATACATTGATGGTACCGAGTACAGTTGATTTTTTTTGGCTAGAAATGGTAAATATTACGTGGACTATCTTTGACGATGAACTTCTTTTGTTTGTAGTATAATCATGTGTTTCTACCTGTCAAACGATGAGGTTCAATCAAAAGAAACAAACCGGCAATGTATACGTTTGTTTGTATATTTTGTTGATAAAAAGGTATTACATGATTGACATGACTCATGACACACATTATGATTATGCTACAGATAAAAGAAGTTCAGCGTCAAGGATAGTCCTCCTAATCAACGGTTAATCAATAGTCAATAGTCAATGGCTATAATATTGCCTTGACAAAAAACCAGATTGTACAGGAATGAAGTAAAAAGATGTGAAATAAACAAGTTTCCTTTTAAACATTTCACAATGTCAAAAAATGTCATACTTTAAAAGTTAAAAATGGTTGAATATAAAGTTTTTGTATCACATAATTGAGGAGGTGACTTTCAAAAAAGTCAAATCAGAAGCGTAGAAATTTCAAGTACGAGCAAAAACTGTTTCTCTAATATATTAACACAGATGATAAGCAGCACATGCAATTAATTACCCCACCTTCATTTTACTATAAGAATTGGGATTTCATAGAAAAACACCACTAAAATAGGCCTATGGTTAACTATTTAATAATGTCACTAAATGTAGGAATAGTTTGTTTTTGTTTGATCAGTTAGGAATATATATATATATTTTAATAGAGGAATGCAAGGGACTAATATTTTTGCATAGTAAGAATGAAAAAATAACAAATTATTTGAACATTGTTTACTTAATTATAGAATATCCGCAAAACAATTAATTAGGTTTTGCATTAATAGTTCTTAGACAGTAGCTTTACACACATAACTTTCATGACATTTTTCGCCTACTTATTTTCATTAATTGGATGAACGGATCGAAGAGGAGTGAAATCCTTATACATGCCTGTTGGTCGCTCATTGTAGTGACAAATCCCGATTTCATTGGGGGGCCACCAATTGACCTACATGACACTTGGCCGTTGGGCCATTTGTCCTACATTTTAAAATTAAATAATTATTATTCAATAAATATCTGGAACCATGTGTACGATATGTCACTTGGCCGTCTTGCAATTTGTCCTACATTCGAAATTAAATATTTAAAATTAAATAAATATGCGAAACCACTAGACCTACATGACATTTGGCCGTTGTGCCATTTGTCCTACATTTTAAAATTAAATTATAATTATAAAATAAATAGCCGAAACCATGTGTACGACCTGTCACTTGGCCGTTTCTCAATTTGTCCTACTTTCGAAATTAAATATTAAAAATTAAATAAACACGTGAAACCAACTGACCTACATGACACTAGGCCATCATGTAATTTGAACGTATTACGGAAACGCCCCACAGTTTGAATACTTTTCGACCAATAGCATCGTTTATAACGACTAGAGCAGCAGAAGGCACATGAAGGGGGGACTCGCAGGTGTGGCAAGTATTAATTCCCGTCAAGCCAAAAATTCCCTTGATGTTACTGGGAGCCCAAATTTTCATACGAGTGAATTGAGTTAGAACTCACTTTTCACCTAATTGGTATATTTGAACAGTTTAGTTGGTGACTATCCCACTCGTCAACTTACCCACTCACCACTTAAACCTAATTCATTGTATACAGTGTTCATTGACCTAAATCACATACAGTAATTGTTTTAACTACAGTCGGGGCAATAGAACAGGCGGGTGAAGGTCAAGCTAATTAACATGTAGTTAAATGAGCAAAAATTAGCTGGTTTATTAAAAGACTTGACCTTGACACGCCTGTTCTATTGCCCCCGAGTAGAAGCTGTCAAGATTGGGTGGACCATCTTTGACGCTGAACTTCTTTTGTTCGTTGTATATTCATAAGTTTCTACTTTTAAAATTTTAAGTTCAATCAAAACAAACAAAACTGTCAATGGTATATTTGTTTTTATGTTTTGGTGATAAACAAAGATTTACAGGATACACGTCAGTAAATACTACAAATAAAAGAAGTTCAGTGTCAAATATAGCCTACCTAATCTTGATAGCTTCTACTAGTTAAAAAATTTCAACTGTATATTTGCTTACAAATCCACGTGGCGGCAAATCAAAAGTACTCACTCCTATGGTGTTTATGGGTAAAATAAAAAATAACAGAACTTGTTGGTTAAGTACATTCACTAAGTTATATCTGCTTACAAAACCTGTAGATGAGGGCGGCAAAACAACACACTCACCCTCATGAGGTTTATGGGAAAATAAAATAATATAAAAATTAAGTTGGAAATTCGCTAGAGTACTCAGGTATGCTGTGACGAGGATATTTCTTCATAGAATTCGCAGGATGTGAATTAAAATAATAAACTTATCATCTATCAAAATTAAGTAAGTATAGTAACTGAACAGCTTTAAAAAAGAGACTGTTACGTAAATTCATGCCAAACACAAATAATACGCCTTCCAGATGTGATGAAGATAATATTCTAAGAAGTTATGGGAATACAATTTTTTTGAAGTCTAGAAATATGTGAGTAGGCTGTACTTTTGTAACTAGTGGTGTTTAACTGTATTTTGGATGTATCATTCATAGGTGTCATGACTTTGTCAAGCCTTAGTAAAGAATTTAAAAAAGAAGTCAAGATACGTTATGATATTTATCATTACACAGCTGATTGAAAAAGAGAATGAAGCAGTCTTGCCACGGGTACGATATTTATCGTAATGACACCATATTGCTCTATTTAACATTTGGATTATTAGTAGTAGTGGGAAAAAGCCACTTCTAAACCGGAAGTGACGTCAGCTGCCAGGGCAGCTGCAGGGGTCAGATGGTGTCAGCTGCCAGGGCAGCTGCAGGGTGCAGATGGCGAGAGCATATGCCCTGAATTTGAAGTAGAATTGGGCATGAATGAAGAGTTAGTTGAAAAGTAAAATTCAACTGTGTTAACTAAACTCTAAAAGTTGAACAAAAATTAAGAGTAAGATCAAAACTGAAATTCAACAGTTATAACTGGGGGCCTGGAAAGTATGTCAAGGTCATCCAGAGTAAGTTTTAAAAAAGCCTACCCAACTACCACCAGAAATAGTTGAAAGTTGAACTAGTTGGTGATAGTGGGATAATTCATTTGTGCCATGGGAGAGGTGTTTATTGTTTGAAAGTTGGCGATTGAATGAGAAGCGCCGCCTAGGGAGAGGGCTTATAAAATGGCAACCTTCTCCCCACCACCCATTCCCCCACTCCTTTAGACCAATAACCGGTCGCCGACTCTATGTGGTGAAACTGAATTAAACATGGCGGCCGCCATGGATAATTCTAACCTCAAACTTTAGCTTAGCTGAAGAGAATAGAGGAGCATGAAGTAGGAATTGTGGTGACAGCGCTTATATGAGGAATAGTAGGGGTAAAATAAAAAAACTTGTTGAACACAGTCGATAGGTGTAACAAGTTCAAAGTTGTTGAATTGTAACATAGAATGCAAAATGTTGTAAATAACATTATCATCAACATTAACCTGCGAAGTCTTTGAGTATAATGGGTTAAAACTGTACTTCTTTCTAACTCTATTTAAATTAGTTTTACACTTTGAAATTGAAGGTTTAGAAGTACTTCGTAATATGTGTTGTGTTCGCAAAAGCTTTAATTTTAAACATTGTGCAGTCATCATAACCGATGTGTTAAGTTCAGAAGTTAAAATAAGACTGAGATATAAAATGAAGTGTAAAAGAAATTGAAACAGAAAGCCAGAGTAGTAATTTTATAGGTTAGAATTTACGAAGGCTATTCCATGGATAATTCTAACCTCAAACCTAGTAAGTGAAGTAGTCATAACATAAAACTAACGAGAGATGATGACCGAGCGGATGCGAGGCAATGAATGTTTGTAGCGCGATAAACTACCCACCTTTATAGAGGCAATAACTCCAGCCAGATGGCGGCAGATGGCAAGCAAATGACTGGTTGACCGACTTTCACCTGAGTAGTAAGAGAAGTAGGGTTCTGTGTCTATCCCTACTCCTTGGGGTCAATGACCGACCGGAAAGGTCAATGACCTCCCCCCCCCCTCCCCCCCCCCTCCCCCCCCCCCGAAAAAATGGAGCCCCCCCCCCTTCCCCCACTCCTTCCCCCACTCCTCCAGGTCAATGGCCGGTCACTACCGGTTGTTGACTTTATGTGGTGAAACCAGACTAAATATGGCAGCTGCCATGGATAATTCTAACCTCAAACCTGCTGCGCATGCAACGAGTTCTCCGGATCGGAATAGTGACTATGCTATTGCGCATGCGCCTAGTCCTGTATTACTCACTTTAGCGCTACTGCACATGGATAATTCTAACCTCAAACCTTGGTTTTGCGTTGCTGTGCATATGCTGCTCCCCACTCCTTCGCCTTCCTTTTACACTGCTGCGAATTGGACTGGATTGAACACTGTACTGGAGTGAAACAACTTCCCCCACTCCTTGAAAACCCGAGGAGCGATAGGAGCTATATCTTTGCTTCAGTCGCCAACAAACTTTTATAGCGAAAGGTTGTTGGCGACTCAGCAAGAGGTTTCAAATATATAGTAGGCCTATATATATTTGAACTTCTTCTACTATGTTGCGTTTTTTAATGCAATGTGGTATGTGTGTGTGTGTGTGTGTGTGTTTAGTTTTAAGGTGTATTTAATTTAAGAAATAATTTGCGCATTGCGATGTTAGTTATAAGTTGGGTTTAGCATTAAGGTGTATTAATTTTTAAGAATAATGATGGTATTTAGCATTAAGGTGTATTAATTTTAAGAGGTGTTTAGCATTAAGGTGTATTAATTTTAAGAATAATGATGGTATTTGGTTGTGTTGAATTATTTGGTTTTTAATAATGATGTGTTGGTACTAATAATTTATGTTTGTTTTGTGCATTTGTTTTGCCTTACAGCTAGATGTTAGGGGGTAGATTAACTGTAAATTCAGAAGTTCAGTTGAACTTCATTTAAAATGGGTGGGACATCCGCAAGTCGGACTTTTTTTGCATTTTGTTTAGGAATATGATGGGTGGGATTAGTTTGGGTGGGGTTAGAGTTGCGTTTCTGCATTAACTGTTCCAGTTTCCCTGAAATTAATGGTTACGCTTTGATGCGGACGGGAAGTTACGCTTTGATGCGGACGGCCCAGGGACCTCCCTTGCAGAACGTAACTAGTGGGTTGGGAGTGGGAACCGCTAGGCAAACAGGGTGGTGGGAACAGTATTACTGTTCCCATCACCTTGGATCATTATAAATCTTGAATGACCTTGACCCACTTTCGGAAGGGTCAATGACCCCCCCCCCGAAAAAATGGAGCCGATCCCCCCCCCCTCCCCCCCCCCCTCCCCCCCCCGAAAAAATGGAGTCGACCCCCCCCCCTCCCTCCCCCACTCCTACCCCCACTCCTTCCCCCACTACGGGTGAACGACCGGTCATGACCTGAAAAATTAAAATGGCTATAACTTGATAACGGATTGACGGATTTGGACAAGCGATACATCATTGAAAAGGTCTATGTAAGACAAACATTTTGGTAAAAGAAGAATTTGGTTATCTTATTTTAGTCAAAAGTTATGCGAATTATTTTAAATAAATACCTTCTCTTTCCCCTTTTCCCCCACCTCCCAGGTCAATAATCAGTCTCGGCCAGCTGCTACCCCTCTCATTTGCATATTGTTATAAAAGACGTACCGACTGCGGCTAACATTTCATTCTGATTCCAGACGTTACGCTGCGAACTTGGAGCCACAACCATGTTATCTCTGCCAA
Source organism: Neoaliturus tenellus (assembly GCA_030545055.2). Classification (NCBI taxonomy): domain Eukaryota; kingdom Metazoa; phylum Arthropoda; class Insecta; order Hemiptera; family Cicadellidae; genus Neoaliturus; species Neoaliturus tenellus. Next base: position 332,745,491 of record CM061531.1, on the reverse strand, counting down.
CTACAACTTCTACTTTAACTTCTACTTCGACTTCTATTTCTACTACGGCTGTTCCTGCACCTAAGAAAACTCTTCGCCTCAAAAACCTTCCTGATTGCTACAAGAATCGACTTGCATCTCAACCTTCAACTTCTGGAGCTATTCTTCCGCCAACTAACACTTCTAGACTTCGTAGTATTTTTTCACCGCCTTCGCCTTCAAAGGACTCCGCACCACCATCAACTACTATGCCGCCACCGCAGAAGCCAGTTCACCACCATCCTAATACCCCTTCCGTTGAAACCATTGTTCATCGTCTAAGCACACCCATTATCCCACTATCACCATTGCCTCCTACCCCACCACTTAGTACACCTGAAGATCATACCTATCACAAAACTGAATCCTCTCAACCTGCTACTAAATCATCTCCTAAATCAGCTCCTAAACCAGCTTCTAAACCAGCTCCTAAACTTACTCCTAAACCTACTCCTAAACCCGCTCCTTCAGAGCAATTTCAATTATTACAAGAACAGCGTCGTAGGGCATTTAGCCGTCCCACTACTTGCCCTGAAATGCTTACTAGGGGAATTAAGAAAGGATCACCTTGTGGGAGGAAATGTGTAAAAAACGAAAGTTTTTGCCGTGTACATGTCGTAAAACACATTTCTGAACTACAAGTGACAGAAACCCCCACTGTTGAATACCAATCCAAAATTATTGGTGTGAAAGGAAATAGGCTTAAGAGAGGTTGTGTCTATTTTTTTGAAAGTGTTATTGACAACGAACACATTTTGGCAACTTGTAACGGCGTAAGATATAATATTAAAGTGATTGAATCCTTGCGCAAAGAGAAATCCGTTTATGAGTTAGACTCTAAAGACTATCTCCTCAGACACAAACTGGATGGTATTACAAGGTGGGGGCGTAGCAAGTAAATTCACATAGCTTTTTCCAAATTATTGCTTAAAAAAATACTGGGGGAGAAACACAACGCGTTATAGCGTCGTGTTTCTCCCCCATTATTTTTTAACACTCTAAGTCTCGTGACCTACTAACCTACTTCCATCCAAGTAGTAAGAAAAGTACTTGCCCCACTCCTTTGGGTCGATGACTGGTCATGGTCAGCACCTACCCCTCATTTGCATACTATTATAAAAGCGGAGCGAGCGTTGGTCACCCCTTCATTTTTCTTCTACATGCCGCTCTTGTCGTTTCGTCTCTGCTGTTTATAATATTTCTTGCTTCAAAATGCCTCCTCATCTGAATGAAAATTTTAATTTTTCTGAAATTTCTGATGTTTTTGAACAATCTGAAGACACTTTAAGTAACGACAGTGAAAGTGAAGATGATGAGGACGATGATGATTATACTGTTGAACTTAGTGAAGAACGTAAAGTCATAGCAATTGATCCACAATTTCCATTTGATACAATAGAAAAGTTTATGGCTGAAGCTAATAAATGGTTGGACTCAGGATGTTATGTACGAATTGACTCTTTTATATTGTATGGTGATAGTCATTCTTTCCTTGTCACACCAAATGACAGAGACCGCATGTTGGAGTGGGCACAATCTATGATGGAGTGCTACGAACAAGGTGTGGACACTGGCGGCTATTTTCTTGCACAACTAGTGTAATAACAAATTACCCTTCCCCCACGTAGTGAAGAAGGAAAAGAAATATTAGGAATCTAATTATAATACTTCCTTCCACATATAAAGAAGAGGGGGAAAGGAGTGGGGATTATAAAGTGGTGGGGGAATGTGTATAAATGCAGGTTGTTTCAAGAGACTTTTATTATTATTGTGGCTTTAGCAGAAACAACATGGAGTTTAAATCTTCAGCAAAAATAAGGAATAATATAATAAAGAAAGAAATTCGCAAGAAAGAAAAGATTGAACTTATAAAATTACAACTTATAATACCTTCCATTGAAATTGGATGTAGCAAACTAAAGACTGGTGAAAACTAACGAATATTTGTTACAATTGCTAAAAACAATCGAAGAGTTGAAGAGAAAGAATGGACATTCTACATAGTAAAATTTGAACATTTTAATATAAATAAGTAAACTGAAAAAAGTAGATGTAGAATAGAGAGCGAGGAATAGATCACTTTGTGGTAATGGACTAACATGCCACTTAGTGCTCTATTCCTCGTTCTCGCGTTAAAATTGGATTACCTTGACCTATTTGTTCGACTGTTAGAATTTGGTTAACACTGTTGAATTTAGGTTTTGAACTAATGTTTATTCTTGTTCAAATGTTAGAGTTTCTTAACACTGTCGAATTTTAGTTTTGAACTAACTTTTAATTTATGCGAATTTTTAGTTCAACTCTAGTTAATTTATGTGCAAATTTAGTTTAACCAAGTGCCTGTGCTCTAGCCATTTCCACCCTAACATTTGTTCTTTCAACATCTGTCCCATAACATCTGTCCTAATAGATGTTTGGAGGGCAGGTGTTTGGTTTTAAAAGTAACTAAAATTAGTTGGGTGGGGGAAAGTTAGTTAAAGCTTGAATATAAAGAAGTATATACTAAAACTCCAATGGGAATAAAGAACACGAATGAACAATTAGTTTGTTGAAGGTTAATATTTTTATTTAAAAAGTTTGATTTCCTTGTATAGTGAAGAAGATGAAATAGTGGTGGGGGGACCGTTATAAAAGGAGGAACGCGAGAGCCTATTTCATTTCTTGGCAAAATTTCGAAGAGTAAACATCTCAACATGTATCGTTGCGATAAATGTTCGGAATCGTTTCATGATGAAATTCTATTAGACTGTCATAAAGAACTAATTCACAACAACCCAGAAGAAAAACAAGAACAACAAGAACAACAAGAAGAACAAGAACAAGAACAAGAACAAGAACAAGAACAACAAGAAGAACAAGATGAAATAACAGCAACATCTTCAACTACTTTACCGAATCTACAAGTATTTGCATTACCTGGTAAAGTAGTAATGCATCATAAGATTCAAAATGAAAACTTGAAGCTAGAAGAATTTATTAGAGAAGCAAAACCAATCGTAAGTAAAATTTTAAAAGAAGAATTGAAAAGATTAAACTTTCTTAAATTTGGTTTACTACTAGAAGCTATGTTTATAAATGTACAAGAAGAATTATCACCAAGAGGATTCATAACAAAAAACCGAACCATTATGGAAAGTTCAAACATTGATTCAATAATAGAAAATTGTATAGAAGAAATATTAACAAAAATTCAGGAACACGAAGGAAGAGGATCCGGATGGAGTCTTACAAGTATTGAAGTATTAGATATAAGAGTTCACAAACATGGATATGGACTAATGGGATCTAGTTACATTCCTTTACCAAAAAGAATTGAAAATACAAAATCTTGTGTTAATGTTAAAAATGAAGACAATGAATGTTTTCGTTATGCAATGACAGCTAAATTTGTACCACCACTTCATGTGAATAGACCTAACCAAGAATATGAAAATCAAAGATTTAGATACAATTTTCAAGGAATCACTTATCCTGTATCACTGAAAGATATATCAAAATTTGAGAAGAAAAATCCTGGTACGTCTATCAATGTTTTTGCATTAGATAGTTCAAACAAAGTGTATCCTTTACGTATTGCAAAAGAAGAGCTACCAGATCATACGGATTTACTACTACTAACGCGAGGAGATGTGTCTCACTATGTGTACATAAAGCAATTTGATCGTCTTGTTAATAAGCAGCTTTCTAAAGATCGACACAGAAAGTTAATTTGCAAGAGATGTTTCAATTTTAAACGAGATGGGCTACACTCAAGAGAATGGTTACAAGAGCACAAAAGATTATGTAACAATAATTATGAAGCAAAGATTATTTTACCTTCGGAAAGCAGAGCATTTGTTACATTTGAAAAGGTTCATCATCAGTACCGTATTCCTCTAGTTGTGTATGCGGACTTTGAATCAACACTTGTTCCTGTTGAAGATGAAAATTGTGAAGCTAGAAAAAGTGTCAAGTATCAAATGCACAAACCAAACAGTTTTTGTTTAATGGTTAAATCAACATTATCAGAAGAACATTTAAACAGATATGGATTAACTTCAGAACCTCTAATATATCGTGGTGAAAATGTAGAAAAAATATTTCTTGATCACTTATATTCAATAGCTGGAAATGCACAAAGATTATATACAAATATTGTACCAATGAAACCGATGGAGGAAGAAGAAGAAATTCAACATGAAAATGCAACTCGATGTTTCTTATGCAAAAATGATTTTACTATTGAGAATTATAAAGTTAAAGATCATGATCACCTCACAGGTTATTACAGGGGTGCTGCTTGTAATAAATGCAACTTAAGCTATCGTTTACCACTATTTATTCCTGTGGTTCTGCATAACCTCAGTGGGTACGATGCTCATTTTATAATACCTGAACTAGGAAGAGACGACGGTAAAATCGATGTGTTAGCTGAAACTTCAGAGAAGTTCATAAGTTTTTCCAAAGAAGTTGGAAACATGAAACTAAGATTCTTGGACTCCTACAGATTTATGCCGTCGAGTTTGTCCAAACTTTCAGAAAATTTAAGGAAACAAGATTTCATCGAAACAAAGAAGATTGTAAATAATGACAAACTGGATTTGGTACTTCGGAAAGGTGTGTTTCCATATGATTACATAGACAGTTTAGAAAGATTTAATGAAACATCACTTCCGGCTAAAGAAGAATTCAAAAGTAAACTTTATGACATGGACATATCTCAAGAGGACTATGATCATGCATGTAAAGTATGGAACGATTTAGGATTTAGAACATTGGGAGAATATTCAGATTTTTATGTTAAATTGGATGTAACTTTACTATGTGATATAATGGAAGAATTTAGAAATACATGTTTTGCAGCATATGGATTGGACCCTCTTCATTCGTACACTTCACCTGGATTAGCATGGCAAGCTATGTTGAAAGAAACAAATTGTAAAATACAACTTCTTACTGATATAGATATGGTTATGATGTTAGAGTCAGGAGTTCGAGGGGGATTGACGCAAAGCGTTACACGACATTTCAAGGCGAACAACAAGTATCTGCCCGATTATGATGCATCAAAACCAACAACATTCCTGGGTTATTTTGATGCAAATAACTTATACGGATGGGCAATGTCGAATCCCCTTCCATATGATAATTTTAAATGGATAGATCCAGAATCGATTGGAAACATAATGGATATACCGAAGCATGGTGAAACTGGTTACATTTTTGATGTTAATTTTGAATATCCTGAACATCTTCATGATCAACATTATGATTTACCACTTCTTCCTAAGACTGAAATTTCCCCTACTGGAAGATGGCCAAAATTAATGATGACTTTAACCGACAAGTTTCGATATGTTGGACACTACTGGATGATACAACAAGCTTTAGACTTAGGATTGAGAATTACAAAAATTAATCGAGTACTACAATTTTCTCAATCTTGTTGGTTAAAACCTTACATCGACAACAACACAAGAAGAAGAGCCACCGCTACATCAAGTTTTCAAAAAGATTTTTTTCAAATTAATGAATAACGCAATATTTGGCAAAACTTTGGAAAACAAAAGGAAACATAAGGATATCAAATTGGTAACTGATCCAGTAAAATTACAGAAATTGGTGCAACAACCAAACTTTGGTTCATCTATAATTATTAATGAAAATCTAGTTGTTATTTCCATGAACAAGAAGTCAGTTACAATGGATCGTCCTTTGTATCTTGGAATGTCAATCTTGGATATTTCAAAAACACATATGTACGAGTTTCATTATAAGAAGATGGTTAACTATTATGGAAGAGAGAACATTGGTATTGCATATATGGACACGGATGCACTAATTTACTGGATTAAAACAAATGACATGTATGAAGATCTACGCACCTTTATATATAAAGATGATTTCGACTTTTCCGATTATCCTAAGGATCATCCAAATTACGACTATGACAGAAATAAGAAAGTATTGGGAAAATTTAAAGATGAAACAAATGGTGTGCCGATGATGGAAATTGTAGCATTAATGTCCAAACTGTATTCATTTCAACTGTACATAAACGAGAGGAACGAACATCAAGTCACGAAGAAGGCCAAAGGAATAAAAACTTCTTTCCTGAAGAAGAACGTACAGTTTGAACATTATAAAAGATGTTTGTTTGAAAATGTTGAAACAACTGCAACGTTCAACACTATTAGAAGTTATAATCATCAACTATTTAGTGTCAAACAAACAAAGTGGGCATTAAGCTACAAAGATGACAAGCGCCATATTTTAGAAGATAAAATTAATACTTTACCATTCGGCCACTACTCTCTAAACCCTATCGACCAGTAAACCTATTCTTCGTCCTCTACCTTCTTCCTTTTTCCTTTCCGTAAAGAAGAGGGGACATGGCAAGCCCAATGCCATGTTCCCTCTTTTTTACACTAATATGAATTGGCCTTGACCTATATTCAAACTATATAAATGAGAATAAACTATTCTATGGATCAGTATTTTTACATGCGGTGTACAAGCAACATCTGAAGATGGAAAGTGTGAAGGACAAGATTGTAAATGAACTACATAAACCAGCAAGAAGAAGATTTCCAAGAAGAAGTACAATCATTAAAGGGATGAATGATCTTTATCAAGCTGATCTCATTGAAATGATACCGCACAGTAAATTAAACAAAGGATTTAAATATATTTTAACAATTATAGACTGTTTTACTAAAATAGCTGACGCTTTACCATTGAAGGATAAGACTGGTAAAAGTGTTACAAAAGCTATGGAAACCATAATACAAAGAAATAAATTTAAAATTAAACATCTACAGACCGATGATGGAAAAGAATATTTTAATAAAGACTTTAGAGCTTTGATGAAGAAATATCAAATAAATCATTATTCTACAAATTCTGAAGTTAAAGCTTCAATAATTGAAAGATTCAATAGAACATTGAAAGGTGCGATGTATAAACAATTTTCAAAACGAGGATCATATGTGTGGTATGACATATTACCACAACTTATAAAACAGTATAACAACAAATATCATCGTACCATTGGAATGAAACCTATCCAGATAAACAGTGCTAATGCGAAAATTGTATTACAACGCATTAAAAATAATACAACACCGAAATTAGAAAAATTGCAACCAAAGAAGTTCAAGGTCAACGATAAAGTTCGTATAAGCAAATACAAAGGTGTATTTAGTAAAAGATATCTACCAAATTGGACTAATGAAGTATTTACAATTTATAAAGTGCAACCAACTATACCTGAAACCTATTTATTAAAGGATAACAAGGGTGAATTACTTCAAGGTGGATTCTACGGACACGAATTGTTGAAATCAACAGTTGGTGATGTATATCTTGTCGAGAAGATTTTACAAAGGAAAAAGGATATGGTTAAAGTCCGGTGGTTAGGGTTTGATAAAAGTGAAGACTCTTGGATTCCTTCAAAAGACTTAGTATAGTTGTTTAATAGCTCATTGTGTGTTTAACCTTTATACAAGATGGAGATTGTACAACAAAAAGATCGATTTAATATCAATAACATTGATGAATTGACAGTTGACAATGATAAGTTAAATCATGGAAAACATGGTGAATTACTACCAAATACGATAAGATGTCTAATAACTGGTCCTTCAAATTGTGGAAAAACTAATGTTGTTTTTAACCTTATAACTAATCCTAAAGGATTGCGTTTTAATAATATATACATTTTTTCAAAATCATTGCAACAACCAAAATATCAATTATTGGATAAAGTACTTGCAAGTGTACCTGAAGTGAATTTTTACAAGTTTAATGCCAGTGAAACAATTATGCAACCAAATGAAGCAAAACCATTTTCTATTTTTATATTTGACGATGTTTCTTGTGAAAATCATGACACAATAAGGAATTATTTTGCTATGGGAAGACATCATAATATTGATAGCATTTATATTGGTCAAACATACAGTAAAATTCCAAAACAACTTATAAGAGACAATGCAAATATGTTGATCATCTTCAAGCAAGATGAAACAAATTTAAAGCATATATATAATGATCATGTAAATGCGGATATGCCATTTGAAAAATTTAAAGAGATGTGTGGCAAAGCATGGAATGAGAAATATAGCTTTCTCGTTATTATGAAGGAAGAAGATATTAAAAATGGTAGATATCGTATAGGGTTGGATAAATTTGTATTTATGCGTTGAACTACCGATGCTACATCTAGTTACATGTTGAACTTCACAGTGTAAACATGGTGAATCAAGAAAAACTATTGAAAGAAATAAAATCACTGAGTGATTCTATTAGGATGAAGAATCGTGCATTGAGGATGGGTTTAAGTGAAAGAGAAGAATTTCTAGAGACTACATTTAAACCTATTACGGAACCTTTAAAACAGATATCAGAAACTATTGGTAAACCTCGTTATGAAGGAGATGTTTTACTACCAGTTTCTAAACAAGAAGTACAAGCATTAAAAAAAGAAGAAGATGATGATTCATATACAAGTGCTAGTGAGCAAGAAGAAACAAAAGAAGAAGAAGAACCAATTGTTGAAAAGGAAGAAGAACAGCCAATACCAGAAGCAGAACAATCTATTCCAAATTTAACTCAATTGAGTAGCGATATATTACAACATGGACCTCTTGGAAGAAAATATATAATGAAAATGCTACATGACATGAAATCAAACCCGAATTTGAGTAGATCACACGTATACGGAGCAAGAATTGATGGGAATGAATTGAAGATTGGCGATTCAAAGCTTGAAATAACACAAGACGATTACATCATTATTGGTGAGCATAGATATAAAGGAACAAAAGGATTATATGAATTAATTTTTAAAAACATACCACTAAGATATTCATCCAAAGATTTAAGTGTTTTTAAGGAGATTCTACAAAATACTAACGCTCATAAAAGAAACTACTCAAAGGATGCAATGATTAATCGTTCACGTGCAACAAAATATAACATCGTTATAAAAAAGTTGTTTCCTCCACGAAAATTGCCAACATTACGTACTGCACCAGCGGTGAGACAACCACTGAAAAGAAAATCTTTATCACTTATGGATTTATCACTTCTTGAACAACATGGTAAAAAGAGTAAAGGAGATACTTCAACATCTGGTAAAGGATTGATGAAAAATCTATACAATACGAATGTGATTTACTACAATGATATCAATAAATTGGTTGATAGAATGAGACTATTGCATGAAGCCATGGAAGCCGGTCATACAGGTTTGAATAATGAATGGGTGGCTCTAGTTGATGAACTTAGGAATCGCGGTATAGTCGTATAATTGTCCGTGGATATAAAAGAGGTGCAAGCATAAGACGTATCAGTTCTAACATGAGCGTCGACAAGTTCGGACGGTACTCCGCTTTAGGAGTGCAAGTTGGAGAAGACAGAAAAAGAAGTGGATTACCGCAAACACCTGAAGGTGACTATAGCATAAGTAATAAACGTTTAAAACTAGTTAAAGATCCAGAAGAAGATACTGATGGAGCAAATTTGAAGACAGTAAAAGAAGCTACTTCAACATCATTAAAATTACATAAGAATACTTATGATGTTGAATCACATAGATTAATTAATGTTGGTAAACCAACTGAAGGTTCTGATGCAATTACTAAAGAGTACTTATCATCTGAACTTTCAAATACTTTAAAATTGCAATGGGGTAACAACTTGAAAGATGGACAAACATATGATGCTGGAAATTATAGAATAACCAACGTGGGAAATCCCAAAAATGATAAAGATTCAGTTAATAAAGAATATTTACATTCTATAATACCGGAAAAAACTGAACATGGATATTCTTTTTATAAATTTATTATAAATGACATTGGATACCCAAAGGAAGACGGTGATGCTGTAAACCTAAAATACATCAAGGACAACTGTATTTTACAAGATGTTAATGAAATCGATTGTCATGGTAAAACATTGACAAATGTAAAGTTTGGTTCTCAACCAAAAGATGCTGTTACTATAGAATAATTATCTAAAGAATTAAAAAAGGAAACATCCAATTTTGTAAAACATGAAGATGCCGTGTTAAAGCGGGGAGATAAATTTATACATGGAAATGAAAAGTTTAATTTAATGCAAGGAAATAATGATGAATGGGATGCAGGACGTAAAACAATAACAAATGGAAGATTTGGTATAAAAGATACAGATGTACCTCTAATGGTGCAAACATTAATTGCTACTGGTGGTACATTAGGTACATACAATGGTCGTAATAGAAGAATAAAAGATATTTATCCTGGTTACGAAGCAAATGATTGTGTTACAATGAAACAAACAATAACTTGGGATAAACACTTTGGGACCAAATATGATGCAAAGATGAAGAAAATAATTAATATTTTACCAGGCGAAGATTCAAATGATGCTGCTACTATTGGACAAGTCATAAAAACATCAAAAAGTGATTCAACAGCTTACACATGTAATGATAAACGTATTATGCAATTACATGATCCTCAACATCCAAAAGATGCTGTAAATTTAGATTGTTTAATAAGAATAGTGGGCAATTTACTTATTGATACCCATAATCATATAGCTAGTACAACGAATCATGTGATGATTCAACCCGATGAACGAGAAGCTTGGATTAAAAATAGAATTATAAATCAGTATATAATTAATTTGAATAACTAAGTGTTTAAATATAAAAAATTATACATAACTTATTCATTTATGTAATGTATCTTGTGGAGTAAACACACCAGTTTATATAAGACTACATAATGAAGGCCGTATCACTCAGTCATCATCAAGACAGCAACAAGAGAGGAAGTGGTATAACTTCAACTGCGTTATCCCTGCTTAGACGGATACCTATTGGTGCTGTTGTAAATCGAGCAATAGACGCTTTACCATACGAATTACATCTGCCCGGAGGTTATCAATATTGTGGACCTGGAACTAAGTTGGCAAAACGTTTAGCAAGAGGAGATCCTGGAATTAATAAATTAGATCAAGCTTGCAAAGAACACGATATAGCATATTCAAAGTATAAAGATTCAACAAATAGATCAATAGCAGATAAAATTCTAGCGGAAAAAGCTTGGCAAAGAGTAAAATCAAGTGACGCAAATATTGCAGAAAAAGCAGCAGCTTGGGCAGTAACTACAGCCATGAAGACAAAAGCAAAGTTAGGTGGTGGAAGACGTCGCAGAGGAAGACCTGCAAAGAGAGGCGCTCCCAAAAGAGGTGGAAACATTAAAAAAGGACGTCGTAGAACTCATAAGGCAAGTGTAAAGAAGACTTCTGTTTGGCAAATGGTAAAAAACGGAGCAGGTTTATACCTAAGACCATACCGTGTGTACTAAATAAGAAGAATCAATTGATAATTCCAAATAAAGCCTTAACAAATCATCAGTTAAATGATTATGTAAATTGTTTGAAAATACCATTCTTTCGAGGAGTTTTTATGAAAGATGCATTACCAACTAAAATATGGAAAAATGAAACTGGAATAGTAAATTTGGATTCCACCTATGGTCCAGGCACTCATTGGGTATGCTATAAAAAACTCGGACAAACCATTTACTACTTTGACAGTTTTGGCAATCTACCACCGCCAAAAGAACTGCAACATTATTTTCGAAACTCCAAAAACATTTTTTACAATTACAAAAGAGAACAACCTAACAATACTGAAATATGTGGGCATTTATGTTTGGAGTTTCTAGCGAAGAGTGTCAGTCAGCTTTAAGATGTCATCGTATACAGTGTCACTGAGTGGAAATTCATCCACATTGAAAAGTACGCTGTTCCCAGCATTGCGTCTATCCAAGGAAAGATTATGGGAAGCGGCATTACTTGATTTGACTACCTACAATTCAATTCCTAATGTTACAGAAGGAAAAAACAATTTACTACATTATTATGAAACTAAGGATGCTGCAGGAAAATACTCAGAATTGAAAATAATTACATTTCCTACTGGAGCTTATGAAATTGATGATATAAACCAATTATTACAGAAACAACTCGGAGAAGACAATATCACCGTTAAAGGAAACAATAATACTTTAAAAGCAGAAATAACTTCAAAATATTATATTGATGTCAGCTTGGAACAGTCGATTGGCAGTTTACTTGGATTTACAGATACAAAAAAAAAATCTTAACTCCTGGAACTACTCATTCAGATGATTCAACTGTAACAATATTGAAAGTAAATAGTATTGATGTCACATGCAACATTATACACGGATCGTATAGAGATGGAGTTAATCAGCATATTTTACATACATTTTATCCAACAGTGGCTCCCGGTTTTAAAATTGTTGAGAAGCCACAAAACTTGATATACCTACCGTTAAACACCAGTTTCATTTCAGACATCGTACTGAACATATTGGATCAAGACGGTCATAGTGTTGACTTTAGAGGAGAAACAATTACTATACGGATACACATCAGAGCAGCAACATAAAAGTCAACATGGGATTATCATTTAAACCGCAACGGAAGAGTCGGGAGCTCAGTAGCTCCTCGACATTGGAAGAGTTAACATCGGAAAACATTCGTTTTCTACAGAAGATTGGATTGAAACTTAACAGCGATGGATATCCTGGATATATCTCAAGGACCAACGTTCGACGAAACACTATGGGAGAAGGAATATCACACGCACAACCCTTACACTTCATCAAAATTAAACAATAACGATGAAATAAGGATCCCCATTCAACAACAAGATATTTACACTTTACCGTGTGAAAGTTACTTGTACATTGAAGGACGGGTATTAAAATTGGATGGAAAAACTGCTTCAACAGTTCCTTTTATAAATAACCCGATGGCATATCTTTTTGATGAAATAAGATATGAAATATCAGGGGTGACGGTTGATTCAACAAAAAAGGTTGGTTTAACAACGACATTGAAAGGATTAACATCATTAACACCGCATGAGAAGAATTCAATAGTCACCGCCGGATGGGTTGCCCCCGATAAAGACACTATAACACCAGCTTCCAACGGTCACTTTGATTTTCATGTACCTTTACGATTGCTTTTGGGATTCGCTGAAGATTACAAACGGGTAATAATAAATGTCAAACAAGAATTAGTATTACTCAGATCTTCAACTAATAAGGACTTGATACTTGCAGACCCTGCAACTACGGAAGATAAACTGGAATGGCAACTACAGTTGGATAAAGTTGTTTGGAGAGTACCTCATGTAAGATTGGCTGATGAACATAGAATCCTATTATTGAGAAAGTTGAAATCTGACCGTGATATTGTGATGCCATTCCGAAGTTGGGAATTTCATGAATACCCTACACTACCTCAGACAGAACGACAAACATGGACCGTCAAGACATCAACTTACTTGGAACGAGCAAGGTACATAATACTCGGTTTTCAAACTAAGCGAAAAGATGTTATCACTGCAAATGCTGGTCAATTTGATCACTGTAAAATAAAGAATTGTAAAGTTTTCCTAAACTCTCAATTCTTTCCCTATGACAATTTGAATGTCATGTTCAGCAAAAAACGTTTTTCTATTTTATACGATATGTATGCAAGATTTCAATCGTCATATTATGGAAAGACTAATACACCACTATTATCACCTGACCAGTATTATTCCAAGGCTCCAATAATTGTAATCGATTGTTCAAAACAAAATGAATCGGTAAAATCATCAAGTGTAGATATAAAAATTGAAATGGAATTTGAAGAACCAGTAGCGGATGGAACTTCGGCATACTGTCTAATTCTACATGATAAAATAGTTACTTACACACCGCTGACCGGAATTGTGAAGAATGTACTTTAAGAAGAATTGTACAACAACTGCAAATTTTTGAGGTTAGAATTATCTGCTTTAATTTTTGAGGTTAGAATTTCATTTGTGAAAGACAAGTTCAAAACAAACAATTATGTAATTGTATAAATTTCAAGGATTTACGAAAAATATAAAAGCGAGAAAATAATTAGTAGAAACTTCATTCTATCTTCAACCGTCGTATGGGAAACATCATTCGCAAGATGAATTCTACTAACGGAGAAGAAAATACACCTCTAATGGATGATAATAGTTCAGATATAGAAAAACAAGTTGAACGAGAAATGGACGAGTTCCTAAAATTCAACAAACATAAGAAGAGAGAAGAAGAAAAAGCTGAAAAAGAAGTAAAAAGGAAGAAGGTTGAAGTTAACATTACAACCAATATTTTAACAGAAGTATTTCTTCGGATTATCTACCCAATTTCTTCATGCATGACAAAAAGTATATCAGTTGGAATTTTAAAATCAATGGATTATTCACCAATTGTTATTTTAAATCATGGAAACAAAATGGTTACTTTCAGTGAAATTACTTGGGAATCTCTCATGAAACATTTACATCTTTTGGAGTGCTATTTAAGTAACAACACATTTGGAAGAAGAACAAGATTAAGTTTATTGGAATCAAATATTGAAGTTGATATAGTAAAACATCGTGGAGGACAAATTGTTCGCTTCAGAGATTTAACTACACATAATGTTAAATTATATTTCACTAAAGAAGAATTTTATACTTTAAGTTGTACTACCGGTCCCGTCACCAGATATTTGAAACAACTAATATTTTCAAGTGCAATAATTAAAGACTATCTAATTGATACATTGGACAAAAAACCTTTTGTTCCAATTTTATACGGTCCCGTGGATACTTCAATCTTTAATAGAATACCTCAAGAAGTTGAAATGTGGAGACAATTAAACAACTATCACACCAATTTTAATATTGATGAAGTGGCACAAGAAGTGAAAGAAGAAGAACAATCCTGTCTGTTATAAACATCGGCTCATTCAATTTTTAAGTCAGTTGTTAGTAAGACTTCATCATGAATAAACGGGTTTCGTTTTCTAATGCGCCACATATAATGGAAGTTAAAAGAGGTATAATTGAATTTCAAGCTTTCCGAGGAAATGATGGTAATTTTATTATTAAAGAATTAGTAATCTTGGACATGAACACATCAGTAGTTTATCATTATTTGTTCAAACCTCCAGTACCATTTAATAGACTAACAACTAAAGCGAAAGTTACAAACAAATGGTTGAACAAACATTTTCACAACTTAAGATGGGATGAAGGTTTCATTAATTATAATATGATGCCCCACATTATGAATCATTATTGCAAAGAGTTTAAAATTATCTACACAAGGGGATTGGAAAAAGCAAATTGGATACAATCATTTACAAGCAACGAAGTGATTAATGCAATAATTGATAAAGATTTCCAATGCTACTTCAACGAACTTTGTATTTCATCAAAAAGTTTTAAACATCGAAGGTCGCAGTGCGCTTTAAAGAATGCCTACCACTTGAATAATTTCCTTCAACAAACTGGTGGGGGTAGTGTCAGTGGTGGGGGTAGTGTCGATTATAAAAGTGAGAGCGCTACCATGACACAGCATGAGTATTACTCAAACCTCCGAAGAGACAACATCTCCGACGGACATTCTTATTAACAAGAAGATTAACAACAACATCAATATGGCATCACAAAACTTACTTCAAAGTTTAGTTGATCAGTTCAACGCTCATTCTAAATCATCAATTCTACCTACGAAGAAATGTTCTGAACTAAAAGAAGAAAAACACTACATCATTCATACTATTAAGAAAATGGAAACTTCAGTAGGTGATGCTATAAATTGCACTTTGAGCGAGGCACCTTATACAATTGGTGATGAAGCAAAATTTCAGATCTTCTTACCAAAGCGCTTCATACAACTACTTCAAAATGAAGATCTTCGTATAATTCAACCCGGCGCACTCTATTTGGTATCACATGGACCCAGTGGAAACAACTCTACTGAACTTACAATTCATGTAACACCTACTACTGATTAATTTGTACATAACATTGTAAATATTTCTTTGTATTTGTTTTTTCAATAAATATGATATAAAACAAAACAAAAAATAAAAATAAAAAAAGCAACATATTGTAATGTCTTTGTACATTACAATATGTTGCTTTTTTTAAAAATTCCACAGGATGACCTTGACCCAATTTTGTATAATTATAAAAGGGGAAATGTACTTGCAAAATTCATCAGTCTACTGCTACCTTTCATACCGTACACATCTCGCTCTTAATCCCTGAATATAAAACTGCAACATGTCCCTAAAGGTTAAGTGTGCATCTTATGATACCAACACCATAACTACTTTTGAACAACTTGAAGATTTAACTAACGAAATGCGAGTTTTACTTACCGGTGGTTATCACTTAACTGTTGATGTTAGTGCTACTAATACAAGGATGTTCACTAAAACAAAATATTGCGATGATGAAATATTTATTTCTACACAACCTACAACTTCTTCATCGCCAACTGGTCAACATAACATCAAGTTCCAAAAGTATTACCAATGTTGAATAACTTTTGACAGACAAAGCTACAACTAAAGAATCACATGATCAATGTGAGTTAATAAAAAGGATGTGATACTTGTATAAATAATCATTCGCTTCTTAGCTCTCACCACGACAAGACCTATTTAAGAAAATGTTGTACAGAATGATGATTCAACTTGATGGAAAAATCTATGGAAAAGACTACAACACCATTGAACAAATGACCCAAGATTTAGATGTATTAACTAAAGAAGGATATCAAGCTAAATTAATTTTAAAATTTCCTGAAGTACATCCATTATCAACAGAAGAACTTGTTGCTATGGCTAAGGCGGAGAGAGAGAAAAAGTCTGAAGAAAACAAAGAGAAACAAACTTCCTAAATTTTAATAATCCTTACACTTGTAAGGTATAATTTTTTAAAACTCCATTTGGATGACCTTGAAATTACCCCTACCACTTTTCACAGTACATAAAACTCACTATTGAACACTATACACTCTTATTCTTTCACTGGACTCCGCAGCGTCAACATGGAAGAGCAAAAATACAAGTACAAACCTCGTTACTGTTGTGAACAACAGTGTACAGATTTAGGACCAATGATGGTGGATGGGTTAGCTTGTACTAAATGTGAATTCTTCAGATCTTGTTATTGCAAATGCAAAACAAAACAACTACCACCACCGGAATTGCGAACTTTCAAATTTTACAAATCAAGATATTTTCATACATGTTGTCCTCAAAGATGTTTCAAATTTCACCCTCTAGATCTTGCTCATTGTCAACGCACCAATTCTCATCAAGATGATTTTTGTACACATATGATAAAAAGATGTAAATACAGATCAGATTGGTATTCCGATCCTGTAGAACCATCAAATGTGTAATTTCAGTTTTACACTCTTTTTTAAAACTTCATTTGGATGACCTTGAGATTTCCCCCCACCACTAGTTCTAATTTTTATATAATATTAAATCATTCCACTTCCAACACTCTAACTAACAACATGGAAAACAAATTTATCAAATTTGAACATATAATAACTGACAGGGAGGAGATGGAAGAATTGTTTCAAAACTTACTTTCTGTCATTGACGAATATCCTATAAGATGGTTCAGAATTGTAGTTCAATATTTAAATCCTGGTGAATTGTTTTCTTCATCAAGTGAAGAAGATGAAACAACTACTTCGGTTCAAATAATTGAATTAAAAGATGGAGAAGAAGAACTAAATGTTTTATTCAATCATAAGCTCAAGGTTCCCTATATAAAAGCCCCCTCCCTAGACAGCCCCCCTCCCTAGACGCCTGCTCAAGGTCACCATTATATAAGCCCCCTCCCTATGCGCCGATCATCATTCCATCACCGACTCTCCAATAATGAACAACTCTCCATTGGCCCGAATGAATTCTAGTTTTGAAATAAACTCTAGGGAAGAGTTACAAGACATTTTTAATATTTTACAAGAACTTGTAGATAATTTTACAACCATCAAAATGAATTTGGAAATAACATACGATTGTCCTATTTGTGATAAGATTGAAAGTTCGGACGAAGACAGTTTACTAAATCTAACTCCTGCACCATCTGACACTACTGATGGTAATAATGAACAGCAAAATATTTCCCCCACCACTTCTTTGTAATTCTTCGTTCCCCCCACCACTTCTTTATTTAACTAACATTTCTCGCTTTCACTTCTCATTCCGTCTTCAACTTTTGAACTATCAACATCACTTGTTTTAAAATTTCAAACACTACAAAATCATGATGGATATGATGGATGAAGTTCCCTTCATAACTAGAATGGAAGAGGATAAATTGAAATTGGAAATTAAACGATTGGAAATGGAACGGGAAAACCAACTCGAAATGTTACGTTTGTTCAAGCTTTTCAAATACATCATCTGGGGACTCTGCGTTTACCTTCTCATCGTCGTTGGTGTTTGCATTTACAACTCTGTAGTTCATCACAAAAGTTCAACTTGTTTAAACTCTGCTGTTGCACATTAATTATATGTTCACAAATAAAATTCAAAATTTACTTCAGCCTATCCCACTATCACCAACTAGTTCAACTTTGAACTATTTCTGGTAGTAGTTGGGTAGGCTTTTTTAAAACTTACTCTGAATGACCTTGACATACTTTCCAGGCTCCAGTTATAACTGTTGAATTTCAATTTTGAACTAACTCTTAATTCATGCCCAATTCTACTTCAAATTCAGGGCATATGCTCTCGCCATCTGCACCCTGCAGCTGCCCTGGCAACTGACACCATCTGACCCCTGCAGCTGCCCTGGCAGCTGACGTCACTTCCGGTTTAGAAGTGGCTTTTTCCCACTACTATTAGTTAATAACAAACCATTAGGTAGTGACCAAATTAACAATTATCAATCAAGGAGGTAAATCTAAAACCATAAATTCTACCTTATTTTTTGAAATTCCTTATTTTAGTAATAGTTGAGACGAAAAATCTCCACCACAAACGGGGACTATTGTTGTATCCTGCAGCATTGGCAACACTTGCTGGTAACAAAGAGTAATAGTTGATTTTTTAATCAACAAAAACTCTTTGGCGACTTCCACGGATGTCGCAGAAACTGACACCATTGCTTTAATGGGATGTAGTTCACCTTTGGCACTACAGTCATCTTGGTTCGTGTTACCAATACTAAATCCAACACATTTCAGTCTACATTAAAGCAAGTTTGAAACAGTTCCGTAAACGCTGCATACTGTTACAAATCAAGACGGCTACATTACTGAGTTCTTCCATACACCACAAGTCTCGGTGTAGTTTATAAAAGTGGGAAATATTTTCATACATATTGGTATAACTGCTAAGAGATCAGTCATGTGACCACTTAAATTAAGGTATTGACGGACGTACGACAATGATCATTGGTGCTGTTCTGGAGGGGGGCGTTTCCGTAATGCGTTCATATGGCACAACGGCCAAGTGTCACGTAGGTCAATTGGTTCCCCCTGTTTATTTAATTTTTAATATTTAATTTCAAATGTAGGACAAATGGCACGACGGCCAAGTGTCATGTAGGTCAATTGGTGGCCCCCTATGTATTTAATAATTATTATTTAATTTTAAAATGTAGTACAAATGGCACAACGGCCAAGTGTCATGTCGTTCAATTGGTAGGCCACCGATTTCATTGACCGACGATTATGTTCGAAAGAACCCCGAGTTCGACTTCAAACTTTCCCAGAGTAGATTTTGGGCGCAATTTGTAAGGTCAAGTTCGTTTTTAAGTTATTCTGTAACTCAATGAGACGTAATTTAATTTCCCATAAGAAAGGCATTGTGGTAGTGATGGCAAACTTTCATGAAAAATCGATTTTTCGATATATCGATGTATCGAAAGAGTAAAATCGATCTCGATTAAAAATCGTGGACAAAAAATCGATGTTTTAAGAAAATCGATTTTTTTATCGACGCTTTTAAATTGACTATAAGTTATACCAAGAAGTAAAAATATAACCAACAAATATTCAATTAATACTATTAATATGACGTATTTGTAGTCAATGGTCACACCTTTAATTATAGCATCATTGACTAAGGATACAATTTAGATGTATAGTCAATGATATCATTGATTTTGTAGGTAAAATCAATGATTGGCTTATATATCCTCTACGCATGTAAGGAATACACTACATTATTTGGTTTGAAATAAAATAGAGTTATGAAAATAAACCATTATTTGTTTATTGAGAAGATATATTAGATCGTAGACTAAAACAAAATGATTTAAATTACCGTACTTCAAATGATGTAAGAGCTAAATTGCGTATAACATCGCAAGACTGGAGTAAACAACAAGCGTCTACAGCCTGACAGCCGAATATTGCAAAAAAAAGTGGCCAGCAGATAAGGATAAGAATAAGAAAGTGACAAAATTACGGTAAAAATTACAGCTGTTTTGATTATCAGCAGCAGAAGACCGAATAAAGTAAGGTTATGTTTCCCGTTTTTGTGTTGTGTTTGTGTACTAATATAGTGTGTTCATTCATCCATTAGAAAAAGTTTTAAAAATAATTTTCATGTTGTCTTTTTTTCCCCAAATTTTGAAAACTTTGTACACAACTTGATTAATTTACGAGTACCGTAATTTAAAGTTCATAATTGATCTGGTATTTTATTCCACTTTGCATCTAATCTAATAAACTAAATTTCGATGATTGTTAATATTTAAGTCAAGGAATTTATTAATTTTATTAATTAATTTTGTAATTTATTTATTTATTTGTAATTTTTATTTATTAATTTTGTAAGCTACTCTGTTGAAATTGAATGAAGATAAATATTAATATAAACAATCCAAATTCTTCAGCATTATTATTGAACTAAACCAGTTTTAAACCCCAAAAAATCATAATGTCTAGCATATCAACCTTATATAATTCTACTACTTTATCAGGTCTAATTAATTAGTGAAACAATTATCATTTTTGCAATTTACTGTTTTAAACTGTACCCAACAGAAGACTTGCTAATTAGGTAGGCCTATGGTAGGATTCTGTAGTTAGGCCTATTTAGAAGTATTTAAACCTGGGTCTCAAGTTCGTGTTCAAAAGTTAGAGGCTTTACAAATTTAAAGTACATATATCCTCGTAGGTAATAAATTATCTGGTTGACTTTAAAAACTGGAATCACTCCTTGAATCAGACTAGTAGTGAATGACGAAACTCCATTACTACTCCACCGTTATTATCTAGGTATGTTAAAATTTCGATTTTGCGATCATGTTGCGTTTTTATTGATGATAGGCCTATAATTACGATTTTATCCCCTCATTTGGTTTTGTTCTAAGATAGGCTAGTTAAGTTTAAATATAGCTTTTGACAGTAAAACAAATATTTTGCAAACAAGTAACTGAACAATAACAAAAACAAGTACAAATTTCAAATTTTAAATGTAGCCTATTTATTGTATCAACGAAGAATACAGAATAAACTAGTACCTAATTTTATTTTGTAGGTGTATCTTAATTGTGAGAAGATGCAGACTTCATTTGACCTAAAATGGCATCACACAAATGCTGCCAAATATGAATGAGAAAGGTATTTTTTCCCAATTGATTGAGGGAATATACATTTTTAATGTTTCCATAAACCATTGATTTTGTTGTTAAACATTGCTGTCCATGAAAGTGATAAAGGTTTACGGTTAGATTAGTATTATAATACATTCTTAACTCAGTATGGTTGATTAGATTCAGTTTTAATCGCAAAATCGAAATGTTAACATCTATAATAACGGGGAGTATGATAACAAAGTTTCGCCATAATGAATTAAGCTGTCGCCTAAATCTATAGATATACTGATTTTTAAGCAGCTAGCTATTAAGGTAGCCTACAACTAATAAAAATCACGTTATAAAAAATATATATAATTTCAGAAAAAAAAACTTTAAAATTTGTCCCTAAAAGGGCTAATTACCATAGAACTCTATATAGGCCTACCCAGGAATGCTCACACCGTTATGAGAACCCTCAACCGAGTGGTTGAACTGGGTGGAAAAAAGGCAGACACAAGAACGAACAAATTACTGTTTCAGGCAGAGAAGCTCCAAGTAGCGGTTGTACAACCACGTGTTTTCCTCTCACTGCCACACTACTACTAGTGCTATTGGCAAACAAACTGTGGGGTGCTTTAATCACTATCTGACACGTTTATTTACGAAAATAGTAAAATATTAATCAATTTGTACTGAGTCTTAAGTAAAAAATACTCCATATTGTAAGAATAGAGTTTCTAAAACGGTCTAGATATCATTCCGGACATCAGAAATAGACACGAATCTCTGATATCTTCAGCAAAACACCATGTAGGCCTACATGTCTACACATTTTTTCCCATGAAAATCTTTCTTTTTATTAAAAAATGTTAAATCAAGATTTAAATTAACTATCTACAAATTTGTCGCTTACAGTTTTTCCTGCTGTAGTTATGTTAAGACATATTCTTAGATAATGGGATTTTCAAGTTAAATATAATGGCTAAAATATTTACATTCTCGCACAAAAGCTTTAGTTGCTTACTTTGCATTTCTGCCTTCAGAACAGGGGTTGCGGTTTATGGTTCGATTTTTGCCTTATGATTCCAGGTGTTATATTTGTGCTCCCTGTTGAGTGTTACAGAGTAAGTACTTCTAATTCCAAGAGTCTGATGAAATGCAGCATCCTGCATATGAGCTCCTCTTAACATGGGAACCCAAGTTTCCTCATCATTACACCCAGAGTTCTCTCTCAAACTGCCAAGCCTATGTAGTCGAACTGCATGTGCTCTGTACTTTCATCTGATTGCCCATACTCGCGAGTACCTGTTGAAGAGCCCTACGTCCTGCAGTGCCCCAAGTTACCTCTGTGTCATTTACCACCTCTGTTATGGTACTTGCATAATGAGCCTCCTCTCCTAACTGTAGGAAGTCCGATGTAACATACTAAGGTGGTGTGTAAGTCGCTTGTGAGAAAATCTGGCCCGGTCTTATAATAATCCCTTTTTTGCCCATGATATGACATTTGGCACACATACTCACCAGGAATACCAATGTAAATTTTAGTAAAATAATAATAAAAAACCATAACAAAACAACATAACTTCCTTAACAAAACAAAATTCACAGCAGATACCTATTACAGTCCAGCTACAAAATATCCACTTTGTTCATGATAAGTCATTAGCAGGGGTAGAGTTCTGTATACGCCTTATAATATTTAATTTAATGATATTAGCAGACAGATGGAAAGTAAATTGATCGTATTTGTTTTACATTATGAAACTGTTATAATGTAGGTATTGTAATGCTCATTGTCATTGTATGCTATTTATTAGAGATTTTTTGCAATGTACAATAATTTTTTCAATAAAAGCTAAACTCTATTATTTTGTTTTATATCAATATTTTTTTGTTAAAAATAGTAGCATTAACTCTATACATTAACTGAATAGACTTCCCATAGTACAGAAATGTTTGAAACCAATTTACACTTGCAGCATCAACTGTGTTACAAGTGAAATAAGATGGTAAATCACTACCACTCTTCTTACCCAAGGATGAAACATTTTGCCATCTGAAGGTTATAATTATATGAGTGGTTTTAGATCTCGAGCCTTTTAAATTTTAAGTTATTGGTTCAATCTCACTAAAAGCTTTTTACAGGTTGGAAACTGGACCCAGCTGCCATTAATTGTTGTAAACAAAAAAATTTAAAATTTACCCTTTAGTACTTCAAAACCCCTTAATATTTAAAAAAAGAAAAATGTGGAATTCGGGAGTTAAACCAAAAAAGTGACAGAGGTACAACATCAATTCTATTTCCAAAGTAACTATTTTATGATACAATTTTTTATGGAGAAATAATGGATGGACAAGGGACGGGGTCGGGTTACTTTTCTAAAAACATTGGTCTGTTGTATCTAGGTCCTCATCAAGATAAAAATGTTCGATCTGAGACAAAACGCAAATAAAGTCAATTTTAGTATATTTATCGAAAGCCATGAGCACAGATACACCGAGCCACCTGTACAGAGTCAATTTGAGTATATTTATCGAAAGCCATGAGCACAGATACACCGAGCCACCTGTACAGAGACATTTTGTATTCAGAGGCATAAATAGCTAAAAATACCAAACTAACAATAATAAACTTTATTTACACAAAGATGAGAAACATGTAAATTAGTTCATTCTAAAATTGTAAATAAGTAGAAATATTTACAAAGTTTAAAAAAGATGAACAAAAACATATCGTCGCCTAAGAAACAACACCGCCTAAGTGACAAAATGCAAACTTTTCAGGAGAGCCAAAAAACTCGCGAGGGATATAGGCGGTGTTGTATTACATGAAGAGTACGATATAACTCCGCCTATCTCCAAAAAACACTTTAAGCTATTAATTTGACTCTTAAAATGTTTGTTTTATAACCAAGACGATAACTAACACCATCTATGATCTTTTAAAATTCAATGGAAATCAATCAAAACGGTAAATAATTTTTATCTTATGCAGAGTGACATCCATCTCTTGTTGACTACCATGCCAGAACAAAACTGGTTGAAGTGGACATTGGCGGTATTTTTTTAGTTAGTGAGATAGGCGGTGTTAGAAGAATCACGATAGCAGCGAATTCTGTTGGATTTTCACTAAACTACGTCGCCAGGACGTGTAAAATGCATACGTTTCCATAGAGATACAAAAATCTCAATTTTGCCAAAAATGTCACTTTGGCGGTGTTGTTTCTTAAGCGACGATATTAGATAAATTTGTAATGAAACTTAGATGGAAATAACTGAAACACAAATATTTTGACGCTAAAAAAATTCTTAATTTATAATAATTAATATTAAAACATAAAATACAATTGGATGTAAATAATTCAACATAACATGGTTCATTGAAGACCGTCCGATTTAAATCTTTTAGTAAGAAGAAGGTTTGATTACATTAATTCTGTGAGGTAGTGTTGAGTAGAATTGCTGCTTCATTATCCAATTCAAGGTCTGAAACAAAAAAATACATAAAGTCCAGGGGTTTGCTTTATTTACAATTACTACACATTTCATCTGGCAACATATAGTTTGATGGCAGATCAACAAACTGCACATTGGTTTGTATGCTGGACTTCGGAACCATGGCAGTCATTTTTCCAGTCGAATCCCAGTTATTCCGAGTACTTTTCACTAGCACAATTTTCCTGAACTTTTTAAGTCCTCACCCTCTCCTTTAAGTAACATGTTCATACAGAAATCTAGCCAATGTGGATGAGGTAAAATGAGGCAAAAAAAAAAAAAAACTGATACACATTTTTTGACATTTTTCATATTTTGTTAGGTTATCATCGATGTAATTGTCCAAGACACGCATTTGACAAACTTGTTGAGGAGTTATATCCAAACCATTGTAAAGGTCTCATCCCCATAATGTTGGGATATTTTTTATTTCTCCTCATTACATCTTACATAATTGGCTGTTTTCCTTAAATAGACCCTGTCTCTAAATAATAGTCAATGCACTCCAAAAACAGTTTTTTTTTTTTTTTTGCATTAAAGCAGCCTTGAATACCTAGTCGTAACAGCCTCTAGTGCGGCACCACCAGAAAAACACTTAATGCTCCAGTATTTGGCAAATAAACCACTTTATGAAAAGATTGATCTATTTTTATAAATAGATCAACTTATATTTTATCTATTTTTATAAATATATCAACTTATATTTTGAAACTTTGCAGCTCAAAATTCATTTACAGCCCAAATTTACTTTCTTACAGTATTTGATTAACCATGTGTACGGACGGCCTAGAGGTAATTTTCTTTTCTAACTCACTTGCAAGGTTTTGTGATGTGGTTTTAGGTAGGCGTACAGTAGACTTGTCTCGACGACTACAGACTGGCATGACTGACTGGGGGCTATCGCAGGGTCTTTGTCCTCAATATCTCCACTTTAATCAAATCTAAAACATAAAGATAGTTGTTTGAGTCTCATAACGAAACTGAACATGGTAACTGAAAACCAATATGATTTTTCCTCATTTGTTAGTAACTTAAATAATAAATAATTCTACTGCATTAAAATGAAAATTTATTGGCATGTAGAAACAACTACACGTCAGAATTGTATAAACATACAGCTAGCTAGAAGTAAACAATACTGTGATTTTATTAAAATACAACTAACAGTAATACAGTACCGTACAACATTTTTGGCATCAAACACTCTGAATCAACTGTACAGAAAGCCTTTTTTCCTATTCATAAACTTGTTTATTTCCGATCCTTTACAATCACTGTTACTGTCAAAAATATATCTAACTTCATCTATTATTTCTGATTGGCGGTATGGGTCAACAGTTATAGTGCAATACCAATTAAACAAGTTCTAACAGGAAAAACATTGTTTTTTTCTTAATTTAAGTTAGCTCTAAAAAACATTTTAGGTGACTTAGCTGAATCGAAAAATAGCCTACTAGCCCATGGACACAGAAAAATGATGTAAAAAATATACACTAGTTCCCTAAAACACCAATAATATAGTACTCAGATATTTTATACCGTATGGTATATTTAATGTCGTTTAAAAATTTTTTATTTAAAATTAGTAATTGTCTGTGTGCTTTTAAGTAGACACTCCCATAAAAGCCCGATTTTGGAAGTCACAAAAACTAATAACGATAATAACACAAGTTATCATCAGCTAGTGGCAACATCCCACAATGCCACCTAGCTGCATACCCCGCAATGCCACTTCCCTTCCTACTACCTGCTCACTTGCTCAGACATGCCTATCTGAGGCAGGCAGGTTCTAAGTTTAATCTGGGGGCATCATCTGTCATGTAAAACTCACCTCTCTGCTTGACAGAGTGGAGTAGCCTAAGTCGAAGGCTGTCGGCCTGTGGCAGCGAGTTTATTTTTTGTTTGCAAAGAGTAGGCCTACGTTTTTCCCATTTTTCTTAGTCATTGTTTTCAGCATTTACCTGAAAATTCAATGAAATGTAAGATTAATCTTATTATTATATTATATAAATTACCAGCACATTGATTTCTCATGAGAAAAAGTAAGGGAAAATTGAGTGATTTTTTTAAGCCTATATACTGAATAGGGCAAAGTTATCCAAAAGACAAATAAATCTGGATCATTATTATTGTTGTGTCTCCTCGGTTAATTTCTAATAAAATTAAAACTTCCTACTCCAGTGCAGAAACAATCAAGTTAAGTCCACTTCTAACAAGGAAAATCTACCACTACTGTTAACTACCTATTCAAAAGTAGTTTAATCGCGAAAAGAGTCTCAAGAAAAAGTCAGTAAGCACAAAGAAGTAGGCCTTTTGAACTGTTTGTCACCCGGGAAGATGTTCACAAAACAGTTTATGGGAATGCAATCGGCCTGGCTCAGGGGGTTTTTAGGATAAGACAGGTGTAGTTTCTTAACTAGGCTAGGTACCATATCAAGTGAAAATACCGAGTACTGTCAAATACAAAATATAGCTGACAAAATTTATACTAAACTAATAAACTATCAAAACCTAAACTAATCTATATATTAATAGGCAAGCATGTTTCTTTTTGTCCTCCTTTTTTCTCAGCTTGTGAGCATCGTAAGAAAAACTGAGGGCTGCACTTCCGCAGACGCCCGGTGAACTATCGAATGAAAATTATCGACGAGTCGATCAATATATTGGTTGTATTCAAATGGTAAGTTATTGTATCTTTTATGAATATATGTTAGTCGTAACTCAATGTATCATATGGTAGTTTATAAATAAAGTAAGTTTTTAGCAAATATTTTATTATATTGTAAGTTAACTAAGTTGATTAAAAAGTATAAACACCAAACATGATTAGGTTCAACATAACCTACAGTCAATATTTTAACAAAAAAAAAACAAATAACAAAATATTCAACCTTTAAAAAACATCTTATATTATGAGAAAACATCCCTCTTTTTCAATTACTGGAATATAGACTTTTTGTGGCATTAAAAAAATAAAAAAATGGATCAGCTGCCAACATTTAAACGTTTCTTTTAAAGAGGTATTCAGCTAGGCCTAGATGCGGTCGGCTAGATGTTAGATGATTTGAGTCCTGTTTTCAATTAGGCCTACTTTGTATGGCCCTTCATGACAATTCTATGGTTTGAGTGAGAACAGATGTTATTGGATCTTTTCAGTACCCGATATTTTTATACTGAATTAAGCTTAGGCTATGGATAAATTTGATTGTAAGTTACATCTCGATAATTTTCAGTCGATATATCAATCAAATCGATCAATAATTTTTATTTGATAGTTCCACCGGGCGTCTGCGGAAGTGCAGCCAAACTGAGCATAAGTTACCATTAGAAAGGTGGTGTCCTGCAGATGAGCAGAATCACATTTTAATTCACATCGGCCCCCGGGCTACACCCTAGAGGCTTTAAAAGTTTGAATGCAAATCTTATGGAAGAAGGTCAATTGATTGAATTATATACAAACATATAGCATATAAAATATGTTAGGCTATATTAGGTTCTTGTATTTGAATCTAACTTAGCCTAAAAGTAAGAATAAAAAGCTGAACAAAGATAGAGGTATAGTTTTAGTGATTATTTTTGTTATTTAAGTATATTTTGAACCGATAGTTTAACTTATATGAGACAAATCAATCTTCTCGACTGATATTTTCATTCAATAAGTTAGAGGCTTATGGTAGCCTAGTGAAAAAAACGACATCCAACAGGACAATCGAAAAACAAGTCTTAAATAACTAATATTATTAACTGACTATCAACTTAATCTGGGTGAGCTAGGCTATTTTTGATGGTGTGAAGTTTATCTATTGATTTAATGCTTTATATTGAAGAACCGGAATAATACCGGTAATTTTATGAGAACAACAAAGGATAACATAAAAATGGGGAAGCTATTTGTGGTACGCCAACGTTACAAACCTCCTCATACAACTTTAAAATAATGGGTACAAGACATTGCCCTACACTAAAACACAAGAACCATCCTTAGCCAAGCTAGGAAAACTGAGTGACTTTTTGTCATCTAGTTTTGACATACCATGAGGACTACTTGTTGACTGTATTGACTATATCTGAGCTAGGTAATCAATCATTGGGGCCCTTTTTACGTACGTAGTTACAGTTATGATTTTAATGTTTTCATAAAAACCACCTAGAAAAAGACAGCAAGTCCGATCAATATGGGTAGGCCTGCCGGCTGACGTGAACGTCGTTGGGCTTGCTGCTCTTACTTTAATTTTCCAGTTTAACCGAATTTAGCTATTTTTACAATCCAAAATAGCAACACACTTAATATTTAATTAGTTGTTAACAATCTGTGCACATAAGTTTAATCTTGCTCTCAATTTTTATACCCAAAAACTTTAAAAAACCGTGGTGAAGAATTCAAGATGGCCATCTGCAAGGAGTGATGTGGACCCGACGCCGACTTCAATCCAGTAACTATACCTTTTCATCGTCCTCATAAATTCTGCTAATGTCAATTAACCATTTTTTTCTTTGCATAAATTATTTTTACTATCATTTCTACACATTGCTAATTAATAATTCATCCACCTCTGTTAAATGCAACATGTGCTTTGTATCAGTTTGCATTGTTAGAACACGAAAACGCATTTGACCTGTTGCAATAGATTACAACTTTTGCTTATGTTACACTGGTATCCTTTCTTTTGCCTGATAAATAGTAAAGTCTCCACAAGAAATCAGCCATTTCACAAGATTTAACTTCAACAATTATTTGCCAACATCACCTCAAAATTTTTTCTCAATTTATTTTAAGTTAGACATAGGCCTTGGCCTATCCGTAAACTTTGAAGTATTTAGTCTTAGATTAGTTTCAGTAGATTTATTGTTAGTTTCAGTTTTCTTTTTCACGAAATTGCAATGGTAGTACAAGATAGGCCTATTTCTGCTGCCTGTGGCACGTGTAAGTGTATCATAGATGACAATAAGCAAGCATCTATTGAATGTAGTATATGTCAAACTTGGACTCACTCCATCAAAAAATGCAGTGGCCTTAAAGCTAGTATATATAAATTAATTACTGCAAAAGACACTTTTATCTGTCCGAACTGTGTACAATTGTGTAGGGAAGCGAAGGCCAACTCCCTAAAACATGGAGAACGTGACACATCCTTAGCTGCTAACCTTAAAAAACTTGAAACAACAATCTCTGAACTCGAACAACAAAAAAATCAGCTCTTAAAGCAACTTCAACTTAAGAATGAAATCATCAGTAAATTAGAGTGTAGGCTAGGCTCTGGTGTAACTATAGATTCAGTGGTAACTGGTCAATCAACACAATCAGTAGAAGTAAGTAGTATTAAGTTAGCGGAAACTAGGCCAAATGATCTGACTCAATCAAACTTAAATTTAAACGTAGTCTTAAGCAACTCCGATAGCCCTTTCAATGTAACGCAACAAACCAATGTAGGAAAAACCAGTGTGCCTCATCAAAGTGAACAAAGACTCAAAAAGGGAATTAAAATAAAGCTTTTTAGTGACAGTCATGGTAGGGGATGTAGAGATAGACTTAATAACCTATTGACGGAAGAAAGGGTGCACAGCGATGTGGTTCTTCCGGGAGCCCCACTGGCATCCGTTTTGGACGAGGTCAGCTGTGGTATTGATGACGTTGATATGGTGATCATCCTTGGCGGAGTGAATTATATCACCAAGCGCAGCCTGCATGAACTGGACACACTCATTGATGATTTGACCGGCCCCCTCCGGAACAAGGAAGTCCTTTGGGTAGAAGCTCCACTTAGGTTCGATATTGGTCAAAGTGGCAGGGAATTAATTCAAATACAAAATCGCCTAGTTTTAGAAAAGTGTCGCTTGAACAACTGGGGTTTTCTCAACATTAACACATTATTGAATAGATCTGATTTCAATTCATTTGGGCTTCACCTCAACAATAAAGGGAAAAATTTAGTGTGCGGCTTGATTGCAACCTACATTAATAGTAGTATCTGTGAGGAGAGTGCACTGGTAATCGTAGAAACTCCAAAAAACTCAGTTCCAAATCCCGTAGGTTAGTTTTTAGATCAAACAAGTTTAGAAAAAATTCAACCAAAAGTAGTCGTAAGTTTTTTAAAATTATCCATCAAAATGTACAAGGTTTAGGCAATAAGACAGAAGTCATTGAGAATATAATTTTGGAGGAGAATCCAGATGTCTTCCTTATCAGTGAGACTCACTGCACTGAGGATGAGGTTCGGAATTTTTCCTTGCACAATTTCTCTCTTCAATCATTTTTTTCCAGAAAGCATGCTAGAGGAGGAGGTGTTGCGATTTTTGTCAACAAAAACTCATCTTTACAAGAAGTCAAACCCTTAGAAATAGGAAGCAGTCTCTCTCTCGAGTTGTTTTTCGAAGCAACTGAACTGCAATTCACAGTCGAAAATGAAATCTTCATCATATCCTGCATTTATAGAAGTCCCATTTCAAGTAACATTGATTTTTTCAACGAAATGTTAGATGAATATCTAAGTAGGCTAGTATGCATCTCAGACAACTTGATTGTTGGAGGTGACTTCAACATTGATCTGCTCAAGTCTGATAGGAGGAGCAAAATTTTCTTGGATGAAATGAAAGCCTTCAATTTAAAACCAACAATTAACGATCCAACAAGAGTCACAGCGACATCTGCCACCTGCATTGACAACATTTTCTCTAGTTATCCCATAAGTTCTTCTGTTTTATTCACGCATATTTCCGACCATCATGCAGTTGTAGGTATCTTCAAAACTTTTTCCAACACTCTCAAGAAAAGAATTCAGTCCAGAAAAATATCTCACTCAAATATCCAGGAGTTCAAGGCTCGTTTAAGGATGGAGGACTGGAGGGAGGCGTTGGGTGGCGATGATCTGGACCATGCTGTAAATCACGTCATGGATACCATTTCGTACCACTTCGACGCCTCTTTTCCTTTGTCCACTTCCAAACTCAAGCACAAAAAATCAACGAAACTTAGCCAGAAAAAGGTTTTTAGTCAGGAGGTGGTTTCTGCAAAAAGCAACATGGTTGAGTCCTCCAAAAATTTTTCTGAACACAGAACTCCGGAAAATGAACAACATTATAGAAACACCAAAAAGGCGTTTAGGAAAGTCGTCAAACAACACAAAAAAATTGAACTTGAAAACAGATTGCGGCAATCTGATTGCATTTCAAAGGAATCATGGAAAATCATCAATGAGAACAGGCCGTCCTCCAAAAGTGTAGGGTCTCACTGTCCCATCAGGGTGGATGGTCTGGAGATCTCTGATCCTGTTTCAGTTAGTAATAAATTCAACGAATTTTTTGCTTCAATTGCAACCAGAACGGTTCAACCTAACTTAACTCACACTTTTAATGCAGGTACAATAGTTACTGACAGTATTCTCAATGACTTCACTCCTGTTAATTTAAATGACATTGTAAAGCTTTTCAAACATTTTAAGTCAAAAAGTTCATTTGGTATTGATGGGGTGTCAATGAAAATCTTGAAAAACTGTGTAGACGAACTTGCTGTCCCTCTCATGCATTTGATCAACCTGTCATTGAGAAAAGGTGTTTTTCCAGAAAGATTCAAAACCTCAAAAATCAAGCCACTCTTCAAAAAAGGAGATCACAAAGACATGAACAATTTTCGTCCAATCTCTCTGCTTCCTTCAATCTCAAAATTTTTTGAAAAAGTTGTATATGACCAGATCATGGCATATATGGAATCAAACAATCTCTTTTCTTCAAAACAGTTCGGTTTCCGCAAAGGAAAATCAACCAAGCTCGCTTTGGTTGAGTTTGTCTCCGAATGCATACGTGCTGTGGACAGGGGCGAATGTGCAATTGCATGTTTTGCTGATCTGTCAAAAGCATTTGACTGCGTCGACATTGAAATTCTTCTCAGGAAAATTCAAAACACGGGAATCTTCGGAAAAATTTATGATTGGCTACGTTCTTACTTGGGAAATCGTTCCCAGGTAACGGAAATCATCTCAAACAATGAAATCTTTCGTTCAGAAAAATCACCAGTTAAATTTGGGGTGCCTCAAGGATCAATTCTTGGGCCCCTACTTTTCCTGATCTATGTGAATGACTTGGATGGTGTTGTCCCTAACAATGATCTTTTCATGTTTGCGGATGACACAACCATTCTGGTCAGTCACATGGACAGACAATCAGCCGAAATCGACGCAAACATCAAAATCAACAATGTTGCCCAATTTTTTCAGGAAAACAAACTTTCAGTCAACCCAAACAAAACTAACTTCATGCAAATCCAAACAGTCCAGAGTACAAACTTCAGTCAAACTTTTCATCCAAACCTCTTTATAGGCGATAACGATTTGAGTCACGCGGAGGTGGTTGACTTCCTTGGTGTCAGATTGGATTGTAATCTGACATGGGAGCATCAAATCGACAAAATTCATTCAAAGATTTCTTCCTCAATTTTCATTCTCAGAAATTTTGCAAAATTAGGGATCAAGAGTCTTTCCATGCTAGTTTACCATGGCCTCATTGAGACCCACCTCAGGTACTCTGTTATACTCTGGGGGATGGCCAACAAAACGTCGGTCAATCGTCTTTTTGTTTTGCAAAAGAGGGCGGTGAGACTCATTGCTGGCCTCAAGGCTGGTGATCACTGCAGAGAGGCGTTCAAAAGACTCAAAATATTGACACTTCCCAGTCTTTACATTTTTGAAGTTGTTCTGTATGCTAAGGTCTACGGACATCCAATTGTCCGTGATCATTCACATAATACTAGATTTAAGAACCGTTTTGCAATTTTCCACAATACAAAAATGTTTGAAAAGCAACCTTTTTATGTTGGAAACAAAATATTAGATTCTCTTCCATCACATATTACCAACTGTAATAGCCTAAGTACATTTAAGAACCAACTTGAAAAGTTTTTGATCGAAAAATCTGTGTATGAGGTGGATGAATTATGTAAGATCTAAAGTAAATCCTGTCTCAATGAAAGATAGAATAGAATTAAGTAAGCAGAATTTATAATTCTGTCCTGACATATCCCATGCCCTACACTACTGGGTCAACGGGACGAAGAGGAAGCACTGTAAGCACTGTAAGCACTACGGTAAATAAAGAAAAGAAACTGGATAATTTACCGGAGCTCTTTTTGCAGTTCATATGCCCGTTAAATCCATGAAATGCCTTGCAAAAGGCAGCAGTTACAATTTGAATCTACAGAATTATTAAACATACCAAACTTTCTTACGTTACAAAGATCCAAACAACCTTTGTAAACAAATACAAAACAGACGATACTAGTAAAATGAAATGACATTTGGCGCTCGAGTTTGGTGTTCCTTCTTCTTCTTATGTGCTCCTTCTTCTTCTTATCTGCTGACCACTTTTTTTTGCAATATTCGGCTGTCAGGCTCTAGACGCTTGTGGAGTAAACACAGTTTTTGTTTTAAGCTATAGAATTGGAACATGTATTGGAAAGCTAGACAAACACAAATTCATATAAGGTCAATGGAGTCGGGAATTTATACATGTTTGAACGTCATTTAAGGACTATTAAAATATTTTATTCTACTATCGTTGGTTACCTACCGATCTTGAACAGAACCGTAACAGTATAATCTTCGGTAACCAAGTCTCTGTTTTTCAATTAAATTTTAATAATAGCAAATTTTAACAAAATCAAAGGATGAACCCTATTTTAACTGTTTTGTATAAAAACGTAAAGGTATGATAGAGTATACATATACTTTACATGATATTTTGACCCATTCGAAATGAGTGTAGCGATAGTTATAGCAACAATCACGGCCATCTCTATTCTCTAGTAAACTCTACTAGAAATGGCCTTGCACCAATACGATATATAGCCAATACTAAGTTATTTGACTTTGATATTTGGCTCTAATGCAACAAATTTTGAAAATTTAAAGCCAAACTAAGGTTAGGATCTTAAAATATACTGTTTTAGAGGAGTAAAAAACGCAATTCTTTGTCTTTTACCCGACCGATTTTAAAATCGATATTTTTAGTACGAAAAATCGATCTCCAAAAAATATCGTCTTGAAAAAATCGATGTCAAAAAATCGATGTATCGAATGGTAAAAATCGATTTTTCCGAAAAATCGATTTTATTTTGCCATCACTACATTGTGGGCTGTAAATAACGGTGCTTGTGTTGTTTGTTTTCGGACATAGAGTAAGCATGCGTTATGGAAAGTATTTTCTGCCTGTTGTACTGTAACTGCACTAAATATAATACAATTGGATATTTATGAAATATTTTAAAACAGGTAATGAATAGGCCTACTAGAAAAATATATTTTGAATAAACAAATAATAACACGAAAATATTTACTAAAATTATATAATTTGTAAAAAGTAGCTATGGTACGGTAATCAAATATCTTGAATGGAAAAAACTTAAACCTTTTTTCTATGTAGGCTAGTTAATATGTGTATTTGATACATGTGTTATTTATTTATTTTTTAATAGCGTGGAACAAGCGTACTCCTAGTGCATACTTTGACAAAAAATATCATTTTTGGCCTCTTGGTTTCACGGTTAGGCAAAGACCTCCTCCTGTTTTTCTGGAACAAGACTTACAAATCCTGATATATACAATTTGTGCACTCATTGCGCTGGCATTAAATAAACACTTAATAGAAATTAATTGAACTGCTTTGTAAAAACTTTAACGTTAACACTGTTACAAGTTAAACATCATGCAAAAGCTAATAAGGGCCTGGATGGCTTCACGCAAAGTATCAAGAGTGGCAGAAAGCAGCTCTCTGTGATTGGCCGCTGAGGAATAGTTCCTTTTTGTTCAACCACTGAGATAGAATAAACTCTTTTTGAAAAAGAATGTAATTTTCATTGCTATTTTAAATGGAAGAGAGTTTTGCAAGGTTTGAATTAATTAAATTTCCTGTTGTGGCATTCAGTTAGCTGAACAATTATTTATCTTTAAGGAGGGGATTAGGAAGTGTTTATTCTTGGAGGGGAAGGGGGACTTTTTCACGTTCCATTTATCTTACCATACAACGTTGTCTTCACCACAATCCTTGGATTGGGGAGTCGTCATATTTCTTCCTAGTCGGGGTTCACTAAGTGAGCTCTCTTACGAGTTCCGAGCTTACTATACAAAAAGTGACTGTTATAAATGATCCATTCTGTGAATTCCACATTCATACGGGTTTGAGAGGAGGGAGGGCATTGAAGATTGCAGCATTAAGCAGCCCTTCAATTGGCTGCAGCACAGGTCAATGATTGCAGCCTCTCACTGAAACCAAATATGTTCTCCCTGAAGCCCTAAGGGCCTAAAGATAAAAAAAATACTAGCCTATACCGCCATGTTTTAAAGTAACCAAACAGTATTTATTTTTCAAAATAAGTTAAATGTGAGGCTCCATAAATTGTTTTAACTAGTTTATATAATTAAAAAAAAAAACATTAAAAAAATGTACGGTAACAAAAATAATCAAATGATTGCCCAAGCAAGGTAGCATGACACAGTGCTACAGTATGATTCCGTCTTGCGGATTCCAATTGATTCTTTTTGTTAAACGGCCAAATTTGTTTCCTCATGTATGTGAGCTAGTTAGTTTAAAGACTGGCGAAGTGTGAGAAAAAAATAGTAATTATTATTTTCTTTGATTTTTTTTGTGCTTGAGGCACAGCACAGATTAGATAAGCCTATAGTCATAGTGCCTGAGGAATTATTAGGTATAGGAGCGAATCCGCGAATCGTTCTTTTTCTTTCCCTCGAAAATTCGATAGATGGTGTTCTTTTGATATTACAGAGAAGCTGCATGGATATGAAATTTAGTCTGCCAATGGCAAAATAAAACGAATAATAGAATAGAATGTTTGTGTATGCTGTAATTTAGAGGTTAATATATATTATTATTTTTATTTTTATTTTAACAAGCCGTTATTTCAAGAAACAAAGTTATTCTCGTTTATAATATTTATTGTTCAAATTATTAAGCCTATCCTTCAAATTAGGTACCAAGCATTATAAAATCGTAATTTGTGTCAAATAGGCTATAATGTGGGTAGGCCTATGATAGGCTGAGTAGGCCTAATCCATTTTGATTACTACAACTGACCTAGGCTGTCATGGGTAAGAAGAGAAACTATTTTATAGATATTTATTTATAGATTAGTTATAATTTGCTATTAATAATAGCCTAGTTAATATTTATAGCTTATATAATATATTTGTGAAAGAGCTATAGAAATAGTAAACATTGTAGCAAACTATGTTTTTCATAGTGACTCTCACTTAACTAATAATACTATGTATTGGTAATATCTCAAAAATTATTTTTATAAATAATGTGGGAATTTAACGATTTGCCCTCCACACGCAGCTGTGACAGTAAAAACCTTTTGTTTTCAAAAACTCATTGTGGCCCCCAGTTTTTTTTATGATTTTGTATTGTTACAGTACATACTGCTAGGGGCAACAGTAGAACACACCCTGGTGGAAGTTTAGGCCTAACACTAGTATCATTCCTAGATTCAAACTTGATCATAAGCGAGAAATTCTGGCACATTGGTGTGAGGTAGGCCTAGGCCTAGAATGGGTGAGCACTAAGGGTTCACTGGGCGGTACTTATAAAAGCTGATACCGTACACTCTTGTTTATTGAAATATTTCTATGTTGTTTCTTTGTTCTAGGTGTTTTGGTTACTTTTATTTACATCACTGCACTAGAAACCAAATTATGAAACTTAAGAAGTTGCTCTGTATTGAATTAGCCTAATTTTGAAGGAAAACCTAAGAAATAGCCTATAGTATGTTAAACGTAATGGTAATTATTGAGTTTAACTACGGCCATCGGAAAATTGACGGCGAAACTTCGTTATCCGTCTCCACCGTTATTATCGATGTGGAAATTTCGATATTGCGATAATATTGCTATTATATCGATGACACAATTACACGATACGATTACGATTTTATTATCTGATTTAGTTTCTCGTTCTAAATAATGAAATAAACCTTTTGACAGTAAAACAAATACCGTATATCTTTAAACAAGTAACTGAAAATAACAACAACAGTAAAAGTAAAAATTGTAGCTAATGTAACTTATTTCACTTACTTCACTTATAGTCTCCGTCCGTGGGCTTCCTTCGAAGCGTTGAACAGGTCAAGGTGCCAACTCTGTCGTTAGCCACCATAGGATGGGTTGGGTTGGGTGAGGTATGGACAAGAGGGGTAACAAATTTTAGAATGCTCAAAGAAGCTATCTAAGTCATAATACGAATGAAGCAAAAGATAATTCTTTAAACCAGTGCGAAAACTATTTGGATTGAGAATGTCAGTTACAAAAGAAGGCAGAGCCTGAAAAAATTTTAGGCCAAGATACAATGGTTTCTTTTCAAAAATGGAGAGCCTATGGTACTCAGAGAATTTATGCTTATGTCTAGTGTTATACTTGTGAGAACGTTGATTGTAACAAGAAAGATCTTGGCTTTTTATGTACATTACCAATTCAAAGATGAAAAGGCATGGAACAGTTAGAATGTTGGATTGCTTAAAAAAATCACTACAATGCTCCCGAGGAGGGAGTTTAAAAATTATACGGATTGCTTTTTTCTGAAGGGTAAAAATACGGTCTAAATGTGACTTACAACTGCCCCATAAGGAGATAGAGTACACAATATGTGATTCAATTAGGCTAAAATAAACTAGTTTTGACAAATTCAAATTGGGATTTAAACAGCTTGTTCTTCTCAGAACAAAGAGCCCCGAGGATATCTTCTTTTCTATTTTTTCGATTTGGTTCGACCATGCTAGACTACCGTCCAATCTCACCCCTAGAAAATCTACAGAATCAGATAGGACCAGCCTATCTTCATCAATGAAGATATCGATGTTTGAGGATGGATCAGCGAGGCTCCTCTGATGCGTCTGAATGCGGAGACACCCCGTTTTTGTGGAATTTAAGCTGAGGAGATTGTCAGAAAAGTACTGAGCAAGCTGATTGATTTTAATGAAAGTGTCCACTTCAAGTTGTTCGACATTTTTATTTTTTGTGAAAAGGGTGGTGTCATCCGCAAACAGGAAGAGACTCTCGTCCGGAACCGTCCCCGGCATATCATTGACATATGCCAGGAACAACATCGGGCCAAGAATCGAGCCCTGAGGAACTCCGCTAGTGACGAGTCTGTCCGTTGAGCGAAAGTTTTTGATTTTTGATTTTGACTGATGTTGAATTTCTGTGAATTGTCGTCTGTTTGAAAGGAAAGATGTGAGCCATTTGAGAGCCAGAGAACTGATTCCAAGTGATTTTAGCTTTTCAACGAGAATTTTTGTATCAACACAGTCAAAGGCCTTGGAGAGGTCCGCATAGCAGCCAATAACGGTCTCACCGGCATCGAGTGCATCGATACACTGGTTAACGAAATCAATTAGTGCCAATTTGGTGGATTTATTTTTCCGGAAACCGTATTGTTTTTTACAAAAGAGTTCATTTGTCTCCAGGTAGCGTGTCAGCTGCTCACACACCACCCTTTCGAAGACCTTGGAGAAAGCTGGAAGGAGTGAGATTGGACGATAGTTTCCTAGCACCGTCTCATCGTCCTTTTTAAAAAGAGGCTTTACTTTGGCGAGTTTGCACTTATCGGGAAAAGTTCCATCAAGGAGAGACTGATTAGTGATGAACAGCAGAGGATCCAAAATTTCCTCCTTGCAATGTTTCAACACCATCATACTTATCTCATCGTAGCCAGAGGAAGTTTTTGCTGAAAATTTTGAAAAAATTTTATCAAGTTCTGGCTTTGAGATTGGTTTAAAGTTATTAAGGCAAGAATGAACAGGCGCGGCCAAAGGGCTGAGTGTTCTGCTGACAATATTTTGTTTTGTTTTTTCAGCAATGGTGACAAAATAAGAATTGAACTCCTCACAAACCTCATTAGGCCTAACCACACATCTATCATCTATATTTAATTTCATATTCTTGGGATCAGTTGAATTTTTATTTCTAAAACTATCGATAATTTTCCAGGCCTGCTTAGATTTATTTTTTGCAGTCAAAAGAGAAGATTCCATCCAGTCAGCTTTGGCCTTCTGGATGGTTTGTCTATAATCGTTTCGGGCACGCTGGTAGTACAACTTATCTAACGGATTCTTTGAATTTTTGAGCCTAGTAAAATGGTCAAACATGATTTGTTTTTTGAGATCAACCTCCTCAGTTACCCATTTACATTTCTTTGTATTATATAATTTAACATTTTTAACAGGACAAGCGATATGAAAATGAAACAAAAAATTCTTAAGAAAACTATCATACATGTCATTTACGTTGTTAGCTTGATAAACCTCCCTCCATACCTCAGTTCTTAGTCTAATTTTTAATTCTTCTAGATTTTCAGGCTTAGTCTCTCTTCTCGAGACACAAACATATTTATTTGTCTCAGCGTAAGCGGCTGGCAGTGAGATATAAATGGCATCATGATCGGAAATTAGAGGAGAAATAACACCCTGTTTGGTGGACTGCAAGTTGGTAATAAAATTGTCAATACAAGAGCAAGTGGTGTCAGTGACCCTTGTCGGCGTTTTTATCGCCAGTGAAAGCCCAAAAGATTTCAGAATGTTGTTAAAAGATCTGAACTTGTTATTCCTGGTCAGGGAATCGATGTTAAAATCCCCGCAAATGAGTACCTGATCTGTAATGCTGATAGCATTAACTAGGAAGAGATTGAGCTTGTCAAAAAATGCAGGCAGGTTTTGATCAATGGGAGACCTATAAAGTGCCCCAATAAAAAAGATTTCCCCATTTAAGTTTAGTTTGATGGCAGCACTCTCAAAAACAAAGTCTTCATTAAGAGGGTCTGTGAAATCGAGTATCCTGAGATCTTTGACAGATGAATTATTATTGCAAAAAATGGCAACTCCACCCAAATGATTGGTTTCCCTCCCATAAGAATGAAGAAGTGTGAAATTGGTCAACTGAAAATTGGCTAAATTATCGGGACTAAGGCCATGCTCACTGACAACAAAAACGTCGGGGTTCTCCTCTGACCTGTAACAAAGAAAAGAACAACACAAAATAAACAAACCAAGTTTAAGTTTGTTGTGTTAGTGTAGCTGTATCTAAATTCAATTCAAATTGTGAGAAGAAGCAGACTTCGTTAGATCTAAAATGGCGTCACACAAATGCTGCCAAATACAAATCAGAAAGGTATT
The DNA here is from genome assembly GCA_030545055.2 of Neoaliturus tenellus. Lineage (NCBI taxonomy): Eukaryota > Metazoa > Arthropoda > Insecta > Hemiptera > Cicadellidae > Neoaliturus > Neoaliturus tenellus. Next base: position 332,704,377 of record CM061531.1, on the reverse strand, counting down.
TTTTTCGCTATTGTATTGAGGGAATATGGATTTAAAATGTTTCCAAACACCATTGATTATGTTGTTATTAACATCGCTGTAAATTAAAGTGACAGAGGTTTACATTTACACTGTTACATTACACTGGAGGGATACATATCTTTTCTTAGTATCCCTTTGTCGATTCGATTGTTTTCATCGCTCAATTTCAATCGCAATATCGAAATTTCCACATCGATAATAACGGTGGAGACGGATAACGAAGTTTCGCCTAATTGATTTTTTTTTCAAAATGTCGGAGATTTTACGCTGATTCCGAAAATGATAGTTTTTCCCTTGGAAAAGCTCGGAAAAACCGGTAATGAATTTTGGCCTTGAATTTATCGCTGTAGGTATTCATATTACCCGGGATGTTAAGCTGATCATGAACATGTAAAAATAATTTCGATCCGATTTTAAATAAGCGCACTTTAAAAAAAAGTGTCTGAAAAGCTATAAGATGAACTATTTTTAAAGTAAGTCATGTGGGCACTAAATTACGCGAAATTTCATGTAGAATATGAATATGTACGTATTATTTAAATACAACAAATATTCAATTAACACGTTGAGTGCGGCAAAGAATATCGGAAATCTTTCTCGCGGGCCTGAAATTTTGTTGTCACAAAATCTTACTTTTTGTCTCCAGAAGTAAAGATCGAGGCGGCAAACTGGCGTTCTTGCATTATTTCACAAAAAAAATGGCGTCCAAAAGTGCAGGTCTCCGGTGACCGAGCCAGCCCGTGCAACGACAATACATGGTTTTTCGTAACACAATATCGAATTTTTAATCAAAAATGTTTAATATAAATATAAGAATGTTCAATATACGGTAATTAAAACTAATATTTACAACTATTTACAGCCTCTTCCACCCTTCCAACCATTGTTTTTTTACTCAAACTTCGTCAAGTACTGGTCGAAGTATGTCTGGTATTGGGGAGTCCATTTTAAATAAAAGGCGATAAAACTAAAATGAAAAAATATTAAACATAATGTTGTGTAACAAAGCACACCAAAACACGGAAAAAACACTTTAAAAAAGAGTTAAAAGCAATTAAAAAATTTTAGGTCAGAATGGACCGGAGCCGGCCCACGGGAAAGGAGGCACAACCGAAAGAAGGCAGGTTGCCCTAGTAAAACCTAATGCATGTATAAACAACTCCAAACTACTCCGCATCCCAGGGCCACACTGACTGATTCATTTCGCCGAGTCACGGCCGGCGACACGTGACTAGGCAGGCCGGCGGGCGCGTTTCGCTACCGGTCACCGGTGACCGAGCTGCACCCAAAGTGTTAAGAGAATAAAACACTTAGAAAACAAATAAAAACATACTGAATCTTACATAAATAAAGCACTAACAATGTTGCAAGTGTTTGTTATTGATGTAGCCTAAGGTATTTGGTACGTAGTACTATATACCTTACATATTAATATAACATACCATAACCTAACTAGGGAACCTAACTTAACCTACGGTAACTAAACCTTACTTAACCTAACTTAACCTAACTAAACCTAACTTAACCTAACCTAACTTAACCATCATGGATACTAACTTCATATGTTCTATTCCATAAACAAGTATATATTCTTATTTCACACAAAATATTGCATAGTTGTACCCACATGATTTTTAGGTTATGTTAGGTTCCTTTGCTAGGTTATGGTATGTTATATTAATATGTAATGTATATAGTACTATGTATTACCTACCTTAGGCCTACATCAATAACAACCACTTGTAACATTAATGTTGGCTAAGTTTCAGTGTGATTTTAATTTTTTTAGAGTTTTTTCTCTTTATTGAGTATTAGTTTGTTTTATTTAAATAATATATACATATTCATATTCTACATAAAATTCCGCGTAATTTGAGTACCCACATGACATACTTTAAAAATAGTTCATCTTCATGCTTTTCCGACACTTTTTCCGCATTTTCCAGCTTATTTAAATTCTGATCAAAATAATTTTTACATATTTGTGATAAGCTCGGTCTACTCCGGTTGTTTTAAATAAGTTACCCACTCGACGTATTTTGGAATAAAAACTATCATTTTCGGAATCAGCGTCAAATTTCCGACAAAAAAATTACCATTTTCTAATGGCAGTAACTAAACTCAATAATTATTTTTATATTACTATCATTCAATCATACTAGGCCTAAGCCTATTTTAAAGGATGTGAGAGAGTTAAGTTAAACACGAAAACCGCTTAAACAAAATTTTCTTTCCTAGGCTGTTGGAATTTTCTATAATATAGCCTATCAACAAGTTGAAAACAACATATGAATCCAAGTTAGATGCTAATTATGTTGTAGATATGGATGAATCTCACAAATTTGGCAATGATTCTGCTTCACCCGAGGACTTGAATTTGGCAGATTATTTGGAAATGGACATAAAAGAGGTATGTATGGTCAAGGTATTAAATTTAAACATCTCTGATTTTTGTAGTCTCTGTTCATGTTCATCGTTATTTGATTATGTTGACTGGGAAGAGTAAGTATTAAGACATAAGACGTTTATTTGTAACTTTTTAACTTACATGTTTACATGCATAGACAAGTCAAGTTGTTTTCACACAATTGTATTCGTCACATATTCTTCGATGAAATAAAAAATTTAAAAATATAATCTGAGATTCAAAGGTATATATATATATAATACAGTGTACATGGCGAGAGATTTCAAATAGCCTAAATAAGTTACTTTATGCTATTTCAATAAATAAATTATCAGGCAGATCAAAATAACACTATAAAGTCGATTACTTAATAAGAATGCATGCAATTTTCCCTTAAATATCTTGTCACTTAAACTAATCACAGCCAATGGTAATCTATTATGTAGCCGAGTGCCCATAACAATGTGTCCGGAACTAGTTTTTTCCAAGCGAACTTGTGGTACATTTAATTTTCTACAGTTTCTAGTGCCAAGACTATGTATATTATTTCTACAATCATAACTACAGTATCCTTATTTTTGTGAGTAAACAAAAGTTGAAAAATATACAAATTTATGATAGTCATTACTCCTAATTCTTTAAAAAGCGGTTTGCAGTGTGCTAATCTATCTTTCTTCATAATTATTCTAATAATCTTTTTTTGTAATAACAATACTTCCTGAATTTTACTTGAACTACCATAGAACATCAAACCATAGCATGCTAATGATTGAAATAACGAATAATAGGCTGACTTAATATAATGAAAAGGTACATAATGGATTAATCTACTAAACAGAAATATAACCCTTCAACTCTATAGTGCCACAGCTTGTCCAAGAGTAGGCCATGATCTACACAATCAAAGGCCTTGCTTAGGTCACAAAAACTGACCCAAGCAAAGCCCCTGTTCTCAAAATCATAATAAATCTTCTCAACAAGCCCTCCAACTGCATCGACTGTACTTCGTGACTTTCTAAAACCAAATTGTGATTCTGTAAACAAACCCAAAAATTCAAAGTGCTTATTGATTTGTTGAAAAATAACATTTTCAAACACCTTGAACAAGATGGGGATTGGAAAATATTGTTGATATTCAAAGTTACACTCCATCCCATACTTCACCATCTAGGGAAAAATGATCTTTTTGTATAGCCTATATGTGCCTAGTTGTTAAATTATGTACCATTTAAATTTCCAACAGGCTCAGGATCCTGTCAGATTATAAAACATTATGAACTACTGAAGGTAATTTTAAAATGCTACATAACATTATCTGGAATTTAAAGTAAAAGCTGTTTTTAACCTTCCAGTGCTATGGAACAATATATCGTCCATCATCTATTTCCCAAGAAATACTAAGCAACGATATCGTTCCTCGCCTTTCATCCAAAAAGTGTGAAGCCACGATATGTCGGCACACCCCTGATATCGATACCCCAGCTTTCATCCTCCACTCAATGATATGGTCAAACTTCCTCAGGTTGTAAATAAACCTAAGGGCACTGGTTTGAAGTCTCGTGAGGATATCAAGATTTTCTTAAGTCAGGGAAAAAGCAAAATCTGGAAGGGCATAATTGATGGATGGAAATATGATTCCCGTGACGATTTCAAGTTTGGTTGAAACGGGAAGAACAAATCTCAACCTGTACAGCATTCTCAACTTCCCCACAACAGTCTTGCAGATATGTTAGTTAAAACCTAATCTCAATTTTAATATTTCTTATCAATGAATATCCCAGGTTTCTCTGATGTGATTTTCATTATTTTATAGGAATCAATAATAAAGCCTTATGTAGATGACAGCGAAAGTGTCAATGAAGAAATTACTGATGAAGATTTTGAAGATGATGATAATGTCTTCATTGGATATTGCTTTGTTTGCAATGATAAAATTGAACGAAGTGATATAATACAATTCCCTCCAGAGGAATTTTCTCCTACCATAAAAAAAGTAATAGAGGGTAAGTAACTTGTTTATTTATTTTTGTAAATGTTTCAATGATTGAGTCAAACAGGAGATAATGTTTTGGTGGAACAGCCTGAATCTTAAGTTTAATCTAAGTAACAATTCAGTCAAATACCTATTACTCAATTATTGTCAATAAATAATCCAAATTTTAAAACTAAATTAAATCAGGGATTAAAATTAAAAATGAAGAAAATTTGATATCAAATCTCTGGTTATCCCAGTCCTAAATGTTCTGTGGCATCCATTTTAGGACAGTGTTCTTCATTTGATAGAACAATAATTTTTACTGTAAAACTTTGAGTGGGACACTGTATAAGGTTTGTAAGATCAATAAAGCTCAAACTAAGGTACTCTCCAGCCTTGAAAGAGGACAGAATTTCTGAGACAACAAATATCCGAGGTTTTAATATCCATATCAAATTTTGGAAGATCCTAGGAATAATCAAAACTGCCTGGTAAAAAAAAATTGTATTTAAACACTGGAATAGTTGATATTTTAGACTGTTTCTAGAACCTAAGAAAGAACAGCAACAGGTGGTAGTTAAAGATAGTAAGAGGCGGTTTAAGAGCTTGCGTCTAGGTAGTCCTGGAATATCTCTAACCGCAGGTTAACGTAGTCGGCAGTTAAAAATTGGGTTTGAGAGCTCGCGCGTAACTTCTTATTCTCGAGTTCATCCTTGTTCGCATGCAACTGTAGCTGAACGTTGAAGGACAGAAAATCTGTGTTGGAGTGTTGGCAACGGCTAGCTGAAACCCTGGAGCGCGGCTGTCTACAGCACCACAAACAATAGGATAGGATGGGCAATACGGCGATTGTGGTGGGGGAAGGGGGTGGTTTACAACCCTGTTGATAAACATTCTCTTTGTTCAGTATTTTAGTTCTATTTGGATATCCGTCAGTTTTAGACATGTTCCTGTTTGCCTGTTGTTGAATGAATGCATGAATGAATGAAAGTTTATTTAAAAAAAATATGACAGTTCACATAACTTTTTAAAATAGTTATAAATATAAACTTTTAAAATTATACTTGTACTTGTGAGGCCCAGGTAGTCAGCATACATATGCTAGAACCTGTGCGTCTGCTGCGTTGCACGTTGCAAGAAGATTGACCTAATTATTATTAAAGAAATTAATATAAGTTGATCGATGTAAGGAAACAAAAATGTATAAAAAATTATTTAGTATTTTTTTGTAAAAGGAAGTTACTGGACTTATTTAATATAAAATATTTTTCTAACCAACTACTTACTGCTAAATGGTGTGTTATTGTGTATATTTTTGTGTGAAACTTTCGTGTGTTTTAAAAGTAAGTTTGTTTTAATTATTTATTTGTGCTTAGTGTGAAACAATAAATTGGTTGTGAAACTGTCAAATAATTTGTAGGATTTTTGAAAATTTATATATAGACTATACTAATTTTATGATTTCTCAATTACGGTGCTCACCTAGAAAACAGAAAAAACCGTGAGTAAACTTTACTTAGGAAGAAGTAGAATTAGTAAAAAAACTAGAGTTGAAACAACCCACTATAGAAAAAAACTCACGGATAACTGCACAGCGATTGACAGTCCACGAGTGAGCCATGTGTCGTTATCAGTGGAAGGTATTGTTGTGGTGTCCTTCCCCCCCCCCCCCAACTTTTGCCTGAGAAAAAATCAATCTACAATTTGGAAGTGCTCCTGATTTAGTTGAGGATAATAATATTTATTTGTGATGGATTTTTTTGAGTGTTGTCGTAATTATTGAATCAGAATATTGTGTCTACCGGCATTTGTTTTATTTTTCCCTCCACATATAATTAAAAATTGTAAAGAATTACATACCTCGAAATTAAACGACGTAAAAATATGACCTACTTTGCATGTATTAATATTTCTGGTAATTGCATGTTTAACTAGAACTAGTATACGTGTTTCTCGAAATCGAGCAATTTATTTTAATACAATACAAATGTTACCTTTATCTCTAAATCAATGACATCCGACCAATCCAATATTGTGAGAATCTGTAATCACCAAAACAACACGTATTTACAGCTGATTATTAACACATGTTTAAAATGCTTTATTCAATCCCAATGTTATTTAAATGGGAAATTTTGAGATTTCAATGGTGGATAGCGCCTTTATTTTCAGTCCGATTCTCATCAATTTTGGCGGAAAGAACTACAGACCAAGCCCTATCTAACGACACCAAAAACTTGAAAATCGGTTGAAAATTGTAGGAGGAGTTCTCAAGACAAAAAAACCCTTAGCGTATTAAATAAGTATAGATACACTAGCTTTATTCCCCAGAAAATAAAAATATCCTTTTTAGGGAGTTTTAACCCGTCCCTCCATTCCAATTGTTTTGCCTGCCATCAAACGCCAAGATATTCTAAGTTATCTGTAGAAACATATAGAATTAAAAACCTAAAATATTACCTACTCTACTTAGTTGGCATTAATATTTTTTAGAATGACATAATGAGCTTGTATTAAATGTAAGTCACGGACAAAAAATAAAGATGAAATAAAGAGTAAAAATACTAATTTATGTCAGTTAGTATGTTTTAGCCTGTAATGTTTAACCTAAATATGTTATTACCATCAATCCCAAACAAGCATTAATAACAAGCATGAAATACGCAATTTAATATAGTAAAGCTCCAGTTAGACCTGCCCCCTAGAAGATCTAAGTTGAAGCTGAAAATCGCTCTATTCATGCTAGAGTTTATCTTATTTGAGCTACAACTTGGACTTTCAAATCCGCAAAGATTATCTTTTATGCCCAAGTTACCCAAACCATGTCTCTCGAACCCGAATAGTTCGGCCGTAGTTTATCCCTCCCGCATTTAGCTTGCAGTTATCTTTACACCGTGGCAGGCGTAAACCCGAGCTCCAGAACCCAATTTTTAAGCTGACGCACTAAATCCAATTATAACCAGTATTTACGCCTGGGATTCAGCTAAACACGAGCCCTCAAACCGCCTCTAAATCTTTATTTGCATCGTAATCCAAAATTGTCTCTAGTTTTTAAATCAGTAATTGTATAGTGGCATTTTCCTTTGTCTTATGCAGTGGAATCATTGGTGGAAGCGTTTTGGTTTTTAATAGTTGTTTTCATCATTACGAGCAAAAGTGGCTCTTTTTAGAGTTTTTAAAAACGATTAAGCAATAAAAAGACACTTTTGCTCTGAGCGATGAACAACATTTTTCATCATAATGCAGAATTACACTTTTAGTGGTTAAAAATATCAATTATAAAGTTGTATTTTCGAGGTTATATTTACAAAGTAAGTAATTTGCAGTGTTTACATTTCTATTTTTTAACATTGAATTTTAAAACTCTGCACCTCTAAATTAACAAATGAATAATAATGTACTTAGCAAACTGCTGACTTTTCAGTCCTAGGACCTAAAAAATATTTCAGCTGATTTTTCAGTCCTAGGACAAAAAAGAAACGGTTTTTGTACCATTGAGAGAACAAACAACAAGCTGATTTCGTGCATAATAATAAAAACACAGTTTAAAAAAAGGAAAAATGATTTTCATGGGGAAGTTAAAGATTGTTGTACACCCTCATCATTTTGCTTGGAAATGTTTGTAGTTCCAATGTAGTTCTACGATTGTTAACAGTTTTATACTTTTTTATCAGATCTTTCTTCAGAGTATGTCATCTTAGTTACGGAGAAGGATGGACTGTGTGCCTTGTGTCGCACCTTGGTCAGGAAAATTTCCAAGCTTCGAGCTGAGCTGCGAACGGCCATTCTCGACCTGCGTGGACTGCTACGATTCAAATACTCCTTGCCTCTACCACCCACGGTATGGCATTGCTTTGAAAAACTTTGCAATAATGAAATAATTAACCAATTAGGTCTTCAATTCAGCATGTTTTGGTCTTCCTGCTACAGGTTTGTAAAAGGTCCAAACTTAACATAATCAAACATGGTTAAATATTTATATAATTACAACTTGTAAGCAAAAGTATACTAAGACTTTTTTTAATTTTAAACAAAGCTATTGATTTATCCTTCATAGTAAATCACTTAAACCATATAGCCCGCTTTTTTATTAAAGTGCTTGGTTTACCCTACATAATACGTAAAATACTTATTACAAAAAATACCTTATACATATTTAAAAATACGTATGGTCTCATTTTTTAAGAGATTTAAAAATAATATTACCTCATTATTATTACCTTATTACCATCCAGCGGTCATTTGCCAAAACTTCTGGACTTTGTCAAAAATATCTGTTAACACCACCACTATTAGACTAACCATGCAAAAATCTTATCCCTCCCTTAGCTTCCTGTTATCTTTACGCTGTAGCAGGCGTAAATCCAAGCTCCCGGCTAACAACAAATTTTCCCATTAGACTTTTTTTAAATATGCAAATTAATATCCTTTATTTACGAAGATATCTTTATTTATGGCTAATGTCACAATAGTCTACCAACCTACTGAGGTGTGACGGCAAGTTAATGTTATTTTTCCCATACTAAGCTTAGAAAATCGGTATGAATTTGTCATGTCAACCAATAATATTTTATAGATAACATTTACGTTAATAATGTAATTTTAGCAAGTGTTTGATTTTAAAATACATATATTTTTCAGGAAAAAATAACTCCGGTTGATCGCACGATAGTCCAAGTAAAGTTGCAGCAAAATAAAGCCACCATAATCAAAAACTCTACGACGCAAACAGACAATTTTCTCAATGATTATGGCATTGTGAGAGTACTTAAGGTGAATCAAGGTAGTTGCTTATCGGTGAAAAATAAATCAACACAAGTATTACAATCTAAAATTTCAGTGAAACATAAAAAAACCCAAACAGAAGAATCTGGTCTACGAAAGAAATTTGAATCAGAAAGTTCAAGTAATTTTTGGGTTGAGTTTTCCTCTTTAAAGAAACCAGACCCTGAAAATGAACTTGAGAGTTTAGAAGGTATGGAGGCTACGGAGGGATTAGAAGATACGGAAGAGCAATCTTCTTTTCCAACAGATCTACTTTTGGATCAAAGTCAACAACAAATGGAAGAAAATAATTATTTGTTTGAGAATATTGGCAATAAAAGTGACGTGGAATTGGAAAATGAGAAGCCCTTTTTAGAAAAGAGGGTTATCGAAAAGAATAAGACAAAATCGAAACCTGAGATTTGTTATGTGAGTACTATAGAGGAACTTGAGAGAACTATGATGGAGGAAACTATGGCATCGAGAGAACTAGAGGAACAAGGTTCTTTACCATCTGATGTACACCTGGAACAAATTTCACCTTACATAAAAGATAATAATGATATGTTTGAGGATATTGGTAACGGAAGTGAGTCAAAATTGGACAATGAAATTCAGTTTTTGGAAAAGAGCGTGATTGTAACAAATAATAAAAACAGAGTTGTTAGACCCAAAGAACTTAAGCAACCGGCAAAGAAGAAAATAAAACTAGCAAACAAAAGTTCTAGAATTTTAAAGTGTGGAAGGTGTTGTTATGAAACAAGATTTGCGAAAAAAATGAAAACGCACATGTTAAGTTTTGAAAACAGAGAAGGGTTTTATTGCAATATATGTAACTATACCTACCACCTTAACTCTTGGTATGAAAAACATGCGATAAGGCACTCAGAAACTAGCAAGGATAAACGTTGTTTCTTTTGTGATGAGATCGTTCATGATGAATTGCACATGCGATTCCACATTGAGGCAAATCATAGAGAAAATTCATTCTCACACAGATGTTCTCTTTGTAAACGAGTGTTTATGTTTGCCAGTCTTTTAAGAAAACATGAAAGAAGACAGCACAAGTTGAATATTGAGATCTTTGAATGTGAGAAGTGTGGCAAAACATTTTCGAATGATAAAGTGAAATATAATAACCATGTTAATTTTTATCACCGAGACTCACTTGAATGTAAATTTTGCCATAGAGTATTTCCTACTGTTGAAAAACTGATCCTTCATGAAAGATGCAAGCACAGATTTGAACAGAAAGACTATTATCAGTGTAGCTATTGTCCAAAGAGATTTGTTCGACATGAAAGATTGCTGTTGCATGAAGAACATCATACAGGAGAATATGAATTCAGGTAAGATTTCAAATGTAAAAACTATTTACGATGCAATAAAACCTTCATTAGGGTTTCGCTTCCAGAAGTTTTCAAAAATTTCCTAGTTTTAAACTATTTCTTACGTTGTACAATGACAGATATGGTGATTTTTAGCAAATTTCCCACAGGGAATAGCTATTACCGTAGGTCTCATGGTGAGACCCAAGCCCGGGACCATGTTACTTTATTGTTTTTAGGTGCCCCAAGACCAAAAATAACAGCCATTAAAATTTATATTATGTATATATGTATGTATGTATGTATATATACATACAATTTGTTTTTGTGAAAATTAATTTTGTAGATTTTAAAAGGGGTGTACCGGTGGTCTGGGACACCAGGTGTGTATATATATATATATATATATATATATATATATTAATTATTGTATAACGGTGTATATATTGCATATATATAATTAATTATTCACAAAAACAAATTGTGCCAATATAGGTAAACCAGTTGCGCTCTATCCATTGATAACAATTATTATGTGCAGGGTGCACCAGAAGTATCCTATTCAGACTGAAAGTATTTAATTTCAAATACAAAGCTTCACTTTTTATGGAATTTTTGAATTCTTGGCATAATTTTAAGACTACTTTACAATTTAATGTGTATGCAAATCCTAACAATTTGGGAGATAATGGAGGTCAAAATTTGATTTTTTTCCCATAAGAATAAAATGGGGCTAAATATCACATCCATTATCTCTGTAAATTTCTTGTTAAACTAAAAAGGCCTGGAATAAAAATGCCTTAGCTTTTTCTTTTAAACACTTAAGCATCCTAAATTATTAGTTTTGTCATAAATTATTTTACTTTTCGTTGAATTTGTCAATATGGTGGAAATTATTTAAAATGTGTGGAAAACTAAAATTAATTACAAGAAAATTGGTATTTTTTAATGAAATATTATCTAAAATAAGGCTATAAGACATTTTTATGCTTGGAAAGTTATGTTAAAGGTCAAAGTTTCAGTGTTAATGGATATGACAATTTGCTCCATGTTATTCTTATGGGAAAAAATTTAACTTCGACCTCCATTATCACCCAAACCGTTATGATTAGGGATACACATTAAATTGTGAAGTAGTCTTGAAATTATGTCTAGAATCCAAAAATACCATAAAAAGTATGGGTTCGTATTGAAAATTAATGACTTTTGGTCTGGATAGGCTACTTCTGGTATACTCTGTACATTGAAATTATCATCAATGGATATTGGTTTACCTATAATAGCACAATTTGTTTAGGTGAATAATCAATTTTGTAGATTTTAAAAGGGGTGTACGGGTGGTCTGGGACCCCCGGTATATATATATATATATATATATATATATATATATAGCTTATATAGCTACATTTCATGGACACTTGATTCCTTAATGCTCTTTTGAATTGAATAATTTTTTATTATTGAAAAATAATATTATTAACTAACATCATACTGGTTGTCTACATAAATATAAAATTAAAGGCACGCTAGTTTGTAAATAAAGGGACATGTAAATATATATTTTGTAAATAAATATTTATACAAAAAATATATATTTTTAAAAAATTATTATATAACTGCACTAGTGACAGTGGTTATTGGCCCATGATTTTTAAACCATAAAATGACTAAGCACCCATGTGGCAAATGTAAAAAAGGAGCAGGTTCTGGATCTGTACTCTGTAAAGGATCCTGTGGTTTCTGGTATCACAAACGTTGTCTATTGAATATGTCTGATGCTCAATTTAAGGAGATATGTAAACAGGGCAACAATCATACATGGAAGTGTGATAAATGTATTTATTTAGTAAACCAAAATGGGGATCGCCTTGATAAAGTTGAGGATAAAATTAGGAATTTAAGTTTTGATGGGAGTGATGACCTAGAATTGTCACTAACACTAGCTGCAGAAGCTGGCAATTTATTACTAACTGAAAATGAAAATTTAAAACAAGAATTGCATAAAGCCAAAATAACAAAATCAGAGTATGTTAGTATGCTGGAAGATAAGTTGAAAGCTTCAGAAGAATTGATTTGTAAACTGGAATCTCAAAAGTTACAAAGTGCCACGGAATCCAACAGTACTATTAATAGACTAGAAAAAAAGTTGCAAGAAAATGGTGAATTTACCAACAGCCTCATTACAAATTTTGAAGATGAAAAAACTAAGTTTGCAGATAAATTGAGTGAATTAATTCAAATAAAATCTTCATTAGAGTTAAAAATAGTTGAACTTGAAGAAAAATGTAGAGTATTAACTAATGAACAGGTTAAGACAGTCAGTAAGCTCCTACGGGCGGATGATGCGGCCTGGTCAAGTGCCAGATGGCTGGATGATTCAATCCTGCAATCTTACTTTCATTCATTCAGCCAGGACAACACACTTAAAGATGCTTCAGTTCTTATTCTAGGGCCCTTATCAACACAAATGATAAAACACAGCAGCTATGAGGATGCTCAGATTGAATTAACTACAGTTAAATTCAAAAATTTTGAATATGTCATTTGTTGCTTAAATGACAGCATGGACCCGACAAAAGAGGATTCAGGATCACATTGGAGTCTGTTAGTTTTTGATAACCTTAGACAGGTAGCTTACCACTTTGACTCCAGCTCAAACCTAAACAAACCTAGTGCCTTATTATTAATGTCCAAACTTGATTTTGATGGCCAACAGATGAAAGTTATGCCCTGTGTTCAACAAAGTAATAGTTTTGAATGTGGGATAAACGTTTTAGTAAATGCTAAAGTTGTAATGGAATTCTTTTGTAAACACCCACTTAGTAGGGAAATGTCAATGTACGAGTGGTACACTAAGTACATGGTTAATACAAAGAGGAAACCAGAAAACTTCTCAAATACAAATTTGAGTCAGAGCTTTATTCTTAAATCTGTAGCAAATGTTGCGGATGAAAGTAACTGGTGTACTGTTAAACCGTGTAAATCTAACCTAAAAGCTAAAGGAAATGAAATGAAAGTTAGTGACGAGAATGAAATTCGACAGTGCAATCGATTCAGTGTTTTGAAAGAACTAGCTGCTGAAGAGAACGCACAAAGAGCATCTGGAAATGAGAGAAATGATATTGGGGTACACGTAACACATAGGCCTACAACTCAGCAATCAAAAAAAGAAACTTCCAATAATAAAAAAATTACGACAGCTGTTAATTTTCGTTTAACTTCAAGAAATAAAGATCTGCCCAACATAGCCATAGTGTCAGATAGCCAAGGTAGGGATACTGCAAGCTACCTCAATGTTCTGATGACAAACAAGTTTAATGTGTTTGGCCACGTGTTACCTGGTGCATTAATAGAGGACGTCAAGGAAACTGCAATCAAAATTCCAGACTTGCAATCATTTACACTCAACGATTGGATTGTTTTTATAGGTGGGACAAATAATATTGATTTCTGGATGAAAAATAACATAACCCCATTGAAGAAAACTACTCAGGTGTTAGAAGATCTTATCAAACATTTTGAAAACACTAGCATTCTTCTCTCCACTATTCCCTACCGATATGATTTACACAGCAGTGACAAGAGACAGAAGATCATCTTGGAGTTTAATGATAAAATAAGACAACTGACACAAAAACATTCAAATGTTCATCTACTAGACTTGTTCATATTGGAAAGATTCCATCTTGATAAAAGAGGTTTTCATATAAATAACAGAGGAAAAAGATTTATTACTAAATCTATCACAAAGTTCCTTTCTGAGATAAAGTGTATTGAAGAAATCTCATCTATTGAACATCTGCAGCATACACCTAACATAGAAGTTGTTAACGAAGACATGTCAAAATTTATTGAGCAGTATGGTAGTGACAAAACGACAGCTTTTGCACATTGTATCTCCGGCGATTTTGGTCATGAGAGACAATTAACAGCTGGTGTTGCTGTGAAATTTAGGAAAGTTTTTGACAGACCTACAGTATGGGATTGTGTGAACAACCACCTGTCACTCCAAAATATCTACAATGGTGCTGGAGTAAATGGACTAATAACTAAATTAAATTATAACGCAAAACCTTTAATAGAGGACTATGATGAGGCTCTAAAACAATTAACCTCAGACTTTAAAGAGAGACAATTCAAGACCCTAATCTGCTCTCCACTTGGATGCGTCCGCGACAAAATTTCTCTTGAACATTTCTGTAAGAGAATTGTAGAGTTCCAACATCAAACAAAAGCGAACATCAAAATTGTCACATATTACCAAAAAAGCTCACGGACTTTGTTTAATGGATTAAGCTATCATGATTTTGTCATTAAGCTAATAAAGACAATAAAAGAGAACACTTTAGCCCATAACACTTTATCTCCAGCATCAAAAGAAGGGAATTTGTCCACTATGTCTTACTCCTCGCCTTGGCAAGGGTGGCCTACTCCGGTTCAAAGCTCCAGAAGTAACAAGAAATCACCGCAGCATGTGGGCAGCCCATCAACCCCCCGTCCAGCCACCTACACCCCAGCCCAGCAGCCCGTATTGGTCCCCGGCCACCTCACCTACAGTGATGCCATCAAAGAGAGTTCAAGCAGAGTGTCAACAGAGAGTTTAGTGCAAAAGCAGAGCAATTGTGTGAGTGAAATTAATAGTTCCGTTTCAGTTAATGAGAGTAATGCTGATTTTTTATTACTGATTTAGTTTTAGAATATAGCTGTGTTGCCTGTAAGGCTGACCACTCTTCGGTTATTCAGAATCAGATTAGTTATTTCAATTGGCCACTGTGTAATGAGGTTATGACTGGATCAAACTATAATTGGATTTTACATTATAATATACAAGGAGGGCTAGTTTCAAAAATAGATGATTTAACAATCTTGATGAAGGATTCTAACATAATGGTTGCCTGTTTTAATGAACACTGGCTTACATACGATACAATTAATATATTAAATTCTATACCTAATTACACATTGGCTGCTTTTTATTGTAGGAAGACATTAGTTCATGGAGGTTCTTGTATAATAATTAAGTCTACATTAGAGTTTAAAGAAAGGGATGATTTATATGCTTTCAATGAAGACACCATTTTTGAAGCTTCATGCATAGAAATTAAATCACTGAATATTTTAGTTGCTTCTATATACCGTACACCTAACGATAGTAATTTTAGTTTGTTTTTAAGCAAATTTGATTCTTTTTTGAATTTATTAGAGAGGGAAATTAAAACAAAAATGGTATATTTGACGGGTGATTTTAATATAGATATTTTGGAATCAAGTAAAAATCATAACCACAAAGAACAGTTTGTAAATTTGCTAGAAATGTATGGTCTATCTTTGTCTTTTATGTCTCCCACTAGAATTACACCCTTAACCAAGTCATGTATAGATAATGTAATTACTAATCAATTTAAAACAGGTAATTTTATTAAAAAAATGAACATAGAATTAGGATTATCCGATCATAGAGCACTATTTATTTCGATTAACAAAGAAAACTTTATTAGTTCTGATTTAGACACACGGTGTAAGAGTAGAAAATTTTCAAATAAGGCAACTGAAATGTTTGTATCAAGTCTGAATGGTTACAAATGGGATTTTAATCCGAATAACAGTGTCGACACAAATTATGATACATTTTCAGGAACCTACAAAAGAACTTTTGAAAGCTGTTTTCCATTGAAATTTTATTCAAGCAAGAGCTCAAATAAAAAGGACAAGAGTTGAGTCACAAAAGGCATTCAAATTTCTAGTGCTAAAAAAAGAGTGCTCAGTAGAAAAGTTAAGGAGTCTATAGATGCAAATTTTATAGCGTACGTTAAAACATACAAAAAATATTTAGAACCATATGTAAAAAAGCTAAAAAGTTGTCCAATCACAATTTAATCTCGAAATCAGACAATAAAACTAAAACAGCCTGGTCTATAGTCAACAGGGAGCTAGGAGTAAAAAAGAGTCATCAGAATTTACCGGATTTTATGGTAGACAATAAATGTGTTGAAAAGGGAGAAGAAATTTCAAATTTATTCAATACGTCTTTTTCAAATATTCCTAAGATTTTGAATATTGTTCCTTCAAGCGCTAGTGCTATTAATTTTCTTCAACCCAGAAGTGGTGATTCTAATTCTGAGTTTTCTTTTTCATTTGTTACATCGGCTGAGGTTGCAGGTACAATTAATTCTTTGAAAAACAAAAAATGTGCTGGGTGGGATGAAATCCCGCTAAATTTAATGAAAAACACAGCAAGTATGATACGCAGACCCCTTAGTTGGATTATCAATCAGTCGTTCTCTGATGGGGTTTTCCCCACTAAATTAAAACATTCAGAAATCAAACCATTACATAAAAAAGGAAGGAAGGATATTCTAGACAACTATCGGCCCATATCTATGTTGTCTTCTTTTTCAAAGGTTTTTGAAAAAATTGCTTTTAACCAGATTATTAATTATTTAGAAAGTAACAAAATACTTGCTATGGAACAATTTGGTTTCCGGTCAGGTCAGAGTACAATTTCGGCCATAGCTCATTTTGTTGACCGGGTCGCATCTGCCTTGGATGGATCACAGACCATCATTGGTGTGTTCTGTGATCTAGCCAAGGCATTTGATTGTGTAGAGCACAGTATTCTTTGTGAGAAACTCAAATATTATAAGTTTAGTGATTCAGCGGTGTCTTGGATACGATCATATCTTAACAATCGTTTCCAAAGGACAATCATCTCTAAGAATAAAATTAAACATTACTCATACTGGAAAAAAATTTGTTTCGGTGTTCCCCAGGGTTCGATACTGGGTCCTTTATTATTTCTGATATATGTTAATGATTTACCTTTAAATGTGTCACCAAACATTGTACTTTACGCTGATGATACATCAGCAATAATAAAAGCCAATTCTTCAGAAAATCTCAAATTATTTTTTGAAAAATCAATAATGGAACTTCATAATTGGTTTTCTGCAAATGGATTGCTGCTAAATCATAATAAAACAAATATTGTTAAATTTCAATTAAACAAAAACTTTAATGATGGCCATTTTACTTATCAAGGCAACACCTTAACTATTAATCCTTCAGTAAATTTTTTAGGAATAGAAATTGATTCTCAGCTTAATTGGAAAACTTGTGTTCAAAAAATATGTAAAAGATTAAATTCTACCTGTTTTCAAATGATTGTCCTTCGTGACATATTAGATTTTAAAACGAGACTTATGATATACTACGGACTTTTTCAATCGATTATAACTTATGGAATTGAATTTTGGGGTGCATCCTCTAACTCCAAATCAATATTTAAAATACAAAAAAAATATATCAGAATAATGACATTTTCATCAAAAAGAAAATCATGTAAACCTTTTTTTAAGGAATATGGTATTTTAACGGTTCCATCTCTTTACATATTTAGGTGCCTTTTGTTTGTTAAAAATAATTTTGAAAATCTAGTTCAACAACAACATCAACATAGGTACATGACACGATTTAATAATGACTTTCAGTATCCAAGACATCGCTTAACTATTGTTGAAAAGACCCCTCAATATATGGGTAAAAAACTTTTTAATAAGTTACCAGTATTTTTAAAAGAAAGTATAATGGAAGACAGTTTCAAAAATAGCTTGAAAAAATTTCTTTTAGAACAATCATATTACTCAATAAATGAGTTTTTGGGTGAATAATTTGTTTTTTATTTTTATTTTTCTAAGTAATAGCAGAATTGCTAATATTATTCATTCTCAACATACTTTTTGTCTTAATAGTTTTTAAGACGGATATTTTAAGTTTAGTTTTAGTTTTTAATATCATGACAATACCATCTGTTCTGTACCTGCTACGCTGGTTGTAAAAAGAATGTATTTATGGTAATAAAGATATTCTTATTCTTATTCTTATTCATGAAAAATCTTAAAATTTCATAATAACACTATTTTGCATTACGCGTCATCAGGTGTATAAAATATAAAAATTGTAAAAAAACTAACCTCATCCCTCATCCTCCAAGATCTTTTGGCAGACCGAAATCCACCAAAAATGCACCAAAAAATTTGTGTGGCCTTCAGGCGGGGCCCTTCCCAACGGGGGCAGCGGAAGAATGTGTGTTCCGCATCGTCGGGAACGCCCGAGCAATAAATGCAGTCTGGTGAACCGGTCTTGCCCATCCGGTTCAGGTACGACCGAGATAGCCGTGAATTGTCAAGAATTGGCCGCCGTTCCACCCATGGTTGGACGTGCTTGATAAGTCGCGCAGTCCATCGTCCTCGGGTGTCGTGCTCCCAGCTGTGTTCCCACTGCTGGAAGGTTCTGGAGCGCTCTTCTGTTCTTGCCGTGTTCTTTTAATCTAGCCTTGTCTCTGATAAATTGCCTTCCTCTCTCCTGCCAAGAGCTTGACAGGGATAACTCCGGCGACCACCAGGACGGCAGGCTCGGACACTGTCCGGTAGGCAGAACACATCCCGAGCGCCGCTCGACGTTGAACCCGGGCGAGTCGCAACCTGTACTACTCTTTATCGAGAGCGTCTGCCTACACCTCTGCTCCATAAAAAAGCACGGACTGAACCGCGGACATCAACAGACGTCTTCTGTCGAATCGTGGAACCCCGACATTGGCCATCAGCCTACTAAGGTACGTGACTACCTTAGCGGCCTTGTCCGCCGTACGGAATATCTGATCCCTCCAGCTTAACTTGGTGTCCACCATAATCCCGAAGTACTTAGCAGCACGAGTTGATTGGACCACCTCCCTTCCCACTTAAACGGAACGACGGTGACCATCCTCTTCTTCGTAAGGATCACAATCTCCGTCTTACGGAGAGCAAACGAGATACCGTGATCGGACATCCATGTGTTGACCACACGCATGACTCAGTTCAACTTTAGTTGGGTCAGCTCAACGTTGCGTGCAACAATGAGAGCTGCGACATCATCGGCGTACCCAACCAAAGTGGTTTCCTCAGGCATCTCCGACCTCAGGAGGCTGTCATAGGCAACGTTCCAGAGATCCTGGCCGAGTATTGAATCTTGCGCGGCACCAGAAGTGACTTCCATCGTCCACGTTCCGTCCCTTGTGTCGTAAATCAGGCTTCGGGAGCGGAAATAATCCGCAACAAGATGAGTCGCAACAGATATGCAGGAACGCGAAAGGTGTTGCGAAGCGCATCCAGCATATCGACCCACCTCGCCGAGTTAAAGGCATTCTTGACATAAGCGTAACAAGAAGCACTACTCAGCGAGAGAAATGGTTGTGGCTCTCGGCTCTCTTCACAGCTCTCTGGACTTCGGTGATAGCGTCAATCGTTGACCGTCCCTTTCTGAAGCCGTACTGACGGAGGCATAAGTACCAGGCAGCTTCCACGGCAGACGTCAGGCGGGAACGGATCAGCTTCTTGGACAGCTTCCCAGCCGTGTCCAACATGCAAAAAGGCCTGTGGGACGACGGCAGCTCGGGATCACCTTTGCCCTTGCTGATGAGTACAAGTCTGGTGGTTTTCCAGGGAGCCGGAAACACCCCTTCTACCAAACAGGCGTTGTACATATTCTCAACAAGTCAGCATTAATTGAAAATACTTTCTTTAAAGCCTCGCTGGGAATCCGTCCGGGTCAGGAGCCTTGTTGCTCTTTAGGGAGAGAACGGAGGTTTCCATCTCCTCGAATGTGAAGAGTGGAACGTCATCTAACCGTCCGAAGTCAACCGGCGTACATCCTAGGCCTAGCCTACAAATAAATACATTCAAACTATGATTTTAGCTAAGACCTCAAAATAAGCAAGTAACTTAATAATAATTATGCTTATAAATTAAAGAAAAATAGATTGTAGAGCGGAAAAACAATGCAATTTAAAATCCATGATTGCAAATTAATAAAAATCAAGTTATGTAAGTATTGTAGAATTACGCTTACTTAACACTTAATGCATATTTTCTTACCTGAGACATAGGCTACAATGGCACAACACTTTCTAATTATTACTTGTTCCATCGACACCAAATTTTATAGAGATGTGTAATTCTATGCTTATTCAGATGAGTTCGTAAACCAGACATATAGACCTACCGAAAGGGGTAGTTTGGGGGGGGGGGGGGTTTGTACCCCAAAATTGTTTTTTTGCATTTTTCTTAAGTAATTATAAAAACTTTTTAATTTTTATTTTGACCATTGTATTTGGCTCAATAAATACACAATTTACTATTTTGAAGCTTTGCTCTATCTTCTTTGATTACCGAGATATTAAAAAGTCTAAAGACAGTACATTATATTTTGGGGCTCCAATATTAATCTTTTGGAGATTAAGGATGTGTTAATATTTCACTTATTAACCTACATTTTTTGATAAAACTAGGTTTCCAGCTTCATTTGGTTGAGATTCATCCATTTATGGTAAAAAATCTTGGTTTTTGTGCTTATCATGGCAGCAAACCTGCATACTCTTTTCCCATGTTAATCATATGGAGAAGAGGCAAACTCCTTTAGCAATAGACAGATATTGATGAAACTTAGTACATATGGTCATATGGTCGAAATAAATTTTTTTATGCTAAAAACCTACGTTTAGTGTTCCCCATGGCAGAATACCTGCATACTCTTTCACTTTATTTATCATAAGGAGAATAGACACTTATTTCCCTATTTATGAGCATATGAAGATGTTTAGTTTACAGGTTTATCTGGTCAAAATTAATATTACTAATTTGGAAATTCGCTGAGTACAGGTCTGTTGCACGGGGAGGAGGGGGGGGGGGGGGGGTATTATTTTTTTACTTTGGATAACTACTTTAAGGCCACAAGAACTGAAATCTGTGTATTTTAGTTCAATTATCACTAGACATCTTCTTTGTTTACAGAGCTGAAATTTTGGTTGTGAATAGGATTAATTCATCTTTGAAACGTAAAATAAATTTAATTTTAACAAACTGATTTTTAAATCATATAATATTTTAAACGAACAGACAGCAAATAAAATAACAAAAAACCTACAGATTTATTCAATACACTTTTCCCAAGAGAATTGTACCAAGAAAAATCGTAAAGCACCTGCGCGACATGGGTAAGCTGCCCCAGCTGCCCGTGCTTCACCTAACGCAAAGCTCATGGAAAATGCGACACCAGCGGCACCTCAGGAACTACTGTCCTCGCCAGAGTTAGCCCGCGGCTGCACAACCTTAACCGTTACTCTCTGGATCTATGACAGTTAATTGATTAGACGGATAACTTGAATTTTGTTAACTTGTACAGTAAAAGACTTGCCAGATTAATCCCAGATGGTCCCGACCCGGCCTAATCCTCTGTCGACAAAACATCCACATTCTAACAGTGCTGACCAGTTAGACTCTGGAAGCATGTCTGGGCCCTGGGAATTCTCATAATTTTGACCGCTCCCTAAATTGTCAAATAATTGAATCTTTGAACTTAGAATAACAAATTACGGCTTATTTTTTCATGTAGATTATACAATTAAAACTATATTTGAACTATAGTTCTATCTATATTCTATATGTTTAACACATTTCACATTCACAGAAATTATTTACAGTATTCTTCTTATTTAATGCAAAGAGTCCAACTCGTAAAAAGTATGGCGGCGTGGTAGGTGAGGCACCGCGTTGTTCATTGCACAGCAGCAATGATGGCACCGATACAGTGCCTCTGTCGTCTTCATTAGCTCAACTATTCGGCATCGGAGATGTTTTACAAATGTATGAGTGTTGGATTTTACTCATTGTATTTGATGCTTTTCCTCTTCTCCAGTGCCATCTGATCAATACATAGTTCTAGCTTTAAACTAAATTTTTATTTTTGTATGTGAGGTGAATACTATTTTGTCTGTTTCCTAATGTGACGGCAAGTTAGCGTAGCAAATGAGCTAAACTTGATGGCAAGTAAGCGTTGTTTACGATCTCACTTGATGGGCAAAATAGTTCTCAGGTTTGCATTGCAATTTAAGTACCGTTGCGAAGTATGGGTAAGCCAGTTAATTTATTGTATTAAATGTTTTTTGGGGATTCATTGATAAGTAAATAAATAATGGTTATTTTTCAGATGTAAAGTGTGCGGATATGGAGATTTTGATGAAGAATCTGTGAGGAAACACATGGGTAAAAGTACATGTAAAAAGACGGTGTTGGTAGTCCCTCAAGATCATAAAAAACTAAAGACTAAAAGTAGAATAATTCGACCCCAGGATCGACCTCGCAACAAGATATTACAATCACATAAAAAACGCCAGAGAGAAATTACTGCTCATAAGAGTTTGGTGTGCGATGTATGCGGAAAAATCATCACTACCATGCAGAAGTACAAGATTCATCGGGAACTGCATGACAACCCTCCCGGTTTCCAGTGTGAAGTGTGTGGAAAGAAGTTCCGCTACAAGAACAACCTGCAAGTACACATGAAGAATTTACACAAGGATGCTAATAAAAATGAAGAAGTCAATGATGAATCAATGAACGTTTCAGAAGTTGAATGTTCCATTTAAGGATGTTTTATTACGTCATAAATGTTTTTAGTTAAAGTTACTTTGTTAATTATGCTGTTGTTAAAGAAACCATTCCATCTGTTTAAACTGATTTTTAATCGATAGCCTAGAAGTGTTGAAAGTTTCAGTCAATTCTGGCATTTGTAATTCTCTGGCAGAATTTTAAGAGATTATTCTTAACTTTTCAGTTAGTAGAATCAGTGGCGGATAGTAGGTAGAGATGGTGGAAGAGCTCTTAGTTACTTTTATTATCTGATGATGTATAGGCCTCTGAATTTACATAATAAAATTTTAAATGTGGCCTTTATTCACCTGATTGTACTTAGAATCGCTCTCAATGATGATTAAAGAGTCCTATAAAACAATTTATTGCTCTATATTTTCATTTTGCCTTGTTTCGGACAATGATTCCTGCTGTGCTAATCCGCAGGGCCACCCAGACCCAAGGCTGGGCACCTCCCCTACAACCCAATCGAATGAAAATTCCTAAAATGTGGTAAATTTGATAATTTACATACAGTGATGCATGATGTTGGACATTCATATTCATGGAAAAAGTAAGACAACTATTAAAATATAAAAATTAATTTTTTATTCATTTGCAATCAAATTACTGAAGCCTAATTTTCCTTACTTTAGTTTCCGGAAAGTTTTATTGTTACTGTACTGTATGTATACTACTGTAATGTACTGTATGTGTTACTGTTGTAATTAATTGTTAAACTGCACAGGGATTTCATACTCGATTAATACTCAAACATGGTCCTTACTAGTCAGTCTAGAATATTAAAAGTTTTAAAAAGAAGCATAAATGGCACTTTATTTAGATGATTCCACATAACAATTTTAATATTTTAGTTTGAGTAATAAGAGGTTTAAGTTAGTACTGATCGAGTATTAAATCCCTATATAGTTTAATTAATGATATTACAATACTATTACAAGTACAGTTAATTTTCATTGAGTAATAAAACATTTCATATGGATGAATAATATGGTCCAAATCAAGAGTCTTAGTAAGTTTCAACTGTATGGTTAATACTTCGATACAGTATTTGATACGTGTTTTGTTGTCATATATGGCATTTATATACTTGAAAATTTAGAAAATTTTCTTCAACATGACTCTTATACTAAAGTACATAATATACCTGTGACATTCACACGATACGACTTTTTGCCATGCACCATGGACCACGCGACAGCAAAGAGTAAGAAAAACAACTTGATATATACACACACGATAAAAATACGTAGTTATTTTTCTTACTCTTTGCCATCCTTTGTCCACTGCTCTCGTCAAAAAGTCACAGCATGTGAACTTAAATAAATAAAAATACACTCATAAAAATAACATTAAATCAAATACAAAGCTGCCAATGAAAAGAATTAACTGTAATTATATAACACTTATATCTTAAAGTAATAAATAGTTTTAACTCTTATTTAAAATAATTACTGTTCAAAAATTTATAAAATTAATAAAAATGCCTTATAAATATGAGAAGTTTTTAATTTTTTGGACCGTTGAGTTAAATGGGGGAGTCAAAATTGTTTCAGGTATTTTACGAGGTGGCCCGTGCGCAAATCGCGCATATTATGATTCTCTATGAGTGAAACTCTCTTACAGTACGTGAATGTTGATTATGAAGTGACAGAGATCTATTTTTGTTTACTATCTGGCTTTTAAAATTCATCTGAAGGTAATCAGCTGTTAAATTACAATTCACATTAAAGGACTTGCAATAAAAGTTGGTCAACATTTTAAAGCGCTTTAGAAATAAATCAAAGGGAGGGGGGGTGAAGCCTGAAACGATATGACCTTTTTAATTACGATTTGTCACTGCACTATATCCTAGGCTTTAAAATGACACCTCAATATTAAAAATTGGTTCAGTAGGTTGAGAGAAAAAGGGACGTAACAGACGAAACCCTTATATAAATAAGAAGATAGATTGACAAATTTAATTGCACTGTACTGTGCCCTCTGGTCGGGTCTGCTGCTGAATATACATTTTTCTTCATAAACACTCAAAGACTTGGGGTCTACGGAGCCTAAACAAGTTATTAAATGTGAAACTATTCCATAAAATAAACAGTCATTAAAACTAGTAAATACCGTACACATTCACAAATAGCGTAGCCTACATTTGGCCTAACAAACTTTTGCTAGTTAATCGGCAATCTGCTTAACTAAACCAAGCATGAAACGCACCTAAGAATATTGTGCGTTCTCTTTCAAGAGACCCCTGACAAGATTGTAAAGGCATACTTTGGACAAAAATTAATTTATTTGATTTATTCTTTATTTCAATTTATTCATTATTTCATTGTATTATTATGTATGCGACATTTACTTTAATGCAAGCAAATTGTTATTGGCTCTGGCCATTTATAAAAAATAAAAACCGCTAATCGAGTGACCCACAACTGACAGTTGGCACTGAGTGTTGGCGTGTTGGCTGAAGTGGATGGGGCTGTGCCAACTCGCTAGATTGCCGACCAAGCTGGGTCATAAGCCCGGTAGTGTGTGTGAGTGCGATATGTTTTTTCGTATTCTCCATTTGCCTATAGAAAAGCACTGCTGGTGTCTGCCGCGCCGGCCCAAGCTGGACCCAATAGAATTAAGCTGCCCATACCCAGCAAGTACATTGCATGCCTTGCAACCCTTATGGGAAAGTTTGTATCTGGGAAGATATAAAATTCAGAGGTGCCAGATTTAACAGATAAGGTTCTCATCCCATAAAATCCTATCTGGTCCAGATCTGGCATATCCAGATATGACACCCAGATCTGGTGTATCAGGCCCAGATATGGCATCCAGTTATGGGATGAGTCCAGATCTGGCAGATCTTGGTGTCATAATATGGGAAATATGGCTCATCTGGCAGATCAGGCATCCGGATAAGGCAAATCTACCAGATATGGCACCCACATCTGCCAGATCCCCCAGCTCATCCCATATCTGGACCAGTGGCGTAACTGATTTTTACGGGGCCCCCTGCAAACTTATTTTCGGGCCCCCTCCGATAGGTCCGGTCACCGGTTATCTCTGTTTCCCACCAGTAAATCAGTGTCAACCAATAGTTAAGGTGGTGGTAGAGTTCTTTTGATTACTTATCTTTTACAAAAAAAATATATATTTAGACAAAGTTAAAGTATTACTGCATGTACAGTTATTGTAACAATGCAGCCGCAAGGAATCTACTATATTTAAAAATTTGTATAGCCTGCTTTTATTATAGGCCTACAGTCTATCCTTTTAAAGAAATTAAGCCTATCTGATTGTTTATTCTATAAATTTACTCTCTCTTGGATATATTATGAAATATTAAAGTAACAAAACTCTAGTAACAATGGGCTATCTTATTTGTGTTTTATTTAAAGTAAGGGGTTAACCGAGACTTGCTTGTTGGTTTTAATTCACTTTTGTAACAATATCATGGCAATCAGGTTTTGCGGTTAACGTCAACTATATACCTTTCACAGGTGACAGCTGTTCCAAAACCCATGCTTAAAAGTAGCAATATTTTATTTTTATTTAACTTTCATATTTCTTTGACTTGATGGTCAATAATGTTGTTTAATAAAATTACAATTATTAAACTTAGTTAAATATATATATATATATATATATATATATATATATATATATATATATATATATATATATATATATTCTGGGGTTTAGGCTGTTTCTAAACTTATAACTGCGCTTGGACCAAAAAACTTCCAAATGAAAAGTTTACAAAACCTACCTGCTACATTTAGATAGATGGAAAGTACATCCACCACAGATATTCCTCGTATTGTAGTATAGTAGGCCTAGTGTTAAGCTAACACCAAGGATTCTTAACTCTAAGCACAACGAATAACACGTGTTTTAAGAAGGAAAAAACAAATCTAATATTTAAAGTAATTAATGACATTATTGTTATCGGCATTTACAGTGTTTTTCCTATAAAAAATAAAATCCCCAAGCCTTAATTAATATACTTCCGCGCGATAATTAATTTCCATAGTTTTGTTCATTTTAGTGAAAAATGTTTTATCGCTATTCCTCAAAAGTATTGGTTTTGTCTTCATTGGAACTTCTCAGCACTTACAGAGTTTTGGGAAGCAAATTATTTGATTACCGTACCTCTGAAACGTACGTGTCTCGTTCTTTATTACTTAGTTTATTTAAGCAAGTAAGATTTTCTTGGTACATTGTGCTTCATGGATAATTTTTCATTAACTTTAATTTTGAAAAGGATTCGAAAATTAAATTTCCGTAACACACAGCGCGACGAATTGCACGGCGCGGCGGGCAGGTTGAGCCGACAAGAGCTAGCGACTAGCGGCAGACCAGCAGACTGCCGAAAATCTAACTGTAAAAATATTTTGATATTTTATAAAAGTTATATTCCAGGCATTTTGAAAACATAATGGCGCCATATAAAATGTAAAATTGCTTTAACATGAGTAAAAAAAAATTATTTAACATAAACATATTGCCCCGTCCGTGGGCCCCTTTAGCTGCGGGCCCCCCCGCACCGCGGGGTCTGCGGGCCCCTCTGTTACGCCCCTGATCTGGACGCCAGATATGGGTGCCATATCTTCGCCACATATAGCAGATCTGGGTGTCATCTGGACCTGATATGCCAGGTCTGGGCCAGTATGCCAGATAGGAGTTTTATGGGATGAAAACCTTGTGTGGTAGATCTGAACTTTATATCTGGCCAGATACAAACTTTTTTCATAAGGGAAGAACTTTTTTCCAAAACTGGATGAAATGTGGTAGTATTTGGAGGTCTTCTTGCTTAGCAAACTGTGCATTGTATGGGAATGGCTAGCAAGTAAAGAGCTTACCAACCGATGACATGCCACTGTATGGACCAGTTCTGCACCGTGTGCTGAGAGCAAAACGTCTTTTCAAGTTAGGTTTAGTTCACTTGAGGCAAAACTGTGCTCAGGTATTACCATGAGTGCTACACAACCCTTTTTGCTATGTTTATCAATGCGTACAAAAACCATCATTATTTTTGCCAAGTTTAGTGTATGGAGTATCAAATAAACTCATTTAATAGGCTCATGGTAGAATACTTTTATCTCTTTCATTTATTAATTTTTAGCCCGTATTTGTCTTCTAATTTTCTTCTCTTTGCTATCTTTGTGAATCACATCAATCAACAATATCGTTAATAATTTGTTTATCGTTACCACAAGCATAACTAGAAGTTTAAAACCAAAATAAATACAGGAAGACAACCGAATTGTAGCACGTTACAGGGCGGACCGAATTTCCAATGTGTGGGGCCGGGTGTGCCATGTGACAAGTCAATATAAAAAAAGGCATGGCATGTAAGGCATTTGCTGTATAACGGCTGCTTTAGAGACGGAACTGTGCAATGATTTTTTTGTTTATTTTGATATGGTCTGTTTCTTTATAATGTACATTTCATGACCTATAAAGTTATTTGTTATTCTGTTGAATATACACATAATAATAATGTAGAGATATCTATATATTTAAAACAATAAGGTAAAATACCCCCGTCACAGCAGACCTGCGTACTCAACAAATTTCCAACAGAATTTTTGTATATTTTCTATTTCCCCATAAAAACCATGGAGTTGAGAGTATGTAGATTTGCCGCCATATGTGTTTTTTTGGTAAAACCCTACCTAGTGAATGAATGTACATACCAAATTTTGTCAAGTTATGGTGTTCTTTTTATTTTCCCCATAAACCCCATAGGGGTGAGTATGTAGGTTTGCCGCCTTATGGGTTTTGTAAGCAAATATAAGTTAACGTCTTTCTAATGAATCAGGGACGGCTATAGGCGACCACCTAGGGCGCTGAGGCCCGAGGGGCGCCATCGTGGCATAAATGAGTGCCCCTGATCTGCAGTAAAGAGTGTCCCTAATCAGCGGTAAAGAGCACCCTCGATCGGCAGTAAAACGCCGATCGGGGCGTTAAAAAATAAATTATTAGTTTTATTTTTTAATTTAGTGATGTGAACTTTCCAAATTACACTGCAATCTAGATAAAGCCCTAATTACTTGATATTATCAGTATGGCTCAGATGTGTGATTAGTGTTGAAAAAAGTAGAATTGAACTTAGTTTTTTATTGCATTTTAATTTTTAAGAACTTATTATATAGTTCATCTGTTAATATTTTTGTAATTGTTTAAACCATTTTATAGTATGGACACTGAGATTTTAAATGTTAATGGCGAGTTCGTTCCATACATCATTTACATCAGAGGAGATGGTGCGTGTTTATTTACTTCACTCTAAGTCACTATTTTGAGACAGGGACCTCACATAGTGGGTATTTTAAACTTAATATGAATGAGAGGGAGTGTAGGATGATTGTGGCGCGATCTTGCAGTCTTGATACTGACTAAGGCCGACATTCTCCTTAGACAGGACTGTTAATTAATAGGCAAACAGAAAATGGTATCTAAGACCTACAGTTTAATGTGGGATCCGAACCACAATTTCAACCTCATATATACGAATTGGTCTAATTATGAGGATGGTCTTCATGGGTGAACAAGTATTCACCAGTGCTCCCTCTGCTTAATCCCCCTAGTTAATCCCCACTAGGGAATATCGCATCCACAAGCCAACGCTTATAACCATCCACAATTTGTGTTCCAAAGTAGCTGGATTACAGGGCGACGCCACCGCCCCACTCATTCATAATTCACCTTACATACAGACATACACTAACTGTGCGCGAAGCAATTGTTGAACATGTTGTGAGGAACTGTGACTACTTTTCTCAATCTTATCACATGACAGTGACGGGTATAATTACCTTAATTCCATGGAATACTTCTATGAAATGTCCAAGCCATTTACCTTCGGTGGGTTGTGTGAGCTGGTTGGGGCTTCACAACTTTCTCATTTGTTTTCGAGGTTTATCGGAATGCTGAATTATATATAAAGTTAGGTGATGAATGTAATCCCGTGAAAAGACTCAGATTTACACAATCCCTGTCTAGCGGGCACTTCGACGTTTTAGAGCCACAAAAAGAGCCTGTTTCTCCCAATTGTTAGCCAATCCCGGAATCTCCACAAAATACATCAAGGCGTAATGAAGTAGCAGGTGCATGCTCAAACAGACAAAGGAAAAAGCAGTTGAAGAAAGCAAGCAAAAAGTTTGAACAAACTCATCCTGAAAGACATTCACAAAAAATTTAATAGATGGTGAAAAATCTTATTAACAATGACATATAATCCTAAAATAAACAATGAAGTAGATAGCTCGGTGGCGATAGGTACCATGAGGTTTGAATGTAAGTACTGCGAGGCCTTAAAATGGCAAGATGAAACACCAGGCATATGCTGCAATGGTGGTAAGTGCAGCTACTACCTTTGCAGCATCTACTTGAACCTTCATGCAGTCTGGTCATGGGCAACCAACCTGAGCATACACACTTTATGGAATGTGGAACGGTTGAGACATTATGATAGCTGCTTCTCATTCTCATTGTATAGCTGCTATTGTACACCTAAAAATCAACAAATTATTTAAAAACTTTTCTAAAATCTATATTCTGTCATTTAAAACTAGAACTAATTAAACTTAATGATTCAACGACTCGGTAGCCCTACCACTCGGCGTGGTGCGCGTCGGCTTCGCTTCCAGCCCAGAGTGGCCACTCCTTATATTTAATTCCTCCAAGATATAATCCCACCTTCAAACTTCAAGGTCAGGTGTACCATTTAATAGGAAGCATATTTCCACAATCAACAAACCCCAGTTTCTACTAATATATTTTGTAGGTGACGATGAAAGGGAGACCCAATGACCCACCCACTGAGCACAAGATTTCCCCAGGATATCCCAAACGAGTCCCAAATATCCTATTCAGATCCCGGGATATGGAGGATATTCTAGGACATTCTAAGCATATCCCAAAAGGACTTTAATAGAAATACAAACTTTTTACGTAAATAGGACTAAAATTAAACAAATTCAAACAAAACAGGTTTAAAATGGATTTGTTTTACTTTTTTTTGGCTATAAGACACCCATCAAACAAAATTTCAAAGGATATTCCAGAGATATCCCAAGGATGTGCCAGGCCATAATCCAAGGATATCCCTAGGATATGTGCGTTTTTTTTTTCAATTTAGTTCAAAAATTCAAAATAGGGGTTTTGCTAAAAGTCTAAAATCATCAAGTCATTCACCCATTTTTCTTTGAGGCCTCTTTTCGAAAACTTCTGAAAAGAGCTCCTGGGGAAGTCCCTGGAATATGTCCGTAAGCATAGTTTTAATTAAATTCTATAAAATCGTTCACATCCTTAGGATATTCTCAGGATTTCCCAAGTAAATATCTGTTGACACAGTGTAAATTATTGAAATACTAAATAAACTTGTATCATATAGGTCCAGAAAAATTAATTAAACAATCTAATAACATTAGATAATAGTCTAACATTGTTTACAAGCCAAATAGATTTGTTTGAATTCAAACATTATAGTTGAAAGGATCTACAAAGAACATCCATAGGAAGTGTCAGTGATTAAAGCTATAATGCAAAATAGTGTATAGGTCATTCACTATAAACTAAAGTTTTAATAAATAATTTTCTTTAATGAAAACCTCTGAAAATAACTCTTAGTAAAAAGTATGGGAAATTTTCATAAGCAATGCCATGGCTGCCTCTCTTCATGACAGGAGTTCCAGATGGGTCTCGAAGGATATCTCTTAAAAATATTCAATGTCCTGGGGATATCGTGAAAGGATATCCCAAAATGTATGATTTGCAATATCCCTAGGATATTCTTGGAATGACTTAGAAAATATTGGGGATATTTGGGTTTACGCTGGGATATCTCGATTGACCATTACACACCATAACTTACACAGGATAGGTATCTATTTTACATCAAATACACTTTCAAAAGGTCAAACTACATCAAATAAAATGTAGTGATTTTACTCAAATTAAAATATATCAAGTATAATTAATAATATTTTTGTGTTAAAATATACAATCCAAATTACATATAACAGTTCACATTCAAAAGGTTTTGCTATTTTATTTCAAAATTTTTAAATATGTGAAAATAGTCAATTTGTAAAGTTACTTCAAATTTAGGCTAACTTTTTTACTTTGACTCGCAAAACTTCCAAGTGCACCAATGAAGGTCAAGTTTCAATACTTAATAGTAAATGAGAACACCTCAGAGCACAGGTCAACTGGCTCAATAGGTTAGAGCGTCAGGTCATTGAGTGTGAGGTCACAGGTTCAAATCCGGGCATGGGCTGATACTTTTTGCTCCAAATTATTTTCATTTTTGTTATTTGTTCGTTAGCAGAAATGCATTTATTTATAAACTTTGATGAAAATAGTTACAATTTACAAGTTTTAGACCAATTTTTAACGACATCCCATAGGGATATTTGAATATCCTAAGGATATCCCGAAAGGATATCCCAAAACGCGGGATATGCGCGGACATTCAATATCCACAGGAGATCCCTGGGATGACTTTTTGAGAATATTGGGGATATTAAGGATTTCCCCGGGATATTCCAATATCCCATAAGGATATGTTTAGGAACTCCTGGGGATGTACTTGTGCTGTGTGGGCAATTAAGATGTGGAAACTTCCCAGGTATAAAGCCAATCTTAGCTAAAGAACTGCAGTCCATGCTACATAACATCAACGTGTCTTCCCACTAGATCCGAGTCCCGATAGATCCGGACATGAAATTGTCAGCAAACTGTCCCGCTAGATCCGCGACAAATATGTGGTCCTAATGAAGGGATTAACGATTCCCGCCAGATCCGCATTGCGGCGAGGGCAACCCTTCTTATTACTATTTCTTGACTGCACTCGATTTCAACAAGCACTAGAAACCCAGTGTTGTTGTATCATTTTCAATACAACTCAATATGAATAAATTCCATTAACATAAAATTACTTAAATTCTTAAAATTTCAATTATTTTGATACCAAGTTTGATATAAATCGGTTGATATATAATTATTGATGCAAAAAAAGAAACACATTTCTTCTATGTGAATACATTCCTTAGGGTACAACAATGCCATAGTATCTTTAATTCTATAGTTATTTTCCGATAATCCAGTATAATTTTGTTGTTGGCATTATTTTATTTAAGTTAGACATCCTGAAAATAAATAAATTGATTTAATTGTCATTAAACTTTTTTAATTTGTTAGCTACAAAGGAAAGATTTTTATGAAACTTTTCTTTATATACCGTATTAAAAGTTATAAATAAATATATAAATTGTAAATAGCACAATGGAACTTCACCAAGGGTCCGCAAGGTACCTCTTCAGGGGGTAGTGACCTGGAATTCAATTACTGTATCGGCAACTATTTTTAAGGTTTATGCCTACCAGTGAAAATGAAAGTTTTATTTTACACGACTATTCTGCTGCTGAGCGCTTTTCTGAGAAGGCGGGAGGGGTCTAATCACCCTCACGAAGAGCGCGGATCTAATGGAACTCTCCCCCGACTTAGCAACCGGACTTATTAGGGTTACTTTAGAATTTGGATCTACCAGGACTCGGATCTACCGGGACTCGGATCTATCGGGACTGCACCTAACATCAATAGTTACAAACGGGACATAAAGACCACTTTATCTAAATTAGATAAATGCAGTTTTAATCATTATTGCTTTTATGCTTTTATTGCTTAATCATTATTGCTAGTTTTTATCATTATTTGTTTTAATCATTATGTGAAATGAAATCTAAAAATTAAAATAATTTATTGTTTATTTATTGTGATTTATTTTATGATAATCTGGCACTTAAATAGTAATTTATTAAAAATTGCAACCCATTTGAAAATTTCCGTAGCGAAGCAAAGGTATTCCGCTAGTTATTTATAAAGTGTGGCAATGTGCAGGTAAAGTGTAACTCTTGCCAAGGTGCTCGACCCCTTTACGTAAAATATCAAAAGTTGAAACTAGCTGTTTTTAAAGTTGCTCCTAGTATAGGTTGACCAAACATCCCCGAAAACCGGGATTTACCCCGGTTTTTTATAAGGTCTCGGGTTATCCCTAAAAATTGTATTGGGAGGCCCTAAAGTCCCGGAATTCTGAAAAGAAAATATTGAGACTAAAGGTCAATATAACTTTTGACGAATGGAACAGAATAGAGTGGTCTAGAGCTGGACAACTTTCCAGATTCCTTAATTACAAATGTGACTGTGTTCAATTTCATAGCTAACATATGTTTTAAATAAGAAAGACATGATCAAGAACACCGGAATCAGTGACAAATATCGTTTTATGCAAGCCGATCATCACCATCCACAACCAGTGCTGAATAAAATATGTAATATTTAATCATTTGAACTTCTTTTTTTAGGTATTTTTAGCATGAATAACTACATTATATAGTCTTTATTATGTTATCATTGATTGTGACAAGTTAAATTTTGAAAAATGTTACATTAGCATATAGAGTACTAGGAGTTTATGTTTAGGAAATTCATGAAACTTTTTTTTGTAAATCTGTTTAAATAACTGTAATTAAAAAGATATGAATCAATCAGTTCTTAATTAAGATAAATTATTGTTCAGGGAACAATGGACCAGTTGGTTGGTATATGGTGGGGAGGGAAGAGTACATATTCGGAGCTGTCCCGGTTTCTTCAGTGAACGATTTGGCCACCCTATCCTAGTAGACATTTTTGTGATTCGGCACTCCAATACAATAACATTTCATTGCCACTTATTTAATACCCTAAGGCCCCGTATATATGGGCGTTTTAGCCGAGCCGTTTTGCGACGCGACACAAAAATGCGCATAGACTGGATGCATGGGATTTTAATGACGTTCTTGAAAACTTTTTCAGCATGCAATTTTGTCAACATAATGTTTTTTATCTGTTGCATGTATGTACAATTTTTGTAAAATGGCGGTTGCCGTCAAATAAATAAATGGCTCTATATATACAAGCGACTTTGTCGCGCACGTTTTTTTCATTTAGATTATCGTATACCCAAATCGCGCGCGATTATATCGCATTGGAACGGCCAACGGCACAACTAAAACGCCCGTACAGACGGGGCCTAAGGGGGTTTAAGTGTAAAGAACTTTCAAGTTTTTGGTGTCGTTGGATAGAGCTTGGTAGTTGTTTCCGCCAAAAATGATGAGAATCGGACGTAACTAAAATAAGGGCGCTATCCACCATTGAAATATAAAAATTTCCCACTAAAATAACATTGGGATTGAATCAAGCATTTTAAACATTTGTTAATGTTCAGCTATAAATACGTGTATTTTTTGTGACCACGGATATTCACAATATTGGATTGGTCGGATATCATTGATTTATATATAACTATTTGTATCAAATATCTCGATTTCGAGGAGTACGTTATGAAACAACGTCGCCATATTTACCCAATGGACTCATTCACGATCATCCACCGCATACTGTAAAGAGTTTTGTTTACGTCTTTGCTGTGGATGATCGTGAACAAGTCCATTCTTTGGCTTTGTTGTCAGTTGTCTGTTGTGTTTCTGTTGAATTTTGATCAATAATTAAATGGTGTTGTCAGTGTTGTGTGTGCAAATTGAGGTTAAGCCGAGTGGTTGCTTGTTTGGCTGTGTTTATGTTTACAGAGTGTTTTTAAACACATTTTATCAACAATGTACTTTTTGTGTTAAAGTATTATTAAGTTATAACTGTTTTGTTATGGATTTAATTTAGACTTTTCTGACTTGTAAATAATTTTCATAAGGTCAAGTAGGCCTAGGCTTTGTTATGACATCATTGTTAAGCTAACTAGCTGTAGGCCTAAGTCCTAAAACTATTGACTAAACACGTAAGTTAATTAAATAGGATTAATTTTTTCTCACAATGAGCAAGTGTGCAGTACTTGCATGTCAAAGTGATAAGAGGGAATTGAAAGAAAATGGCGAGACTTTACAATTTTTTAGTTTTCCGAAAGATAAACACTTATGCAAAAAATGGGTGAGAAAGTGTAATTTCGAACATTTTTCAGAATTAAGGTATAGATATCCCAAAATTTGTAGTAAACATTTTCAGCTTAACGACTATGAGGATGCAGTAGAATCTGAGCGCCTCAAAAGTTTGCCAAAAATGCTAAAACCAGATGCAATTCCATCTTTATTTTTGAATGCATCTCAACATGAAGAGGTTGTCCGAAATGATGTCAGTCTGGTTGCGAGTGAAAACCATGATCCACTTCATCAACTTTTAGCTCAAGAAATAGCAAGTGAGAAAACACATAATTTGAGTAAATTGAACTCTTTACCTTTAAGTGTAGAACTAATGGAAAGTGAAAAAATTGATGGTGTACCAGAACAAAAGAAAACATACAAGAAAAGAATGAATAAAACAAAGGTTACAGACCATAAAGAGGTAAGTTTGATTCAACTTTGAAAAAGAGAAGGTAAAATGTTCATTCAAATTCTTTGCAGGCCTAGAACTTCCAACGTTAAGTAAAAAAAAAAAAAAAAACATGTTAACCCTAAGGCAAATAATCAGTAAAATTAACTTACCTTAAACTTACGTTAACATGACACTAAATTAGACGAACACCTTGATAAGACTAAAGAAAATCGCCTTAGCCTACTGAGGTTCTACTGTAAATCATCAGGATTTTTGAATATTATTATTGAGGCCAGTTGAATTGGGGTAGGCCTATGTCTGTCATCTCACAGTAGCCTACAGCCATTCTAAAGTAATGGAGGTTACAAGCGTACAACTATATATTGTTGACAAAATAAGTAGCCTAAAACAACTTAAATATTCTTATCACCCCCGATTTAGTTTTGTTCTTATACACCTGTAATTAAACATATACCTTTTGGCAATAAAACAAATATTTTGCAAACAAGTGATTACCGTACCGTATTTGAAAATTTAACAAAAACAAGTACAAATTTTAGCTAGGCCTAATGTAACCTGAAACATAAAAATACAAACTACCCAAGTTTATTGTGTTGGTGTATTTTTTAACTGTAAGAAGAAGCAGTCTTCGTTGGGACCTAAAATGTCATCATACAAATGCTGTCAAATACAAATAAGTAACTTAAGGTATTTTTTTGCTATTAGTTTGTATTGAGGGAATATATGTGTTTTAAAGGTTTCCAAACTCCGTTGATTTTGT
This sequence comes from Neoaliturus tenellus, assembly GCA_030545055.2. Classification (NCBI taxonomy): domain Eukaryota; kingdom Metazoa; phylum Arthropoda; class Insecta; order Hemiptera; family Cicadellidae; genus Neoaliturus; species Neoaliturus tenellus. Next base: position 332,667,284 of record CM061531.1, on the reverse strand, counting down.
TGTTGTAAATATCGCTGTTAGAAAAGTGATGGAGGTTTACGGTTAGATTGTTTTGTTAGACTATATGGTACATTTGTTTTTTAATGAGTGTAATATACACATATCTTAACTCAAACGATTGCCACTATCAAGTAATTGCTATCCAAACTCCATTGATTTTGTTGTTGTAAATATCGCTGTTAGAAAAGTGATGGAGGTTTACGGTTAGATTGTTTTGTTAGACTATATCTGTTTATATCTGAATATCTGTTATATCTGAATATATGTGTTTTAAATGTTTCCAAACTCCATTGATTTTGTTGTTGTAAATATCGCTGTTAGAAAAGTGATGGAGGTTTACGGTTAGATTGTTTTGTTAGACTATATGGTACATTTGTGTTTTAATGAGTGTAATATACGCATATCTTAACTCAAACAATTGCCACTATCAAGTAATTGCTATAAGTTATCTAAATTTCCACATCGATAATAATGGTGGAGAGTCGGATAAGTTAACATAGTTTCGTCCTAAAACCAAATATTAGGTTTTATTTGTATGAAGGTTCAAGAGTAAAACAATATCATTTCATCAAGTAGTATCCAAAATATCACCTTTAGAAGATGGTACCTAACGGAGGTTTTAAGGTAAAACACTCAAATGCCGTGATCCTACCAAATACCGTGATTCACGTAGTTTTTCACCAATTACAATAAAACCAGCAGTCATAGACGTACATTTTAACATTTACAACCAAATTCGGTGTTTTGAGATTATTTTTGAACGACTTTGTCTTCACTCAAATCAGGCAGTCTGAACAAAACATAGTTTAGAAATTAGTATATGTTCATCATGTTCTGAGACAGGCGTTTGGCTTAAGTTCGTTACGTAATCAAAGTACCATAGGGGTAAAAGGAACAAACTTTAATTTCCAATATTGTCTATTTATACATGAATCCTATTCTACAATATGAGCAATGTCTGAAGGGATGTATGTTCCACGATCTCGAAATCTAGAGGATAGATTTTGTTTAAACTTTGCATTTAGGAGTTTTTTGGTACAAAAATAGGTTTAGAAACAGCCTAAATACCAGAAATAAATACCAGCCTAAATACCTTAAAACCAGCCTAAATACCAGCCTAAATACCAGATAAAAAAAGCCTATACTCATTAATTGGTATAAATTTAAGTTTAAAAATTGTAATTTTTAACATTGGTCTTATGGGCTGGGTTGGTATTTTGGTAACGAAATAACAACGAAAGGTATACAAAATTAAAGAAACAGTAATGTTAAGCAGACCTTTTGAAACAGTTGTTAACTGTGAAGAGGTATTTTTTAAGTGGTTGTTGGTGGAAATTTAATAGCTTTATTAGGGCCTATCATGACACTATATCAAAACTGAAGTAAAACCAAAGAGCAAGGCTCGGTTAACCTGGTACTTTTATATTCATAGTGAATAATCATATGTTGAATTTAAAGTTTATTATTTGGTGTTTTTATAGATGCCGAAAACATTTAAGTTATAAAAATGGCATCACAGACTGTGAAACAATACAGTTTTCCAAATTCCATGATTAAATAACGGACTTTGGAAACACGTATTGACTTTTAATTTGGACTGAACAATGTAAACATTGAAACTTCTTTTTCAAAAGAAATATATTAAAGATTGTAAATAATAAATTTTTAACACTGCAAAATTACGAAAGTCTGTTTCTAGATAAATCAATGTTTCTGGTTGGTAGTAATTTAAAATTGTTTTGCTTTTATCAAAGACTTTAGCAGAAGAGGTAGTATACAGCTTTCCTTGCTCTGTGAAATCACGGATTTAGGATAAAATGGCAAAAAAACCGTTCTTTGCCAATGTTTGCTTTCATCTGGAAAGGCATGCATAACATTCTGTAATCAAGATACCGTACAAAAACAAATTATATATACATATATACAGGGTGAATCTCGTAAGGTGTCCTAAATGGATTACAGACGAACGCTTTGCCCTACATCCTTCAAACAAAATTATTTCCCACTAAATTGACCCCAAGGAATAATTTAAAAATATTTTTAACGTTGTATAAATACAGGGTGTACCAAAAACTGGGGGTCACAGGTTCGAATCTTGGAAATTTCAAATACAAACATATGTCATATTATACATCATTAGGAAGGTCTATTTAATAGAAACATTTTGGTGAAAACAGAATTTAGTTATCTTTCTTCGTTTCAAAATGGCGTCCATTTTTGTAGCCAAAATCAAAATTTACGGAATACCCTGTAATTCTTTTATTATTTGTCATAAATGACTTCTGATTCAAAGTAGTTATTTGAAATGAGCTAAGCTTTACAATGATATGTCACAAGACCACATTTAGGCCTATTAAAAAACTAAAATTTCCAAAATTTAATATTTTTGAAAATGTTTACATAAACAAAACTCAAAAATTTCAAATGCTAACCCACGTCATTTTGTATATCATCTTGAAGCTCTCGTTGAACTGAGCAACTTTGTAATTTACACTAATGCCGTATCTCTTTTGGTTTTGTAGTAGTAGCGTAAAAATGTCATTTTCCCATATGTTTTGCATGTTAATTAATCAGGACATGATAGTAAGGCAGTTTTTCTTCCATTGTTGCCTTACCATTAAATTAACATGCAAGTTATATGGGGAAATAAAGTTTTTCCGTTATTACTACAAAACCAAAAGAGATACGGCAAGAGTGTAAATTACAAATATGCTCAGTTCAACGAGAGCTTTAAGACTATATACAAAATAACATGGGTTAGCATTTGAAATTTTTGAGTTTTGTTTATGTAAACATTTTCAAAAATATTAAATTTTGGGAATTTTAGTTTTTTAATAAATGTGGTGTTGTGACATATCATTGTAAAGCTTATCTCATTTCAAATAACTACTTTGAATCAGAAGTCATTTATGACAAATAATAAAAGAATTACAGGGTATTCCGTAAATTTTGATTTTGGCTACAAAAATGGACGCCATTTTGAAACGAAGAAAGATAACTAAATTCTGTTTTCACCAAAATGTTTCTATTAAATAGACCTTTCTAATGATGTATAATATGACATATGTTTGTATTTGAAATTTCCAAGATTCGAACCTGTGACCCCCAGTTTTTGGTACACCCTGTATTTATACAACGTTAAAAATATTTTTAAATTATTCCTTGGGGTCAATTTAGTGGGAAATAATTTTGTTTGAAGGATGTAGGGCAAAGCGTTCGTCTGTAATCCATTTAGGACACCTTACGAGATTCACCCTGTATACCTATGAATTGGGTTTTCATTATTTTTAATTTTAATATTTTGGTTTCAAAATTTTTGGAATGGCTGCCTACAGAAATTGAAATAAGCTAACCTGTAATATTCATTGGGCCTATTCAAAATTGAAAGAACAAAAGTTAAATAAAGTACCATATTCAAATTCATTAGGCCTATAAGATCAAATATCTTATATATCTGTGCATGTAGGCCTATACTCAACTTAATACAGTTCTGTGGTTTATTAGGAACCTTCAGAATTACGTTCTGGAGATATAAGGACAGAATGCTGTTATGTGTGTGGCAAAAGGATATCACAGAGTTACAAAAAGAAATACTCTGTTTACGAGTTTGCACATATTATTCGGAACCTGTTGGAAGGTATGTTGAAGTTCCACAGTTACATTCAATAGTTTAGAGAAAACTACAGTACTCAGTAGGCCTACTTTTGAAGCTTATTTTTATTTCATGCCAATAAAACATATGAAAACCACACTTCGACCACATAAGAATAGATTCTATAACTTAACATAACTTACATTCTCAAAAAAAAAAAAAAAAAAAAAAAAAAAAAAACAAGCAAATTCTACTGTTGAGTTTACTGGGTTACTAGTTGGACAAAAATCTAAAATTTTCTATTTATTTTTATGAAAAGATCTGTAAAATAATAGATTTTCTTAATATGTAATCAATTTTTACAAGTTTTGTGTTAAGCTAGGGGAAAGCTTTACTGACATTATGAGACACCATTCAGTAAAATAAAAATTGAAACCTAAGGATATGATGTGGATGAGAAACACGTCGTTTGATGCCGTTACCATAACAAATATTTAGCACCTGGAATTTTTGAGTTAATAAATAATAGGAATAATTATCTTGACATTGGGAATTCGAATGCTAATTCTTGATTATGCAGGTCTGTAGTGATTGAGACATATCAGACAAAATATTCTTTGAATATTGATGTGATGGTCTTCCGCAGATGTTGCTCCCGGTTATGTGATGGTTGTGAGGGACGAGGATGGTCTGTGTGACCAGTGTGGAGATCTGACAATGCGCATTTCAACTCTTGAGGAACGTCTGCACACTCACAATTTGGCTCTGCGCGCTCTCCTTCGGCTAAAGTATTCATTGCCCTTCGGCCATCAGACACCACCAATTCAGGTCTGTTCATTTAAAACAATAAGTGTTGATTTGAATCTGGGTTAATCTCTACATAAGCATTTTGTTAGTAGAAATTACTATGAAAGCCTCTAGTGAGATGTACCATAAGTTAGAAGACGATTTAAACGAGTGTTCTAAATATCTCCTGAGTAGCTAAAGGTGGAATATAATTGTTGCATACATTACTTTATCTACGACCCATTTAAAATTTGTGAAGTGTGTACAGATAAAGTAATAAACAAGTTGACCATTTAAAAGTTGGTCACCCATAAAGAAAGTAGTATTACTTAAGTAGCATCTGTCTTTCTCATTTACATTAGATCAGATTCTTTTGAGGTTAGTCACATGAAAATTTTCATTTGGTTGTCGCATGTAGTGTTGAAAGGGATTTGTGCAACGTTAGTGCTTTGTCCCACTGTCCATAAAAATAATAAGTTTGTGCTTAAGTGCATAGGTGCCGTTCCCCTTTTATATGAAGAAGGATAGAGTAGTTTATTTGAAAATTTGTATTATTAGCGAATTTCCCTATAGGGAATACGCTATTACGGTAGTAGCCATGGTAAGACCTAAGCCCAGGACCACTTTACTTTTTCATTTTGAGGTCCCCAGAAGCCAAAAACACCATTCGTTCATTTTCATATATATGTATATATATATATATCTATCTATATATCTATATATCTATATATCTATCTATATATCTATGTGTCCGTGGTACTGATAACTTTTGAAGGGGACCTCCGATTTTGATGAAATTTGGTATGGAGGTGTAAGACCAAGTCTATTTTCATGAGTTCGCGAACCAGCATTGTCGGGTTATGGGAACGGGGTTTTATGGGGTTTCAAAGGGGTCAAAAATGGGTTTTTTGCATTTTTGGACCTTAATTTTTAAAATTCATCAATTTTAACTGAAACCATTTACAAGAGCTTAAAAAAACAAACAATTTGGTATTTTGAATTTTTATCATAGCATAATTGGTTACGGGGCAAATCCAAAAATGTGTTTTCCATGTTATTCTTATGGGAAATCAAGAAAACCCTATATCTTGCTTATTTATTGACATAACTTAATCAAATTTGGTGTGTACATTATCTATATAAGGTTTAACTTATACTTGCTTACAAAACCCATATGGCGGCAAACCTACATACTCACCCCCATGGGGTTTATGGGGAAAATAAAAAATTGCCAGAGTTTGATACAATTTTGTGTTTACATTCACCAATTATTGATTAACTTAGATTTTCTAACAACAGCCCATGGCAGAAAACCTACATACTCGATCCTATGGTGTTTTTATGGGGAAAGTAAATAATCTGAAATTCCATTGGAAATTCGCTGAGTACGCAGGTCTGCTGCGACGGGGGTATTTTTAAATGTGAGGGAGAAAGGAAAATGGGACCTCTTCGCGGCAAAGTAAAAATTTCAGTACGGGCAGTTTTATGGAATGAGGTCAAAAATATCTGTTTTCGGTTGTTTGCATTTTAATATGCTTCATTTCGTCCTTTACCGGTTGAAATAGATTACAAAACACTTGTAATGGAATAAAAAATTCAAAATAATGATTAAAGTAGTCAATGTCTAGCTTGAGAAAAGGTACCTCTTCGCGCTTATGGAGAAATAACATTGCCGCGAATAGGTCCCTTTTCAAAACCAATAAAAAAAGTATGCTACACTTTGTAAACTGAACTCGTGACGAGTTCTATCGGCGACCAAGTAAACTACTACAAGTTTATTGTTAATGTAGAACGTCTTTTAATAACTAAAGAGCAGAAAATGCTGCCAAGAGGTCGCTTTCAGCAGTTTTGCAAATTCGTTATGGAGAAATAACATAGGGCCGCGAAGAGGTCCCTTTTCTGAAATATCACTTATTATGTTTTTATCGGACATGCTTCCATAAAAACATTCTTTTCTTGAAAACTACTGTGAGTTAAGACAAAAATAGGTGTTCCCATTAAAGAAGACATTTAGAGCTTTCTTTTGATACCAAAATCGTTTCTTAAATAAAAAAAATAAATGGTTGCTGTGAACAGGTCCCTTTTTTCCTTTCTGCCTCACATATAATGCTATGAAAAGGATCTTAGCTTCTCTAAACTAATAGGGCTCTGCCATAGAGTCCAAGAAAATTCCAATGTTAATCTTACAGGAATATGTTAATCTATCTTTTAACATGTAGTTTTTAAACTGCTGGATTAGACAGCTGTTCGTCTTGTTCACCAGAGATTGCAGCATTACATTCTTTATCCCCTAACTTTTCACTCACTACCGATATGCAAAAGGGAGCATGTACACTGAACTGATTCCTTAATAAATAAAAATATCAATGTCATCAATGCTTATTACTATGGAAGGATTACATTTGTTAACTCTTCACATATATATCAATTATCTTGCACTCCCATTTTAGTTCCCAATTTAGTTTTAATGACAGGTTGTGACCAAAAGCCGTTTTGTGTTCAATAAAACAAATGTGTACAATCTATAAATTTCAATAATTCCTGGTATATTCTATTCAATATATTATGTACTATTCCAATAAAGGGTATGATTTCCAATGACATAAAATGATCAATTTCAATTAGGAAGCATGGTTTATATAATTATTTTAATATAGCATTGCTAAAAAAAACTTTGCATCAATGGAACTATGAGCTGCTTGGGTCTTGAATGCATAATGTTAAATAATGTATCAGGATTTACAAAACCTCAAAACTTTACACAAGCCAACATGGTTAAAAATATATGTTATAACGAGCTACAAGTAAAAATATACTGATTAATTTTTAATGTGCTAAAAACTTACTTCATTAGTGTGCTTGTTTATTAACAATTATTTTGTATAATTATTGGTGCTTATTTGGTACAATATTGTTGCTACCAAGACAGCAAGCCTATATATTCAATTTCATTGAAAATGCTATCACTATGAAAGTTGGTTGAGATGGGATTTTTTATTTATGGTTAATGTTTATCAACATATTGAAGTTTGACCGTTTCTTTTGGCTCCGAGCAGTATCCTGCCCATACTGCGCTTAGACAGATAAGAACTGGTCATGGTAACCAATAATATTATTTAGATAAAATAAAGATTTTATTTAAAATAAGGGTACTCTTACTTACTTCTTACTTCTTGGTGCGTGCTTCCAGCTTCAGGTGATGCTGACCGCACGGTGTCTCTCATATACATGGCTTGCTAGTTTCCAACCGTTGGGCTCGGTTAGGATTCTTTTGAGAGCAGTTTGGTTGGAGTGTCCTTTTCAGCTCATCTATTACTGGTACAGTGTAGGAGGATGTGTTCTAGGATATCTTCAGTACTTCAAATCGATTAGGGTGTTTGCGATTACTTTCTTATAATCTTGTCTTGAGCTCTTAGAAGAACTGTTGGAATTGTGGTTTGGTATGTTTCTGAGAGGGCTGAACTCAAATAAGGGTACTCTTGTTTAATATTTTTTATTTTTATATATTTAGATAACATTTACGTAAGTAATCTCATTTACGCGGATTCGGCGCCATGAAAGTGGGAGGTTAGAAATTTAAACAGCTGGCAGCTGATATCTATTATTCTTACGAAGCAATGTTGTCGGTTTTGTTTTGCTTAGATTTAAGTTTACGTTTACAGTGGCTAATAACAGATGGCAACATTTAGTTGAGTCAACACATATCGGTACTGTTAACACCGTTGTAAATTCTGGCTCACAATTTTGTGACACCGACTATAGTGAATGCTTCTATTTCAAATACAAATATTTTTCAGGAAAAAATTACTCCAGTAAAGTTGCAGCAAAGTAAAGCCACCACAATCAAGAACTCTACGATACAAACGGACCGTTTTCTAAATGATCACAAGATGAATCAAGGTAGTGGCTTGCCGGTGAGAAATAAATCAACTCAAATGACACCATTAGTAAGACATAAACAAATTCAAACAAAAGAATCCTGCCTTCTAGAGGAATTCAAATCAAAAATTTTAAATACTCGAAAGACACCTAACCTTGTAATTACAAATGTGCATAGTTTAGATCAACTTGAGAATTTTGAAGCTAAGGGATTGGGAGAAACAGATGAAGCTTTTTTTCCAACAGATCCACATTTGGAACAAAGTCCAGCACACATGGAAGAAAATAATCATTTGTTTGAGGATATTGGCAATGAAAGTTATATGGAATTGGAAAATGAGGACTACTTTTTGGAAAAGGGGGGGATTTTGAAGGACAAGACGAAATCCAAAAATGAAATTCAATATGTGAGTACTGTAGAGGAAATTGAGAAATTAGAGGCTTTGGCGTTGGGAGAAACAGATGAACAGACTTCTTTAACATCAGATGTACACCTGGAACAATTTTCACGACACATAGAAGAAAATAATCTCATGTTTGAGGATATTAGTAACAAAAGTGAGTTAAAATTGGACAATGAGATGCACTTTGTGGAAAAGAGGACAATTGTAGCAAATAATAAAAACAAAGCTGATGGACCAAAAGAATCAAAGCAACCGACAAAGAAAATAAAAAAAGCAAATAAAAGTATTGGAATTTTAAGGTGCGGACGGTGCTCTTTTAAAACAAGATCAGCCGAAGAAATGAAAACGCACATGTTAAGTTTTAAAAACAAAGAAGGGTTTTATTGCAATATATGTGACTACGCCTATCACAATAAATATTGGTATGAAAAACATGCGATGGGTCACTCAGAAACTAGCAAGGATAAACGTTGTTTCTTTTGTGATAAGATCGTTCACGATGAATTGCACATGAGATTCCACATTGAAGAAACTCATAGAGAAAATTCATTCTCACACAGATGTTCTCTTTGTAAACGAGTGTTTATGTTTGCTGGTCACTTAAGAAAACATAAAAGAAAAATTCACAAAGTAAACATTGAAATTTTGGAATGTGATAAATGTGACAAAAAATTTTATAATGACAAAGTAAAATATGACAATCATGTAAATTTTTATCACAGAGACTCACTTGTATGTAAATTCTGCCAAAGAGTATGTCCTACCATTGAAAAACTGATCTATCATGAAAATAATGTGCACAGATATGAAAAGAAGGATTGTTATCAGTGCAGCTATTGCCCCAGGAAATTCCTTCGACATGAGCGAATGTTCTTGCATGAAGAACATCACACGGGACAGTATGAATTCAGGTAAGATTTCAAAGGCAAACACTATTTACAATGCAGTAAAACCTCCATTAACCGTCATCCTATAGTTATAAATGTGGTTATTAACGTGTACACTTAAAGATTAAAAATATTTTTAAATAAATTAAACCCTGTACAAATGTAATATATGCTAACTACATACTAATAACTAACACATTATCATTTACATCAGGTCCAATCACAATGATGCATATACTTTCGGCATGGTGTTCATTGTAATGGAAAAAAATATATATAATAAAGCCTACTAAATAAGTTCATTTGATTTTTTTCATTACAATTAACATTATATATATTTAAAAAATTGAACCTGAGTACACTTTTTTATTGGTTTTATTCACTTACACGTGTTTAGACAATTATGTCATGATCACAGTGAAGTATCATTTTTATTAAAACTTAGTACCTAATAATTTTAGAATTTTTTTTAAATTAATAACACATAAATTACATATATACAGGGTGTCCTTAAAGTCCGTCACTAAACTTCATAAAATAAAAATGGTTTATATACTTCAACTGTCGAGTAATCCTTTCTGTAGGTTGCACTACTGCAGTTTTGATCCACAGGGGATCTTCATCAGGATAAATACAGGGTCACTGTATTTAACCTGATGAAGATCCCCTGCGGACTGAAACTGCAGTAGTGCAAACTACAGAAAGGATTACTCGACAGTTGAGGTATATAAACCATTCTTATTTAAACCTAAGTAATCCGGTTGGCTAACATCATGAAACTTCATAAAATGGCTTATTGAGTCAAAATAAGCAAAAAATGTTATGTCCTAATATGCATATATTTACCCAGTTATCCTCCATTTTGTTCTTTCTGCTTTATAATTTTTATTTCAGTGACGGATTGATGTAGAAACTTCATATTTTGGCATGGACCTTTATACAGTAACACCAATGGGATGGCCTGTATGACAACAAAAATGGGAAAACAATACTTTATAAAAAAAAGTTCTAAAGTATTGTATTCTTTAAATATAAGTTTCCTTTAGATTGTCAATGACTTATAATAAATAAATAAATAAATACTTAGCCTATATCTAAAATAATAATAATAAATAAAATAAAATAAAATTTACATTAAATTTCTCCAAAATTACCCCAGACACCTGGAACTTTTTCCCGATCCTAGATCACCGGATCGGACATATTCTGCACCCCTGTAAAAAACTACAGTGTATACTGGAAACCCATTTGTATTGTTTTCTACTGTTAAGATTACATGGGTTTGTGCACTTACAAGCTAAAAAGTGCACTTACAAGTTAAAAAGTACACTAAATTTTACAGTTTTGTAAAATTTGACCAATTTACCACTTTTCAGGCCTTAATTAACACGTGGTTGTGGTTAGTATTAAATGTGTCATGATAATTAAAATCTAATGGTACTTTTGACAATAAATTTTCATGGAGAAAGCTATTCTCTGTACCATAACCATTGACTATGTACGTAGGTGACTACGTATAGGACGTATGTGACTAACGTGAGTAGGACTTCTCATAGCATAGGCGTGTGTGAAGCATAATGACGGTGGTGTGATATCTTGCGGCTTACATGGAAGTACAGGTAACATATGATAGATAAATCAGTATTACCACTCTTTTCAACTAAGGATGAAACATTTTATAACTGAAAGTTATGTTTATGTTTTGGTAAAATGTGTTTGCAGCACTGTAAATTCAGCTGAACAATAACAAGAGCGATGGCAGCGACTCTGGTGCGGCATACATCGAACTTCCAAAAACTTTGCCTCAAACTAAATGCATTGAATGAGAGGTCTATTCACGTTAGTGTACATAGTCAATGCCATAACCATTACACTATTGCCTACTAATAAAATATTATTATTGTAGTATGTTTAATAGAGGTTTAAAATGGGTTTTATGATGAATTTGCGCGTTAATCTAACCACTCTTTTTGTAATTTAAATATTTGTTTAAAATCAACTGAATTTTTCCACAGTTCAATTGCTCAGGGTAGTCTTGAATGAAAATCGGTAAAATATTTAATTTGTGAGTTTTTAAGCCAGTTATTCTGGATAGAAAATGAATAGTATGAAATGCTCTTCGCTTTACATAATTTAAAATAAGTATGATTGTCACACATGTTGTTTTTCAGATGTGATCTGTGCGGCTATGGGGAGTTTGATGAGGAATCATTAAGGAAACATATGAATACTTGTAAAACCATTTTACACGACTCGAGGTTTTGTCCCAAAAGACTAAAACGCCAAAGAGAAAGTTATGCTCATCAGAGTTTGGTGTGTGACGTATGCGGGAAAATCATCACTACCATCCAAAAGTACAAGATTCATCGGGAACTGCATGACAACCCTCCCGGTTTCCAGTGTGAACTATGTGGAAAGAAGTTCCGCTACAAAAACAACATGCAAGTACACATGAGGAATTTACACTTGAGTCCTAATAAAAATGTACAAGTCGATGATGAATCGAAAAACGTATCAGAAGTTGACTGTACCACTTTAACAATGTGTTAATTTTGTCATTAATACCTACTGTTTAATAAATAAAAATCACTATTTAATTTTACCATCTATTTTTTTATAAATATCCATTTAATAAAGCTCTAAATAAACAACTTTAGAACACATAACTACTTGAAAAATGTATTCCTAGTTTGAATTTTTAATTTTACTTTTTATCTCAAATATTGTCTCCTATACTCTGGACCTGGGGCTCCTCTGGCCCTCTACCCAGCTCCACCTCTGTAGGGGTCATGTAAGACACAAATTATTTCTTTATTTTACAAAAAAATTTCTCTTGGTTCCAGCACATCTGGTGAAATTTTAAGTTTGTTTTGAATCTTGTATGCATGGAGAATACAGACTGTTTGATATAAGCATTAATATTATTTTTAAGTATCAACTAGTGTACGTGTTACTCCAAATCGAGCAATTTATTTTGATACAATACAAATGTTACATTTAGTTTATAAATCAATGACATCCGACTAATCCAATATTGTGAATATCAGTAATCAGTCGCCAAAACTATTTACAGCTGTACATTAACAGATGTTTAAAATGCTCAACCCAATCCCAATGTTATTCTTATGGGAAAATTTCTGATTTAATTTTTGTGTAGCGCCCTTATTTTAATTCCAATTCTTATCAATTTTTGGCGGAAACAACTAACTGCAGACCAAGCCCTATCCAGCGCCGCCAAAACAAAAAACTTGAACATCGGTTGAAAACTGTGGGAGGAGTTCTCAACACAAAAAAAGCCTTAGCGTATTAAATAAGTATACATATAGTCCCGAGAAGTGTCATGCAAAAGTGTGGCCATCCGGCAAGGCCATGCACCTCAGAAAAGGAAGTCCACTACAGTTTTCCTCTGTCCTAAGAATTTCAATTAAAAAAAATTTTAGTTGCTGGGTGTAAGGTTTGCATAATTTCTAAAAGGATTCTGGAACATTGTCAAGGAAACAGTCCCTAACTCCAAACTCCAAACCATTCAAACCTCTAGCAGTTGAAAATTATGGTGGTGTCGTTTCACCCCAGTAAAATTTCACCTCCATTAAATAATTTCTTCACTAGTTGTAACTAGGATTTACGATTCGAATAAACCAGTCGCACTGAAGAATTTTCATGATTTGGAAAGTACACAACGTCTCTCTTTTTGTTTCCCACTGATATGGCTGAGGTGCTCAAAACCATTCGTTCCCTTAAAGACATAACCATTTTTAGGAGTATGCCGACTGTAGGCTATATCCATTTTCTGCCATCCCCCATTCCTGGCATTAAGGGAAGTCGACTTGGGAAAAACAAATAGAAATTCTAACAATTAGCTATATTCGTTAGTTTTATCGGCTAGCTTCTATTTTATTCGTTAGTTTTTAAAAAGTACTAGAAATAACTTCAACTCAGTTAGATTCTAGATAACGAATAGATATTATATTCGTTAGTATTTTTGGAGTTTAAATCGTTAGATTTTTGGACGGGCGAACATACCTCAAATACGGGACCGGTGAGGGTTGCGTGTGGCTGTGAGCTTGGAGTCAGTGCTCTTGATAACAAACAACTCGGAAGGGGAGGGGGCGGGGAAAGTCCAGTTGCTTTGGTATGCCGGTATGCGGTTAATACGAGGTACGTTCGGAAAGTAAGTTCCGTTTTTAAATAAAAAAAGAACAAGTACAGATACAGCAAAAAAATTTATTGCATTCAAATCTACAACTCTTACATTATTTTTTGACAAAACTCCCGTGATTTTCCAGGCATTTGTCATAGCGTGGCACAAGTTTTTGTATACCCTCTTCGTAGAATTTTGCCGCCTCTGTAGTCAACCATGATGTAACACGTTCTTTCAGCTCTTCGTCGCTGTTTAACCGCTGACCGCCAAGGAAAGACTTCAGATGGAGAAACAAATGAAAGTCGCAAGGAGCGAGGTCGGGGCTGTACGGCGGATGGTCAAACACGTCCCAGCCAAAGCCCTGAAGGAGTGATTTTGTCACATTGGCAGTGTGTGGTCGAGCATTATCGTGAATGAAAACCACGCCTTTTGTCAGCATTCCTCGGCGCTTGTTCTGTATTGCGCAGCGCAGTTTCTTGAGCGTTTCGCAATAAACATCTTTATTGATGGTTTGACCTCGCGGCAAAAAATCAATCAACAAAATTGCACATGACTGTGCAACATGACTGTTCACATGACTTTTCGAGGTGTCAAGACTTGCTTTGGTTTAAGCAGCGGGATTTCTAATCAACTCAGCCATTACAAACAAGCGCTACGAAGTACACACAACTGACAGCAAGCTCCGAATGGCGTCATTTCGTTCTGCTTGACACAGAGTAAGTACCGCGCATGCGCGGAACTGCGATCACAGCGTTGTCGCGGAGGATAATGGAAACGGAACTTACTTTCCGAATGTACCTCGTAACAACAACGCAAGCATCGAGGGGTGGAAAAGGAAGGGGAATGTTTAGTAATTTGTCATCTTAAATTATTTTTCTTCAGTTGATGTCCATTCTCTGACAACTGTGAAGCCATTTTTTCTGTGGTAGCAGGTTGTTGTTTATATTTTGTTGTTATATTTGAGGGATAGTTAAATAATAGTTATAATTAGTTAATAGTTTAGTTAATAGTATAATAAGGTTAATAGTTTTAATTAAGTAGGTTAAAAATACTTTTTTGCGATGGCGGGCGATTGTGATATTCAGTGGCCTAATATACGACATATTTCAACAGCTTGGAAAAAATTAAAAGGGTGGAATCTCGTTAAAATGTTTATTGTGTTTACCCAAAATACAATTAGTTACCAAGATGTGTCATTATTTCATTTCATACGAAATCATATAAAACAATTTGCCCAAAAAACAGCAAACTTCTCAGAAAACTAACTTCATTTTCTATCAGTTACTTTTTATGGGTCTAACTAATAACTTCTAACTAGTTAAAATTATTGACTAACTTTCCCAACTATGGCGGACAGACTAATACTAGTAATTTGCAATATTTTGTTATTCCGGCATGTGTCAAGTCCCAGACATGCCGGATTAGAGAATGTTTACTTTTCTTAAAGCCAGGATCCACAACTCAAAAGAATCAAAGTTTATTACTTTTTATTACTATTTTATTACAATTTTATTACTTCACAGGAGCAGCTAGAACAGCAAAAGCAGACAGGTAATGCAGTATTGAGCCAACATCCAGCCCAATAATAATGTTGGTTTCGTCACAAGCTACATAGTTTGAACAACTTTAAATTAAAATTAAAATTTGAATTAAAGCAAATTGAGTTCAGTTATTTTAAAGTTAATAAATTTGTATAATCTGTATAACTAACCGTAAAACTTTTAAGAAAATAACAATAGGACCCTAAGTTAATTGTAGCAAATACAATTCACCACTTAGCAACGCTAGACGCTAGTGTAAAAGAAATAGCAGCGGCATGCAATGCCGCAGGCATAGCAATCCACTTATATATCTTAAAAAATTAACACCCCTGAAAGTTGCCAACCCAATTTTTCATCCTAGAGCCACCCCTCTTATCACCTTTACTTATCTTGATTGACACTTTTTTTAAATATAAAAAATTGTTGAAAGTTGTTTTGTGTTAGCGCCACAGTCTAACATCAACATACAGTAGCGACACTCTAACGTGAAAATTCTGGAGCAGCAGAAGAGGTTAGTAGTCCCTGGTGTGCAGTCTAAACTAGTATTTTTTCTGTTGATTCTGATGTTGGCGGATGTTTTGTTGTGTGGTGGAACAGCTCCGCCTGGCAAGTAGTGCTGTAAAATTTTCATTCCGTTTATGAAAAAGTAATTTTTTATAGAGGAGGTTATTTTAAGTTAAAAATAAAAAGTTTGCTCTATTTTGAGTCCAATCCATTTGTAAAATCATTAAAATTACTTAAAAGGAAATAACTCTTTGCGAATCTAAACACTGTTAGCCCTAGTGTAGTTCCCTCTTTCTGGGGTCTATACAAACTGCGAGTGTCGTTATAACGATTACCCAACATTAAAAATGAGCTACGAAATTATGTGGAGTGAATTCTTACGAAAAGCATAAACATATTTTCTTTTCCTCAAATGAATACACTTCAAATCAGAAAGATTGGCATAAAGAAGTTCTGTTATTAAAGCAATCAAAGTATTTTTAATTTTCAGTAAATTACCAATGTGCCGCTTTAACTTTTTTCCTGCCGTAGGCCCCAGCCTTTTCAGCTTATCTATAAATTTTTCCCTACTTAAAAACTGTAATTCTGCTGGACCTGCGGGATATCTTCCAAGTTGCTTAAAAGATTATTGCTGACCCTCTTTGTCATCTGGTGATCACTTCTTTTGCCGAGGGTGTATTTCCTGAATCGTTGTGAAGTTTATATTTTTATCTATAAAACGAGCAATCTATAAAAAATACAATTGAGGAGGTCTATGTAAAAAGGGCTGTAGTCTGAAAACCAACAATTGAGATATGGAGTGTGCAAAACTTCATTCAAGTGTATCTTTTAACCTGAAACCTAGGCAACTTAAACTATTATTAATGAAATAATATTCAATAATCGGTGATTCGTTTTATATTTACAAGTAGGAGTGTTTATTTTAAAATATTAAAGAAATTCCTTTTGCAAAAAATGCTTACATATGCCCTTTTTCAGGAGATGGCTTGCCGCCATGTTTTTCATACGCCCTTTTTACATAGACATGTTTTTATAAGTCCTTTTTACATAGACATTACATCCTTTTTACATAGGCGGGCTAAACATCAGCTGATACAATCAGACAGTAGAAGGTGAAACAAAGAGATACAAACATGAAATTTCACAGACTTACAAATGAAAACACAAGGCATCTGAAAACGCCATCTCCGCAAAAAGGGCGTTATACCGCCATACGCCCTTTTTACATAGACCTGAACATCAGCCGATACAATCAGACAGTAGAAGGTGAAACAAAGAGATACAAACATGAAATTTCACAGACTTACAAATGAAAACACAAGGAATCTGAAAACGCCATCTCCGCAAAAAGGGCGTATACCGGCATACGCCCTTTTTACATAGACCTCCTCAATTATAGACCGATTTCTATCACTTTAACCATCTCTAAGATTACAAAAATATTCTAGTTCAGCCTCTATCCATTTCTAACCAGGAATTTTGTACTGTTTTCTTATCAATTTGGATTCAGGAAGGTTGTATCTACAACCGATGCACTGTTTAGTTTTATTAGTAGTGTCGCCACTGCCTTGGTTGAGAATAAACATGTGTTTAAAATCTTCTGCAGTTTAAGTAAAGCTTTTGGTATGATTAACCGCCAGAGCTCTTGTTGTGGAATCAGAGTAAAATTGTTTGTTGGATTTGTGCTTTCATATTCGGAAGGAAAGAATCTGTTGATTTTCTCTTCCTGGACGGTGGTGGCTGTCTGCGATCAGCGAAGTCCCATGGGACTGTAGTTACTACGGGTGTTCCTCAGGGGACCGTCTTAGGCTTAGGTCCAATCCTTTTGTATCTCTTGTTACTATCTGCTCATTTGCCTTTGACACCTCCCTGAGTGTTGTAAATGATTCCCGAGAGAATCTGGAATTGACAGCATTATGTTCAGGGCTCTTGCCCTCTTGCTCTTGCTTCAGTGGCTTTGTGGTAAACAAACATATTATATTTAACACTTTAATCTGGACAAAACTGGCTTCATTGATTTTAATTTGAGAAGCCCTGAAGAATCTGCTGTCATGAATTTGGGAGAGAAAGAAATTTTTTCTTGTTAAGGAATACATTTTTGGGGTATTGCTACTGAATCTTGTTTAAGAGTTTGCAGTACTTACACCACTTCAGCATTTTGTCCCATAAGAACAATGTTAAATTTGAAAAATAACTGTGAGCTGTGAGTTTGTTTTTCGTCAGTAAATTACAAACTTGATGTCATTTTAAATGTTACCACAGTATCTTTCATTTGACGTTATTGAAAATTAATTTTAAAAAATTATCCACTCGAATAAAGAAGAAAAAATAATGTATATTATCACAATTTTTAAACCATGTTAAACCATTTTTAGGAGGTTTATTAAAAAAACTATCTGCGTCACAAGAACCGCCTTACCATTATTGTGAACATATTCAAATTTCATTCGAATCCGTTGCAAGATTATCGAGATAAAGTGTTTCATAGACAAATATGATTAACATTGTTCTTATGGGACTAAAAATCAAGATGGCGGAGGTACTGCCTATAGTAAACACATATCAAAAGTATAAAAATATATCAGTAGATTTTTCCTCAGAAGACTCCGCCAGTTTGATAGCACAGAGATCCTTCTTTCAGCTTAAATTTTGACCGTTTCCTCCCACATGTTACTTATAGTTTGGTCATTTGGGGCGCATAGAGTCATGAAAACAAAAAAATATTCTTTCCCTAGAAAAAGGCCATTTGCCTAATGTTAAATTTAGACTGTCATGAGTTGTCGTGCAGAGGTGTATTTTCAGATAAGAACCTTTTATCTTTCACAAACATATACATCTTAGAAAGCCTTTTATACATCTTCAAACGTAATCATCTCTTCCTCTTTCTCATTTCTAATACATGTAGTTTCCGCAGCTCCAACCTCATTTATTTTCCAAGACATAAATTTATGAAATGGCCTCCCTCGCATCTTACTGATTGAAATTAAATTTGCACAGTTTAAAAGAGAACTGAGCTACTACCTGATCAAGTCTATTCGGCGAACCCAGAACGGGGATGTCCTCCTCGAACTGGGGAAGTCGAGTGACAAGATCGGTTTTGCCGCTTCCCTCAAGACTGCACTTGGGGACAAAGGCTCCATCAAGGCCCTAGAACCGAAGTGTTCGGTCGAGATTCGGGACCTTGATGCCCTCTCCACCGAAGACGAGGTGACCCGTGCGATCCAGGTGGCACTCCCGGAGATACCGGCTGATGGAGTGAGGGTATGGCTGACAAAGCCTAACCGAAGTCAACTCCGGATGGCTGTTGCTGAGATGGGCGAAAAGCACGCCAATAAGCTGCTTAGCCTTCAGCACCTCAGAGTCGGTTGGGTCAGTTGCAGGCTCAAACGGAGGGTGGTAGTTTCGAGATGCTTTCGTTGCCTCGGTTTCGGCCACTCCTCCCGAAACTGTAAAGGGCCCGACAGGAGTGCCAACTGCTTCCAGTGTGGAAGCCAGGGCCACAAACGCAAGGAATGTTCCTCGAGCCCCTCCTGCTTCCTCTGCAAGGATTCAGGCTCCAGTGCCCTCGGTCACTTACCCGGGTCTGGTCAGTGCGGTGCCTTCAGAACCGCACTTGAACAGGCAAAAGGCAGCGGCCGGTAATTCGCATCCTCCAGGCCAATCTTCATAGATCCTGGGGAGCTGATAACCTTCTAGATCAGCTCGCCCGAGAACTTGGTGCTGACGCGCTCCTTATCAGCGAACAGTATCGGGACAGAGACCCAAACACTTGGATCTCCGACAGCCTCGGTACTGCTGCACTTTGGGCGCGTAATACGCGGGATGTCTTGGTGCGGAGTCATGGTCGCGGCCGAGGATTTGCCTGGGTTAGGTGTAGGGACGTGACAATCTTCAGTTGCTACCTCACCCCCAACGAGGCCGTCCAGGACTTCCGCGACAAGATAGATAGCCTAGAGGAGTGCGTTCTTTGCACCACCGGGCATGTCGTCGTTGGTGGCGATTTCAACGCCAGGGCCGTCGAGTGGGGAATGCCCTCTACCAGCTCCCGGGGGAAATACATCCTGGATTTCATCGCCAGGGCCGGTCTTGTCGTCCTCAACCAGGGCGACACACCTACTTTTCGGCGCCCCGGGCAGAGAGGCACGATCCCTGACGTCACCTTTGCGTCTGAGTCGCTCCTTCCGAGGATCTCTGGCTGGAGGGTTGTGGAGGACTACACGGGTAGCGACCACCAATACATCGTGTTTGATCTGCATGATCAGGAAAATCGTCGAGTTTCCGCATCTCGGGAAGGGCCACGCCGGTGGAACACCAACAAACTGGACGTGGTTAAGTTCACCGAAGTCATCTCTCGGGGAGCGCAGGGGAATCCTGGTGAGGCTGGGGCCGAGGCACTAGTAACATCCACGATGGAACTGATCGTCTCGGCCTGCGACCAGTCTATGCCGCGAAGGAAACCCCGACGCGACAAACAACCCATTTACTGGTGGACTGAAGAGATTGCGGAACTCAGAAGAACATGTTTAAGAACTAGACGAGCCGCCACTAGAGCGAGAATTCCCGCAGACAGAGTTCGTAAGTCGGAGGCCTATAAAGCTGCGAGAAAATCCCTCCGCCAGGCGATCAACAGGAGCAAGGCGAATAGCTGGAGGAGACTTCGTGACGACGTTGACTCCGACCCGTGGGGCCTGGGTTACAAACTTGTAACGCAGAAACTCGGCGCCCGCTCTCCACCTTCCATCATGGAGGGCGCCACCATGGGGAGGATCGTCGCTGCGTTGTTTCCTGAACATCCTCAGCGACCGCCGGTTGACTTCAGACGGGTAGAGGACGTTCCACTCTTCACTTTCGAGGAGCTGGAAACCTCCGTTCTCTCCCTGAAGAGCAACAAGGCTCCTGGCCCGGACGGGATTCCCAGTGAGGCTTTAAAGAAAGTATTTTCAATCAACGCTGACTTGTTGTTGAGAATGTACAATGCCTGTTTGGTAAAAGGGGTGTTTCCGGCTCCCTGGAAAACAGCCAGGCTTGTACTGATCAGCAAGGGCAAAGGTGATCCCGAGCTGCCGTCGTCCCACAGGCCTCTCTGCATGTTGGACACGGCTGGGAAGCTGTTCGAGAAGCTGATCCGTTCCCGCCTGACTTCTGCCGTGGAAGCTGCCGGGGACTTATGCCCCCGTCAGTACGGCTTCAGAAAGGGACGGTCAACGATCGACGCTGTCACCGAAGTTCAGAGAGCTGTGGAGAGAGCCGAGAGCCACAACCATTTCTCCCGCCGAGTAGTGCTTCTTGTTACGCTTGATGTCAAGAATGCCTTCAACTCGGCAAGGTGGGTCGATATGTTGGATGCGCTTCGCAACACCTTTCGTATTCCTGCATATCTGTTGCGGCTCATCGAGGATTATCTACGCTCTCGAAGCCTGATTTATGACACGAGGGACGGAACGCGGACGATGGAAGTCACTTCTGGTGCCGCACAAGGTTCAATACTCGGCCCGGATCTCTGGAACGTTGCCTATGACAGCCTCCTGAGGTCCGAGATGCCTGAGGAAACCACTTTGGTTGGGTACGCCGATGACGTTGCAGCTCTCATTGCTGCACGCAACGTTGAGCTGGCCCAACTGAAGTTGAACCGAGTTATGCGGGTGGTCAACAACTGGATGTCCGATCACGGTCTCTCGCTTGCTCTCAGTAAGACGGAGATTGTGATCCTCACGAAGAAGAGGATCGACACCGTCGTCCCACTCCGAGTGGGAAGGGAGGTGGTCACATCAACTCGTGCCGCCAAATACCTCGGGGTTATGGTGGACACCAAGTTAAGCTGGAGGGATCAGATCTTTCGTACGGCGGACAAGGCCGCTAAGGTAGTCACTTACCTTAGTAGGCTGATGGCCAATGTCGGGGGTCCCCGATCCAGCAGAAGACGTCTGTTGATGTCCGCGGTCCAGTCCGTGCTCCTTTACGGGGCAGAGGTGTGGGCAGGCGCTCTAGAGAAGGAGTGCTACAGGTTGCGACTCGCCCGGGTTCAGCGTCAAGCTGCGCTCCGGGTGTGTTCCGCCTACCGGACAGTGTCCGAGCCTGCCGTCCTGGTGGTCGCCGGAGTCATCCCGGTCAAGCTCTTGGCAGGGGAGAGGAAAGCGATTTACCAGAGACAAGGCGAGATCGGCAAGGACACGGCAAGAACCGAAGAGCGCTCCCGAACCTTCCAGCAGTGGCAACACAGCTGGGAGCACGACACCCGAGGACGATGGACTGCGCGACTCATCGAGCAGGTCCAACCATGGGTGGAAAGGCGGCATGGCGAGGTGGACTACTACCTCACGCAGTTCCTGACAGGTCACGGCTACTTCAAGTCGTACCTGAACCGGATGGGCAAGACCGGTTCACCGGATTGCATCTACTGCCCGGGCGTTCCCGATGACGCGGAGCACACCTTCTTCCGCTGTTCGCGTTGGGAAAGGCCCCGCCTGGAGGCCACAAGAAAACTCGGTGTTTTTTCGGTGGACACGGTCTGCCAAAAGATTATGGAGGATGAGGGCAACTGGGATTGTTTGTCACAGTTCGTCCGGGGTATCCTCCTGGAAAAGAAAACCGATTTGGACCACGAAGTGGCCCAGATCCCTTGACCGAACAGCTGGATAAGGAGCGAGCCCCATGGGCGTAAGCCAAATTTAGGCCTAGCCTGACGTAATGTGATAAACAATTCCAGGTTAGAATCCTAAAGAGTAGAGGAGGTTTTTTAGTGGGTAAACCCGTTTTTTAGGGGAGTCCCACACTACAGGCTGGCCACCTGTGTGCGTAATGCATTTTCCCTGCCTCTCCCTCAAAAAAAAAAAAAAAAAAAAAAAAAAAAAAAAAAAAAAAAAAAACTACCTGATCTGTGATGAGTTATAGCGTAAGTGACTGTTTAAAAAATGTTGTGAATTATTCTGTAGGAAGTTCTATTCTATATTTTTATTTATCATCATGCCTGTAAATAGATGTATATTACGATTGTCAATTCCATGCATGTATGGTCGAATGACAATCAAATACTTCTTGATTTTAAATATCACCGACAGTGATGAAGAACCAAACCACGCCAGCTTCGGTAACTCTTTAACAACAGAATGTGGATTTGCAACATATATGAAAAAGTTTATCTGACCAGTAAAAAGATTTAGTAAAGAAAATTACCTCTATAACACTTTGTTAGAGATAATTTCTCTATATTTTAATGTATCTTTTAGACTTACTATTTTAGCCTCATAGGAAGCTTAGTTGGAGTTCCCCTTATTATTGATTAAGATTTGTGTATTTATATTTAACATGGAAAAACGTGGATACACTGCTAGTAATGAATAAAAGTTTCACATAAAATATTGTGAACATTATTTTAACAGTCAATATTTTAACAGATAATGGTCATACTGAAAAATAAGTACTGTATCTATAAAAAGAAAAAAAATAAGTACAAGTATTAAAAATTGGTTAGTTACATTCTTACATTATATAGATGGAGGGGTAAGTATGTAAATTACTAATTAACTAGAAGTCAACTCATGTTAGATGTGCCATGTAGTAGTAGGTTAAGTAAATCTAAAAATCGTTTTTATATTGTCTGTCTGAAAATATTTAACAAGTTGCAACATGAAAGTAAAATTCTAGATTTTAAACTATTTAAATTTAGGAGTTATTACCAGTTTACCTAAAAAAAACCACTCATTCTTCCAAATAGTTTATTGTAAATTTTAAAGTTACAAGTGCTTTTCTGTTACATTACGATTTTGTACGGTATATATGGTACCTCAATGTTACAGTTAGTTGGAATCTTGCATCCATATTAAGTTTTTCGGTCGGCCCCCAAATTTATAATGTCTGAAGTTATGTATACATCTGTAGTTTAGAGGGTGGCTCCCCGAATTCACAATGTCTGAAGATATGTATCCATCTGTAGTTTGGGTGGGGGCCGAATCTTGCAGTTGTAATCTTGTGTCCATATGAATTGTTCAGTCCGCCTTCAAATTTTTCAATGTCTGAAGATATGTATACATCTGTAGTTTAGAGGGTGGCCCCCCAAATTTACAATGTCTGAAGATATGTATCCATCTGTAGTTTGGGTGGGGGCCGTATCTTGCAGTTGTAATCTTGTGTCCATATGAATTGTTCAGTCCGCCTTCAAATTTTTCAATGTCTGAAGATATGTATACATCTGTAGTTTAGACGGTGGCCCCCCAAATTTACAATGTCTGAAGATATGTATCCATCTGTAGTTTGGGTGGGGGCCGTATCTTGCAGTTGTAATCTTGTGTCCATATGAATTGTTCAGTCCGCCTTCAAATTTTTCAATGTCTGAAGATATGTATACATCTGTAGTTTAGAGGGTGGCCCCCCAAATTTACAATGTCTGAAGATATGTATCCATCTGTAGTTTGGGTGGGGGCCGTATCTTGCAGTTGTAATCTTGTGTCCATATGAATTGTTCAGTCCGCCTTCAAATTTTTCAATGTCTGAAGATATGTATACATCTGTAGTTTAGAGGGTGGCCCCCCAAATTTACAATGTCTGAAGATATGTATCCATCTGTAGTTTGGGTGGGGGCCGTATCTTGCAGTTGTAATCTTGTGTCCATATGAATTGTTCAGTCCGTCTTCAAATTTTCCAATGTCTGAAGATAAGTATACATCTGTAGTTTAGAGGGTGGCCCCCAAATTTACAATGTCTGAAGATGTGTATCCATCTGTAGTTTGGGTGGGGGCCATATCCTGCAGTTGTAATCTTGTGTCCATATGAATTGTTCAGTCCGCCTTCAAATTTTCCAATGTCTGAAGATATGTATACATCTGTAGTTTAGAGGGTGGCCCCCCAAATTTACAATGTCTGAAGATGTGTATCCATCTGTAGTTTGGGTGGGGGCCATATCTTGCAGTTGTAATCTTGTGTCCATATGAATTGTTCAGTCAACCTCCTAATTTTCCAATGTCTGAAGATATATATACAACTGACGTTTATAGGTTGGCCCAATAGTTCAGTAGTAATCTTTTATCCATATAATTTTTCGGTCGGCCCCCAAATTTACAATGTCTGAAGATGTGTATCCATCTGTAGTTTGGGTGGGGGCCATATCTTGCAGTTGTAATCTTGTGTCCATATGAATTGTTCAGTCGACCTCCTAATTTTCCAATGTCTGAAGATATATATACAACTGACGTTTATAGGTTGGCCCAATAGTTCAGTAGTAATCTTTTATCCATATAATTTTTCGGTCGGCCCCCAAATTTACAATGTCTGAAGATGTGTATCCATCTGTAGTTTGGGTGGGGGCCATATCTTGCAGTTGTAATCTTGTGTCCATATGAATTGTTCAGTCCGCCTTTCAAATTTTCCAATGTCTGAAGATATGTATACATCTGTAGTTTAGAGGGTGGCCCCCCAAATTTACAATGTCTGAAGATATGTATACGTCTGTAGTTTGGGTGGGGGCCATATCTTGCAGTTGTAATCTTGTGTCCATATGAATTGTTCAGTCCGCCTTCAAATTTTTCAATGTCTGAAGATATGTATACATCTGTAGTTTAGAGGGTGGCCCCCCAAATTTACAATGTCTGAAGATATGTATCCATCTGTAGTTTGGGTGGGGGCCATATCGTGCAGTTGTAATCTTGTGTCCATATGAATTGTTCAGTCCGCCTTCAAATTTTTCAATGTCTGAAGATATGTATACATCTGTAGTTTAGAGGGTGGCCCCCCAAATTTACAATGTCTGAAGATATGTATCCATCTGTAGTTTGGGTGGGGGCCATATCTTGCAGTTGTAATCTTGTGTCCATATGAATTGTTCAGTCGACCTCCTAATTTTCCAATGTCTGAAGATATATATACAACTGACGTTTATAGGTTGGCCCAATAGTTCAGTAGTAATCTTTTATCCATATAATTTTTCGGTCGGCCCCCAAATTTACAATGTCTGAAGATGTGTATCCATCTGTAGTTTGGGTGGGGGCCATATCTTGCAGTTGTAATCTTGTGTCCATATGAATTGTTCAGTCCGCCTTTCAAATTTTCCAATGTCTGAAGATATGTATACATCTGTAGTTTAGAGGGTGGCCCCCCAAATTTTCCAATGTCTGAAGATATGTATACATCTGTAGTTTAGAGGGTGGCCCCCCAAATTTACAATGTCTGAAGATGTGTATCCATCTGTAGTTTGGGTGGGGGCCATATCTTGCAGTTGTAATCTTGTGTCCATATGAATTGTTCAGTCCGCCTTTCAAATTTTCCAATGTCTGAAGATATGTATACATCTGTAGTTTAGAGGGTGGCCCCCCAAATTTACAATGTCTGAAGATGTGTATCCATCTGTAGTTTGGGTGGGGGCCATATCTTGCAGTTGTAATCTTGTGTCCATATGAATTGTTCAGTCCGCCTTTCAAATTTTCCAATGTCTGAAGATAAGTATACATCTGCAGTTCAGAGGGTGGCCCAGTAGTTCAGTTGTAATCTTGTGTTCAAACTAATTGTTCTGTCGGCCATAAATTGCACGTTTCATTTTAAAGGGGGCCATTCAATTTTGAAACTAAACTAATTAAATAAATTTATATTAAAAAATTTATCATAGGTTTCACAAAAGATTTATAAATATACTGATGTTTTTGTCAAACTACCATAGCAACCATGGTATTTAAATTTTATAGTTGACTAATTTAGTTTGTACATTTTTTTATAAAACCTGAAGTTTACCTATTTATTTTATGTTACATTTGAATGTCCCATAAAATGAGATAAAAACAATACAAAAATTAAACATCTTTTATAATTGAATAGCATTTTTGTTTCTATATTTTTTACTTATTTGTTTTATTTATATTTTTTGTTTCATTGTGTATTAAACAACCCTTCCTATAATAATAATAATAGTAAATATGAATTGTTCCCCATTTTAATCTTATGGACAAAAAACTAACTTTAAGGACTTCCAGTGGGCTTCAGAATAAAAATATCAAAAATCTAAAACCTTATTGCAAAACTAGGAATTGAGACCATTCTTTTGACATTTCAAATGTTAAAATTGGTCCAGAAATAAGGGAGAAGTAGTGTTCACAAAAAACGGCATCACGTATTGTATACATAGATTCATTCTTTTTTCATATTCACACAATTTTTTCCAACTAGTTAATAAATAAAAAAAAACTTAAATATGGTTGAACTTATTTCCTTCGCCTCAAGTGTCTGGATGATAATTGTTTTCTTTCCGCAAGAAGTCACATTATAACCGAGCTCTGCCATAAAATAACCTCAGTGTGGGCATACAAGTGGCTGTATTATTTAAATTCCTATTTGAATTTCATGTTCCCTGTTACAGCAGTCTTGTTATGTGGGTCGATGGAAGTTTGTTATTTTTATACTTCATAAACTTCAATAACACTTTGTTGAAAAAATAACATGAATTGAGTAGAAAAAATAATAAAGAAATGAAAAAAAATAAAGCTTTGAAACATTTTTTATTGCTAAAGTCATAAATGTTTCATTGAGCCAAGAGGTTCTGACAAAGTGGATGTGCTATATTTTATTCCAAAAGTGTACTAAGTTAATGCAAGTGGATTCAAACTTGTAGTATATTGATAGTTTTGTTCTTCACTTTAATATAAGAAAAGTTGTTTCAGTAATATTTAGTATTTTTCATCTTTAGCACGTGCGTACAATATATGTTTTTTGTGTGCAATTGTGTTGAACTAAAATTGTGAATAAGCACAGAAAAACATACTTTCAGTTAGAGTGAAACTTTTTTCGTCATACCACTAAAATTGATTTTACACCTACTATTTCAATAAAAAATTTGGGAGTACTGTACAATAGTTTGTCCGTGATCAAAGTACTATACTATTCCCCTACTATTGAAAATTTTTTTTGAGGTTAGTGCCTGCAAAAAAATGAACTGATTTTTTTAAGTACTACATACTATCTGTGAAACCCCAGATTGTTTGCAGTAAAGACACTTCCCACTAACATAACAAAACAAAACATCTAATATTGGTCATTTTTTTACCAATCAATACAGTTATTTTTAACGGACCTCTTTACAAAGTAACATATAACTTCCTTATCATATTATCCTAAACAAAAATTTAACTTAGTTTTTTCAAAATCTTTTACGGTAATTTTGACTGTGTCTTAACAAACATGAGTGTATTAAATTGTGTTGCCATGAGATGATCGGAAAGATCATGGGTTTCTTTGAGTGTAGAGTAGCATGGTTTGTTAGAAGTGTTAAATTACGACTAAAATTTGACAAATGACAATGGCACACTGTTAAATCAATTCTGCTAAATAAATGGCCCAAAACTATTATGGTAAACCCATACGAAAAAATAGTTTGGTAAACCAAAATAGACTGTTTTATCTGATTATAAAATTCAATTAAGTGCCGTCAAGGTTGGTTTGCCAGGGCTTGCGAGCATCTCTGAACTCAGCCAAACGGCTGCAGAAGGCAGATAAAAACGCAATAACCCAACGAAGCGTCACTGGCTCTGCTGCTCCACACCCGGTGGCGTTGATTAAATAATCTGTTTAGCGCTGGACGTAAAGTTTGTTAGGTATGGAATTGTATTTGACACAATTTTCTTAACAACGAGTAATTTTAATGGGGATAGATTTAGTTAAACTACAAGTGAAATCGTAATTGGAGTTTGCAGTGTAATTGGAAGTTGCGATGCTGTTGTGACTATTAATTACGTAAATAATCTTTTAGAGTATGCCTACCAGGTTATAACTGAGCTTTGTTTGTTGGTTTTAATTCACTTTTTGTTATAGTGTCATGGTAATAAAGCTATTTAATTTACACCAATTCAACTAACTTTAATTCTCCAAAGTTAATAGCTGTTTAAAAAAGACTGCTTAAAATTAATATTTGTTATTTTTGTTTACTTCTTGTTGTTATTCCGTTACCAAAATAGCAACTGAAAGATTAATGTTAAAAATTACAATTTTAAAAGTTAATTTTAGACAAAATTCAATTTTTGAGGGGTTGAGGCTGTTTCTAAATTTATTTTGGGGCGAAACACTCTTAAGTGCCAAGTTTAAGCAAAATCTATCCGCTAGATTTCGAGATCGTGGGGGAACACACATCCCTTCAGACAGTGCTTGTATTATAGTATAGGATTATGGCTTTCATTTACCAATTGGAAAGAATTGGATATTGGAAATTGGATAATTGGATATTTGGAATTGGATATGTGGAACATAAAACGGGTCAGACACTCCTCTTATATAGTATAGGATCCCATAGCTACAAACCTTAAAACAATTAATTATGAACAATACTCAGTTTGACTAAACAATTTAACCTCATTCAAAGACAATTTATTGCCCTTATTAATCGATAGCTTCAATTTAAAAAACTTAAAATTTTCCTTTGGATCCAACAGCTTTATGTTATAACTTCAACTGCATTAAGATTGTTGGGACAGTTTTTAAAACAGTTCACAATTTCACCATTAAAAATAACAAAATTTTTGTTCCAGTTTAAAATTTAAAAACGTAATAGGCCTACTATAATATTAGAACTGTAAAATGTATAAACCAGTTACAGTACATTGAGAATTTTTACTCTAATAGCCAATAAAATTTCTAGCTGAAAAGTTTTTACACCTGCCGTGACTTGGTTGTCCCTTTGACGCGTGCGCACGTTGCATTATTTTTTCAGTCAACTTTTACGGCATAAGGCCTATTAACCACAATATCGACATCTGCCGCCCTAAATCAATCCCAAAATTAGTGATATGAAGCGGCAAATGGTAAACTGAGGCGCGCCTAGCGGCGGCGACCGCAGGTGAGTGACAGCTGGAAGTGTGCATCTGCGCGGGAGAACAGCTGATTCGCCAGCTGGAGGCAGACCGCAGCAGACGTCTAGAGACAGACCGTCAGCGATGGAGACATGCGGGGTTCGGGCGATGATCTCGGATCACTGATTAGGGCAGGTGTCACCGTAATCTGTTAGACCAAACACAGCCGCCTAGTCGAGTGTGGTTGACCTGGATTAGAAGAGAGAAATTTGGATGTACAACATTTATACCAATCACCGTGTGTTAACATCAGCTAAATATTTAACAATTTGTTATAGGACTCATGCATACAATAATTATGAATAGAGTTCTCATACACATAGCTTTTGCAATTCTTGCCTGGGATATAGGGTCGCTTTTTACTCTCACCCCCTGTACCATAGTATTCGAATCTCTCAATAACAGCTTTATACTTTTTGATAAAAAATTTTGTTTTATAGTAGATTGAAAGCAAAATAAAATGACACCACCTGCATCTCCGAGGTGTCGTGAAAATTCACATTCAAAAGTTTAAAAACCAATTGTAAAATTTAAAAACTGTTAACTTGCAGTAAATTTTACCATAGACCAACAAAAAAAGCCCAAAAAATAAAAATAACCCAGCATTTTAAAGCATTACTTCACGTCAAATAATTGTTAATCCTTCTATAAAGAACAATTCTTTGAGAAAATTCAATTCTTTGATTAGCGGTAAATACATTACGTTGCTAAAAGTCTCAGCCGCGAAGCCTTCCCGCAACATTATAGACTGATCTATCGTCAAAACGTTTTGAAGTGGCTTTTAATGTTAATTTTTGCCATTCATTGATGGTAGTAGTTTGTGTCAGTTATTGATATAGTTTATTTAATTGTCAGTAGATTAGGCCTAGTTTAAGTTTGCTATATAGTTGTTACATTGCTAAGGGTTTTCTGGAGAGGTACGTTTCGATAAGAATAAACAGGAAATATTGTTGTCAGAGTCAAGAGAAACTTAATGCTTGAGGTCTACACGAGACACAAATTAGAGTAATTTGATGAGACAACTCAAAACGACATTACCACAAAACTTGCCGTCTCCTATCAGCTGCGGATATCATTCCTTGGTTGAAAACATCCATTAATTTTACACTACTTCTATCTTCAATCAGTTTTTTCAAGTTTAGCCGAAAACTAATCAGATTCTATTGCTGTATAAATATCCAAGAAATAAAAATATTTAATAATGCTTTTCATTATTTATATTACTTCTCTCAAACCCTTTACATATTGCGGAAAATACCCCAACTCTCATTATATGTTAAGTAGTTTTAAAATACACATTTTCCACCATGCCAAAGAATATATTTTATATGAAACTAGACTAGACCCCAATTGAATAAGTATCTGTAACATACACATAAGTATAGGGTACCGCAGACAGAAATAATGTTGTAGGTAGATTACATTAAGAAACCGCCAAAAGTGATTTTAAGTTTTATTGAATTTAGTTTCGTCATAAATATTCTGTAAATCTCATATTGTTACCATTGTTTGGATAGCTTCGCTCGATTTCACTTACCCCACAATTTATTTTGAACGAACACTAAAATACTAGAGCTATCTCTAAACCAGTAGCTGTCTACACGTCAAAACTAGAGGATCCTTTTAAATTGTGCGCCCCCAAAT
This sequence comes from Neoaliturus tenellus, assembly GCA_030545055.2. NCBI lineage: Eukaryota > Metazoa > Arthropoda > Insecta > Hemiptera > Cicadellidae > Neoaliturus > Neoaliturus tenellus. The sequence continues at coordinate 332,636,089 of CM061531.1, read as the reverse complement.
TAGCCCCGACCCCGTAACTTCCGGCGGGGCCGGAAATGCCCTCGTCTGTTTGTACCCTCTGCCTCCGTTGATCTCGTGACATCTGGTGTAAGGGCCGGAACCACATGTCCGCTATAGCGCAGCCATCACAGTGGAGAGGTGAGGAGGGTAACCTATAGACAGACGAGATAACCTATAGCTACAGTTCGGGAATCGGGGGACTGCCTCTCGTGCTGGCGTGGCTAGCAAAACAACACGGTTTCAGGAAAAAATCATTGATTTCTTTATTTTGTTTATGTAGGAGGAATAATTTTGTTCGGGGAAAACGTACAATGATACTACAGTACTGTATTTGCATCAGCAATGTATAGTTACATAAGTTTTTAATACTTTAATACAAGTAATTAGTGCTGCATTTTGCTACTATAGCTGGCCAACAAAATATATTAGTAATTATTTGGCTTATTTAATCATGAATATAAATCCATAAGAAAAACAAAGGTTAATTTCAAAGATGGTGGGGCAAACCCCTTGGTCAGACTAAAGCCATACGGTTTCTACTTGGGACCGAAAGAATACTGACTTGGCATTATTTCAACAATAAAACGCTAGGTTGGAAAATGTGAACAGATATGAGGGCAGTAAGGTGCGTTTACACCAGAAATGGACAACAAAAAGTTCTTGCCATATGGATATAACAGTAGAAATAATCAACTTTTGTTGCCAACCTCTGGTGTAAACGCACTTTTACCGTAACAAAAAAGTAGGTTTTGGAACAATTTTATTCCTCAGTAAAAGTAGCTACATACGGGACACATAATCTGACATTTTATAGCGATGAAAACTATCTCTTTCAGTTTACAAGAACATAAATGAAAATATTAATTTCTAACCTCTAGATGAGGGATGGTGCTAAAATATGTTTTGTGATTCGTCGATTTTTTTGTTCAAACATAGTATAGGCTACACACACAGTTGGAATGCACATTTGAACAAGACTTTAAGAACGAATTATCGTCATCAGAGTGATGGATTTTTCTAGTCGCAGACGTGACGTATGTTTGCCTCCACGGGGCCCTCAGTCGTCGAGACGGGCAGGTGTATCACAGGCCGTCCTTGTGCCCGTATATCTCGGCTACACCTGCCCGCTGCCCAGTGTCCAGTGGTCGAGAATGTTACATGTCTCGTCCTAGACTGCGGGTCAGTCGTACCTCGCGACCACAGCAGTAGCGAGCAATTAAAAAAATCCTTTCCTATATCTAACACGAGTAAGGTATATTTGTATGTATAGGGCTCTCACACTGGTCAAAATTCGACCAAAAACTCAGTTCATCTTGAGCATATTCGATTTAAAATGTTGATAACTGTAACATGTTCTTCTGTTCTTCTCGATTTGCTATAATTTGTTATCAGCTGTCAAATGATTTAATCAATTATCATTCCCTCATAAGACTAACATTGATACTTTGAAAGCCTGTAGGGCATAGCCCCGAGGTGTAATGTGAATTATAATGGGATTCTGCTCATCTACAGTACCTTTATAATGATATGCCCTGATTTCTCCTACGATGCACACAAGCTGAGAAAAAAGGAGGAAAAGAAACATGCTTGCCTATAGATATGATGTATGTAAGAATGTACTTTTGCTCATGGTTCTCAAAAACAGATCAAACGATTTTTTCACAATTTGCAAATAACTTAGTTCTGGAATAAAAATAGTATGAATTCAGGTCTCTATGCCGAGCAAATGCTCGGTCTCCAAGTATACAGTACTAGTTTTAATACTTGTATATGTCTCCATCTGTGGAACTAAAAATAAATTAAAAAGAAAAAATATACTAAACTGGAATTTTATGGAAGAAACGAACTTTAAAATCCTACATATGCCGAAATATTATTTTATATAATATTTTACACAATAAAGTCAAACGGTAATTCTATCGGCAATTTTATTTGCGACAACCGTACACACAAAAACGTGAGTACAGTAGAAGCCGGAATGGGATGATTGCATGATTCGACCATGGTCCTCCTGGGACGAAACATTCGGCCACGGACTTTCCCACCTGTCAACTAGACAAATAGATAATAGACTAACTAGGTCGTAAAATAGACACAAGTAAACCATAGTCTACGTTTAATCACAAAAATGTCTCAATTAATTTGCCAATTAGATTTGCCAATCCATGATTTCCTTAGAGGACAAATATATGTCCTGCTGGATTAACATTATAGCCCATAAAAACAAAATATTCGCAAGACATATAAATATTCCTGCAACTAAATAAAGTCCTGACCCACTCCACATGAGCGGGATGTGCCGTAGAGATGAATCAAAACCTGGAATCCAGCTAGAATTATCTCTTTGACCAAAGTTTTCTACGGACGTATGTGGTGTTTTAAAGAAGATCGCTGGCCGTACAAGAACAAAGAGCCTGTGGCAGGATCGTGCCTCTGCGGGGTATAATGATCAGTTTAGACCGACAGCTGGGGGCTCCGCCCCGCTGGCTGCCACCTGGCTCAGCTGCGCGTGCCGTGGAGGTGGAGGGGCGCCACCGCCTAGGCGGCGGGTAGCCCGGGGGGCGAGATGTAAGGTGAGTAAAGGTCCAGGTGACAATGTAACAGGTGGGGCGGTGTCTATGCGAGGTGCTCGGGGTGGGGAAATTGTGGTGGTCTAATTTTAAAGAGAAACGTCTCTCTTAAAAGTCCTCTTCTGTAGTCAAATTTGATTTTTTCATGGCAAAAAAAAGGTTTAGTATGTTCTTAAATTAAAGGCGTATTTTTATATTGGTATATAGTGAATTTAATTTTGATTTGATGATTATTTGAGAAAAATATCAAACATTAACTTGCCATTGAACTACCGTTTAAGCCTAATTGATGACCAATATATTTGCTTACTGTAATTGGTTGCAGGACAAAAGAATCAACTGTTTTTAACACGTTCGCTACCAGCCGCCGCATATATGCGGCGGTCAGTTCAAACCCACAGCCCACCAAAATAATCATGGACTTCCCTGTAGACCGGCCCTAGTGGTTGTGACTTATGCCACAGACCACGAATAGAAACCGTCCAAAATTAGTTTTCACACTTCAAAATATCTTAATTTCATTAAATAAAAAAATATATACAATTTTCTCTTCATTTTTGGTAATTTTTTGAGCGCCGCACATTTGCGGCGCATGGTCAGAGACTAAGTGACGCATGTTAGCGTCGGCACTAATACAACCTTATTTTTAGTCATAACCTTTGAAAAACGAAAAATAAAATACGGCTTATACATAAAAACATTGTATTGAAATATTTAGTTTACAAAAAGAGTTGTTTACAATTCATTTACGTAGTATAAATATGATGTTTTACAAGTTTACAAAATGCAAATGTTTATACATTTTTCTTACACAATTAACTTTTTTCAACGTGGCATATAAGAGATTTGATGAATATTTGTGTAAAGATATATCAAATAAGTTAAAAAATGTTACTTTCAAAAATACATTAATTAAAAATGTACATAAAACAATTTAGTGACGTCAGTGATCGTTTTAGCCACAGACCAAGCGCCGCACATATGCGGCGGACTATCTCGTAGACCGCGCCTAAACTGTCTGACCATTAAAATAGACCGCACTGAAGAAATTTCGTATTTAGTATCATGGAACCATCGCCGCAGATATGCGGCGGCAGTCTATTTTAATGAGCCCAGCCGCCGCAGATATGCGGCGGTGGGCTCTCAGTAGAACTCGCCCGCCGCAAAATTGCGGCGGCGGGCTGTGGTTACGATTTTTTTTTAACATTGTGGTAGCGAACGTGTTAATTATAAGAGAACACCTACGGCTTAGATTTAAAACCACTTCCATTGTTTGTCGATGATGAGTTCAAAAGAAAGCCTTTACAAAATCGTATAACATCGAGAAAAACGCCTTATGTTATAGGAGAAAATACAAGATCGTTTCTGGTTATAAAAATATTCGCTTGTTGTATGGAAAATTAATCTGTATAAATTTTTACTTTTTTGTATCAGAGTGAGGACGGAGATAATATAAACGTTTGAGTTGTAATCTAGTAGTAGTAAAAAACAATTTTTATTTTGAAATAATTTTATGAATTAGCATATGTAGTTTATGATCATTAATCCAATGAAAGTCAAGAAGGCCCCTACTGCATCACTTATTCGTTCCTATCTCCATCGTCCGCATTAGTGTCGAAATAAGGTCAAAATTCGGTATAGACTTAAAAATACCCCCGTCGCAGCAGACCTGCGTACTCAGCGAATTTCCAATGGAATTTCAGATTATTTACTTTCCCCATAAAACACCATAGGATCGATTATCTAGGTTTTCTGCCATTGGGTGTTGTTAGAAAATCTAAGTTTATCAATAATTGGTGAATGTAAACACAAAATTGTATCAAACTCTGGCAATTTTTTTATTTTCCCCATAAACCCCATGGGGGTGAGTATGTAGGTTTGCCGCCATATGGGTTTTGTAAGCAAGTATAAGTTAAACCTTATATAGATAATGTACATACGAAATTTGATTAAGTTATGTCAATAAATAAGCAAGATAGAGGGGTTTCTTGATTTCCCATAAGAATAACATGGAAAACACATTTTTGGATTTGCCCCGTAACCAGTTATGTTATGATAAAAATTCAAAATACCAAATTGTTTGTTTTTTTAAGCTCTTTTAAATGGTTTCAGTTAAAATTGATGAATTTTAAAAATTAAGGTCCAAAAATGCCAAAAACCCATTTTTGACCCCTTTGAAACCCCATAAAACCCCGTTCCCATAACCCGACAATGCTGGTTCGCGAACTCATGAAAATAGACCTGGTCTTACACCTCCATACCAAATTTCATCAAAATCGGAGGTCCCCTTCAAAAGTTATCAGTACCACGGACACATATATATATAGATATATATATAGATATATATATACATATATATGAAAATGAACGAATGGTGTTTTTGGCTTCTGGGGACCTCAAAATGAAAAAGTAAAGTGGTCCCGGGCTTAGGTCTTACCATGGCTACTACCGTAATAGCGTATTCCCTATAGGGAAATTCGCTAAAATGAGGGTCAGTTTTAATCTCGATCTAACTTTAGGGCTCTGCCAAAATTACATTTGAATTTCGTATTTATCCTTATCGATATAGGTCAGTAAGAAACATAAAAACAATGCAATCGGTGTATGAATCAAGATAGTTGTCGATTGCATTGCTCTTAAGAGGCGAGCAAGGGAAGCAAACAAGTTTGCCCTAGTTTTTCCCCTTAACCTCAATTTTTATATTGATGTGGTAAGTGTAGACACTAAGTAGAAATTAATTTAAAAAGTTGTTTTAAAATAAATTAAAACCTTTTGAAAAGTTTTACCTTAATTTGGAAGACATTACGCTCAATTAGTGTTACGACATTGATGTTCTTCATTCCAACAGCGCTTAGTATTTGACATCATCATAGACAATTTCTTAACAGTCAAACAAATCAGTGATGTGAATATCTGCAATATATTTAGCAAAGCTAACAATGAATTTCCGTACAATGATTAATACTTGTTCCCAACAACCCTTAATTATACCTGCGGAAGGTAGCCAGCCAGCCACAAGCCGGTGTAAAGTGTGCGTGTGTTGGCAACACTGGTCTGTTGTGCATGTGTGAGTTGCAAAGTTGGCAACAAAGTTGTTAACGAGCGGGGTTTTGAGTTTGTCGCTTGTCGGGGGGGGGGGGGGGGGGGTTGTGGTCCCGAATACGGTGTCCGTTGTCGACGTAACTACCCCCAACTTGCCCTTTGTGCCATATGCGACTAACAACTTCCAATGGGCCATCAGCCGGAAGGTAAACTTCAGGTGACTGACTTTTACCCTCTAGACTAGTGAGTGTTTTTTGAGATAAAAATCACTTAGAAAAGGTTTATGTTTTATCAAATTCGAATAAAACACATACTATACTATAATAATACTTACTTTCGAATTATAATATTTTAGAAGGGATTTATAGTTAAACCATAGATGCCGGTAGTCTAATCTAATGTTATGGTTATCTACAATTATTTTTCACAGTATGCCATGAGTGATATGGCACCGTTGTATCTTACAAACCTTTTTAAGACGTAATTCAATTAAACTGTATACTAAAGTTTAATTGTATTTCAACATTATTAACTTGTAACAACAGTCCGGAACAGTCCTCCAACACATTGGCTTTTTTAATTCAAACATCCTCGTTTATATATTTAGTCCGATGGTATAACGAAAACATATTTAATTAATTACTGAATATTCACTGAGTAAGCAGGTCCTCTGCTACGGGGATATTTTGCTTTTTCGGCGAGGGTGGTTTCTAAAGTAGAAGTAGCCAAGGGACGTTCATTGAAGGAACTTCAAAACCTTGAAACCGCCAAACAAAACTTTCTTGCAAAAAATCTGACCGTGTCGCTCTGAGGTTAGGTTCTTTCATTTCTGTTGTTCCTGGATTCTTTTGTCCTTTCAGCTGGCCAAAGACGAAAAGTGGACCAGATGTCTTTGAATGCATGGTCTCCAAGTTTTTTCTTGTAGGGAATTGAAGACAATGATAAGTTCCTTCACGTTGATATAAGTTTATTTAGTTTTTATTACCACATATCCAAGGAATTTAAAATAAAATAAAGAGATATAAAGAGATATAAAATAATAACAAATAAATGTCTTTATTTATTTTAGATTCCTTGCACATATCTCTTTTATTGATTTTATCTTATAGGCCTAAACTGTGGCCTAATAAACATACATCAGACATTTGGGCAGCATAAACTCCAGTGGCATTTATAATAGCACGCGTTAAAGAAAAGGTAAAATGGCAGTATGTTTATTTTTCTTAAAGTTTTTGAAATGCTGAATATAATTATGTACTTACTTTCCTAGATTTAGCCTATTGTTTACTAAAACTACTTAAAGCCACGAGTCTTTGTGTTCCAAAATGAGAGAATAAACTATGGAGAACAAAACATCCTGAGATGTCGGGGAGGCCAAACCTCTATATTATTGAACCTTTTGATGTTTTTTAACGACCGTAACTAAGTACTTGTAAGTTTCCTTATGGTTAATAAATCATGAATTCCTCTATCTTTTGCAGAAAACCCAATTGAATTTTAAAACCATTTTATTTTATAAACTGAAATAATAAATTTGTTTTTTGTTCTCTCTGGTTGATATTGATAAAATACTGCCCAAGTTTAGAATTAACATTTTATTTGTCTTGAAAAATTACCTTTGAAGGTCCAAAACTTATGAAATTTAGACCGAAAGCTTAACAAACTGTAAATGTACGTCAAACTGAGCCATTTTTCCAACTTCACTGCCTTTTATAGATGAGTTACTCGACTAATACACAGTGAAATGTATTAAAAATTGTAATTAATTCCGAATATTAGATAAAATGGCAGCCGGCCATTAACTTTACGCACCTGACGGCAACAGCCCACCACAGTGCCATCTGCTCTGGTTACTACTGCAGCTGGCGTAAACGGGCATTTCTACAGAAAGCTGCACCTGCTGTATGCAGTGCGTTCGTCTGGGTTTTAAAATAATGTAAAAGCTTTTTTTGGTGGTTAAATTAAAATTTTGAGTTTAGGAAACCTTGATTCACCAGTCCTGCGTGTCCTCGACCCCATGGAGTCGGCACCCACGAGGGCACCGATGGGTTACGATGGAAGAACAGAATATGTGGTAGCAATAAAACCCTTAGCATCGTCGCGTGAATGTGCAACATTTCTCAAAGAGGTACTGAGCGACGAATTTGTGGTAGGTATTTCAAACGACATCAAAATTAGGCAAAAACTATTATAAGAGGAAAATGAACTTCTTTTAAGTTGGCACTCCGACTGGAACAAGCAGAACAACAATCAAATGTAGTAGCCGTAAAACAGCAAATAGAAGTTTTCAACTTTCTCCTTCTAGTACCGAAAGTATGTAAAGTTGGAGATGGAGAGAGGTGCAAGGGTAATGTGAACAAAAGAAATGATCAACGATCGGCAAGTTTTAAATGTTTTCTTGTGGTGGTGATGATCATAAATCACAGGATTGTTCTCATTCAAGTTTTAAATGTTTCAAGTGTAAAAAGGTGGGACATCTAGGACGGATGTGTAGGAATTGGCCGAGTGTTAGTGAAAATAAATCAGGATTTTTTGGGGCTGGGCGAGGACGAAGAAGACCAGAAACCGAACGTATCGTGCTAAAAACAGATGAGGTTGCTAAGGCTTAATATATAACAATTGGTTGTTCGTTTAAATTTAGTAGCGTGTTTAAAATATAACAAAAGTGGATTGTAGTCTAATGTAAGGATTGGCCAATAAAGTAAAACTGATATAACATAACAAAGATGATTATTAGGTCAAAACCGAAGCTTAGGTAAAAAGCTACCGGAATTTGACCTTGCAGAGAATAGACTCGAACGAGAACACATCACTCCTTTTTTCGACGAAGACAATTTGAGTGAGCCAAAAATATATGGTCGCAAAAATGTACTAACAAGTGTGAGAGTCTAAAACAATTTTTAGCCTTCATTAATAAATACTTCATCTAAAAACCTAAAAAACTCTCATAATATTTTATACTTAATTTTAAATGCTTAGTACATTGGAATAATAATGTAAAAAAGCATTATTTATTGGAATTATCCATGAAAATAACAAAATTGTGTCGACCGCACGTAGCGATGTTAGCGCTGCCATGCGGTGACGGTAGGAACTACAACGGCGGCGCTATCCGCAGAACGTTTTCAGATTGTTGATTGTTGAATACAATTTCAACAAAAAATATCTATACTGCTGTCATCTGTGACTCACTGGGCATTGTTGTCTACGTCGGCACAATAACAGTCTGTATTGCTGCCTTCAACGTAATTACGTCATTTAAGCCTAATGTCGGGTAAAATCAATAGTTTTCCAATGCAGTACTTGAAATTGTCTGTTTATATACATTGTAATTGTGAAACAAATTCACTGTCGTAATTCGGTGTTTTTAGTGGGGCAGTATTTCTTGACTATCATAATTATTTCGACTTCTTGTGTGGGTACCACCACAAAATGAGAGAATCAGTATAAGTCCTACTTTCCAATTTAACTACAGTAAAGCCTGAGTTTCGTCTACGGAATTATTATTTTGAAATTTTATATTATTTTTACGTTTTAAGCATCAGAGAATCTAAATTTGGTTTTATCTCAAATTCTGCAAGTCTGTTTGGTTTGTCTATCGGTAACTCTCATAGTCCCTAATTTGCCCACTATTCACAAAATAACGCCTTTACTGGATGTTATGATTTTTGACATAGCCTACGACTGCATTTTTGTGAAGAATCTTAGCAACTTGAATAGCAAGTGTGACTTGAGGGCTTTGCCCTTCATACATGGTGCTGGTGCATGCAATGTATTGTTAAATGCAACCGAATATGACATGTCCAGCAAGACCAGAGTTTATGGGCAATTCCTCGTAAAAATATTGGGAATAAACTTACAGATATGCAATCATTGTGCGTTTGATGCTGATAGAGATCTAAAATTTGGAACACCAATACCACATGGCCAAAGGTTTAAATAAGGATGCAAGTCCAACTTAGGTTTTTTTTACACATGAGGTTTTACGAGCTTTCAGTTGGAGGTTCCCCATATTTAACCATTACATTTTTAAATTACTGTAAATAATTTTCAGTTACAAATCTAGGGCCTATACAATACTATCGAATGGAAAAATCATCGATAGGATCGATATATTGCGTAGAATTCAATATCACTGTACCGGCCAGTGATACAGTGGGATCACGCCTCGGCCAGATGGCAACATACAATTAATTTTATACATAGCCTAAATACAATTATGGTTTGAAAAAAAAACGTTATTCTTTATAAACGGCCAGAGCCAACAACAACAATTTGCAAGCATTAAAGTAAATTTTACAAATTAATTGAAATAGGTCACAACAAATTACTCGTAATAAATTAATTCATGTCTAAGTCTTGGGTTCGTTTCCTCCATAATCTTAATAGGCGTCTTTAAAAAGAGGACGCACTATTTGTTAAAAAACATGTTAAATCTGTATCACGTGGATTCTAATTATTTAGTTAAACATCTGTTTTTAGCTTACTGATGTTTTTGTTTTGAAATTCGAATTCATTTCTAAAAATCGATTACTGTACTTGTTTTATTCTTTTAAATTACTTTTACTAATCTAAACATTCATAATTAGTAGTATTAAGTACGATAAAAAATAAGAATTTATTTTTAAAGTACAGTGATACATTAGTACCATATTTAATTATTTATTGACTGGCTGCAATGCAAAATCACATGTTTATACTGGAACACGTGGTCTTTGGCAGTCGAGTCAGCTGTTTTTATTATTTCTTTGTTTTTTAATTCCATAAGATAAATGTTAAAAAATTTTAATTTCAATTAAAGGTTATAAAGAAAAAATATTTTTCCTGAGAAAGAAACCTGTATTTATACTTTCATCCCAGAACTGTTATTTGCAAAATTTGGAGAAAATCGTTCGGGCCATTTTCGAGAACCTTGTGCAAACATACATGCATACATACAAATATACCTAACTCGTATTAAAGTATAGGATGATAATAAAATATAAATATGATTAAGATCACGTTCCAAAGGGGAGAATTGAAAACCATGCAATTTAGGCCATATGTCTACGTGGAATTTTTCCCTTTAGTCCATGTAATATCATATTCAGAAAGTGTTTATACACAATATAAATATGGTATAAACATTAAAAAAGATCAAATGTAAGCAAACATAATTTGTAGCTCAGACGTTGATTGTCTTAGAACAAAGAGAAATTAACAAAATGGAAGAGAATTCATACGGAAAATCAAATCAAAATCACATCTCTAGCGTTATTGCGTTTTGTAACAGCGTAAACGCTTCGGGAGCGCCTTCAATATAAATGAAACGCAATATTGACACAGCCAAGTGTTGCGGAACTAGCGAAGCGACGAAATGAAGGCTCCAGTCTCGTTATGATGCTATACAAAAAAAGTTTTATAAAAATTATTAATATTAAATTTTTTAATTATTATAAGAATGCATTTACATTTCCACATTCCCTGTCACTTTCGTTAAATGTTGAATGTCACTTCGGTAAAAACAATATTAAATGTTTCCTGCTTCCTTTTAAAACCATTTTTACGTGCAATTATGGGAGTTTCAGTTTACCAGCACTGCTACAAGGTGAATAATTAATAAATAAAATACAAGGCAAGTAGAAGATCGTTATCTAACTTATGACACTGAATTTGCTAAAAAATAAAATTTTCTACTAACTGTAATGCAGCTGGTCTGTAATGAATAGACCCTAGAAACTAGATTTTCAGAAAAATCTTTAGGCCTGCATACTTTCATAATGTATACTGACTGCTGTAGTCTATCTAAAGAAATAGTTCAGTATTTAGAAGGAAGTTAATGAGACTGTTTATCACAGAGCATTATTTTGAGTGCACATTTTTCTTGAAATAAATAATGCAGTATATGAATTTAACCATTTTCTAATTTAGACTAGGCGTACTAGTGCAAAACCTACTTGTTGGAAAAGAGCTAGCGCTTTGCATAAATTTTCTAGTTCAACACTAGCACATGCTGCCCCCCCCCCCCCCACCCCCCCCACCACTTCGACCACCTGTTCTCCGTTTCCACTTTGAGCCCGTGTTATGCGTGTTGTCGTCACGGGTTGGTCGCCTGTTGCCGAGCGTCAGTTGGCCATTTAAATCGTGGGAAATTTTAACGAACTTTTCATTGTTGTGGGGAACGCAAAGAATGACTATTTAAACATGTTTTACTGTAATAAAGTTCACGAAAATAGTCCGATGGAAATTTTTACAGCTGTGGCCCCCTGTTAATATCTGTGGCTATTTTTACCATATGTTATATCGTAAAAAATGTCTCTAGATGGATTTGACAACAATGCATCAACTCTTATCGGACTATTTTTGGGAACCTTACTACAATCAATGATACTAGTGCAAGTGTTGCTCGACATCGTGCGATTGATTTTGTTACAATACAAAAGTTACATTTAGTTCAAAATCAATTATCAATTAAATCAACATCCAACTAATCCAATATTGTGAATATCAGTGACCACCAAAAACTACAGCTGTACATTAACAGATATTTAAAATGGTAAAACCAATGTCAATGTTATTCTAATGGGAAATGTTCAAATTTAATTTGTGGATAGCACCTTTATTTTAAGTTTGATTCTCGTCAATTTTTGGCGGAAACAACTACCGACCAAGCCCTATCCAACGACACCAAAAACTTGAAAATCGGTTGAGAAATGTAGGAGGAGTTCTTAACACAAAAAACCCCTTAGCCTATTAAATAAGTATAGATTTTGACAGATTAAAGGCTGTTCATACAAATAGCAATCTTTTTTTTTATTGTATAGTTGTTTTCAGTATATTTATTTTTCCCTTTTAAAGTTCTTAGCGTATGTTATGCCTTAAATTTTAATAAAAACTATGTGATCAAAAAGTACAATCACACAAACTTTTTGAGACACACTACCTTTTCACTCCGATAAATCTAAATGATTTTCACTTCAAACGATTCTATTAAATATAAAGGAAAATTAGTTGCTTCTTTTGTGAGAGGGGCTTGAATAATAATTCATTAGATAAAATGAATTACTAAAAATCAAGGTCATTGACTCTATTATTTATAAAAACATAGGCATAATAATAACATTTTTTTTCTATTTTTTCTGATTGTCAAAGTCACTCCGATATTGATAACAAGACTTTTGTCACCAAATTCCACTTTCCTATTTGTTTTACAAATTCAAGGTAATATCTGAAGGCGATGATGGCATCACTGATCAGAACAGCCAATCAGCTGGTTCTGTTTGCTCACTTCCGGATCCTGATTGTACCGATCGCTCCAGGCCTGCCAATCTGTTTGCTCTTTGAGAGAAAAAATAAACCCAGCCCGTTTGATCACCGCTGAACTCGTCAATGTTGTGAACTTTGTATCCGAGCGAATCTAGAATTTAAAGTAATGTAAACGGAAAAGTTATTGTGTGTTTTAAAACTACAATTTGACTAGAGTATACAGTGGATTTGTCATTAGGCTTTTCGAATACAGCAAACTGAAGGCTTTGTCTAGCAACAGAGTTTTTTTGTTCGATTAGGTTGTAAACTTTTACTCTTATACTAACTTCAGTGTCTTTAGACCCGTAACTACTGCTTAAAATTAGAAATATTTAGGTATATCAAAGATGGTTCAACACTTCTTGAACAAAATTTTAAAACGATAGCAAACTATCTCTATAATAGTTATTACGTATTCTAAATTAGTAGCTAAGAGCTTTCAGTCGTAAAACATTGATGCCTTCATTCATAATCAGCCGTCATTAAATAATTGAATTAATTAGTAACATAGGCGTGCTCAGCTCTTCAGTAGTGGTGGTGCCAACTGAGAAAGGTTGAATCTTTATAAATGATATACATATATCTTTGTATGGTACATATGAAATTAATAAGTAATACACTACACCTAATTGGTTGTTTGGAAGGGGAGAGGAAATTGCCCTCAATAAAAAAAGTAAACAACTAGGTGTGCACTAATCGGGATTGATTAACGACGATGTAAGGATCAATCCCATTTTTCGTCTATCATAAATATACAGAATATTCAGTTTCATATTATAGAATATTATAACAAAGTTTAAGACATTTGTATACTGTATTTTATTTATCAAATCCTTAATTTATTTTACAACTGAAGATAGCTTTCGTTTGTAAGCTAAATAGTTTATGATTCTAAAGGCGGCAATTTCATTGCTGCCGTAGACCTACCCTACGAGCAATGTGGTGTTGGAATCTACCAGTATCAACCTTTTGTTTGATAACCCTAGCTCCTTCAACAATATTTCCTAAAACTAAGTACAAATAAATCCACATTATATTAAAGTTTGTGTTGTTAAATTGGGATAATCGTAATTCCCATGAAATCCCCTTCAAAATTAATCCCAAGTATCCAAATAATACTTGATATCCTGAAAAATACCCCCGTCGCAGCAGACCTGCGTACTCAGCGAATTTCCAATGGAATTTTGGTATATTTTCTATTACCACATAAAATCCATGGGGATGAGAGTATGTAGGTTTGCCGCCATATGGGTTTTGTTGGTAAATATAAGTTAAACCCTACCTAGTGATTGTACATACCAAATTTTATAAGGCTATGGTGTTCTTTTTATTTTCCCCATAAACCCTATAGGGGTGAGTACGTAGGTTTGCCGCCAAATGGGTTTTCTAAGCAAATATAAGTTAAACGCTTCCTAATGAATGTACATACCAAATTTTATCAAGATATGTCAATAAATAAGCAAGTTAGAAGGTTTTGTTGATTTCCCATAAGAATAACATGAAAAACATACATTTTGGATTTTTTCCATAACCATTTAAGCTGGGTAAAAAATTCAAAATACTAGATTGTTTGTTTTTTTAAGCTCTTTTAAATGGTTTAAGTTAAAATTGTTGAATTTTCTAAATAAAAGTAAAAAAAGCCAAAAACCCATTTTTAACCCTTTTGAAACCCCATAAAACCCTGTTCCCATGGTCCGATCATTCTGGTTCGCGAACTCAACCTAGTAGACGCTGGCTTACATCCCTGTACCAAATTTCATCAAAATCGGAGGTTCCGTTCAAAAGTTATCGTGTTAACGGACACACACATATATATATATATATATATATATATATATATATATATATATATATATATATATATATATACAGGGTGTCTTTAAAGTCCATCACCAAACTTCATAATATGACTAATTGGGTCAAAATAAGCAAAAAAGTTCCTATAACAGTATGTCCTAAAATGCATATTTACCCAGATATCCGCCATTTTGTTTTTTCCACTTAATAATTTTTATTTCGGTGACGGATTGATCTAGGAACTTCATATTTGGCATGGATCTTTATAATACTAATGTCCATTTCCACAATAAAAATTATTTTTTTTCCAATGCATATTTTCAAAATGGCGGCCATTTTAAATTTTTAAACTCAAATATCTCAAAAACGGTAAAGTTTATAAAAATGTTAGAAGATACAAAAAAGTTGACAAATTAAATTATCTAAACAGTGATACCAAGTTTGTAAGGATCCAACATCAAGTAACGGAGTTATTGTGGTTTATCTGCAGAGAAACACTGATTTTGCACTATGATAATTGCCAATTTAGGTTATTTTAAGAGAAAAATCTCAATAACTCCGTTATTTGTTGGCGGATCCTTACAAACTTGGTTTTGTTATTTAGATAATTTAATTTTACAACTTTTGTGTCCCTTGTAATATTTTTATAAAATTTATCGTTTTTGAGATATTTGAGTTTAAAAATTTAAAATGGCCGCCATTTTGAAAATATGCATTGGAAAAAAATAATTTTTATTGTGGAAATGGACATTAGTATTATAAAGATCCATGCCAAATATGAAGTTCCTAGATCAATCCGTCACCGAAATAAAAATTATTAAGTGGAAAAAACAAAATGGCGGATATCTGGGTAAATATGCATTTTAGGACATACCTTCATAGGAACATTTTTGCTTATATTGACCCAATTAGTCATATTTTGAAGTTTGGTGATGGACTTTAAAGACACCCTGTATATATATATATATATATATATATATATATATATATATATATATATATATATATATATATATATATACATATATATCAATTTGAACGAACGGTGTTTTTGGCTTCTAGGGACCTCAAAACGAAAAAGTATCATGGTCCCGGGCTTAGGTCTTACCGTGACTACTACCGTAATGCGTATTCCCTATAGGGAAATTCGCTAAAAAAAAAAAAAAAAAAAAAAAAAAAAAAAAAAAAAAAAAAAAACACTAAACATAAAGCAAAATTAGACAACAGGGTTTTCCGGTAGGACTATGGTTTAGGAGAAAATGCTACAAAACTACTACAAGAGTCATGATAATTACACGGTTATTAATTTATTTATGTTGCTGGCGTTAATAAAATGAAAGTAGGCCTAATATCCATACATCTGGTTATACTGTAACAATCAATCGTAATTTATTTTAATCTAATCATAAAATCCTTACGATTTTAACAAAAGCCTGATAGAAACTAATAATATGGTGGCACAAACTAAAATAAATCAATTTAATGGAATCCACCATGGGAATTAGGGAGCGCGCCAGAAGTATTGAGAGACAAGATATTATTGTTAGCTCCCGGAATCTGCCAGGTATGAATGCGAATGCGGCCGATGATGCAAGAAAATTCAAACTTTTGAATCTCCTGTTTCCCGTTTTCTACAACGTAAAAATCACATTTTACACAAACCAAATCTCAATCTAGTGGTGGTGCCGCGGCACCAGTGGCACCACCCGTGGGCACGCCTATGATTAGTAAAGCAATTGGGGTAATAATCTCATCATGTTAAATTTATCAGTAGTTATCAACTACAGTAGCCTACAGTAATAATCCAATGCTCGAAAACTCTTCAGTATATGTAACTTAGACATCATTTTTCCTAAGGATGTCATACTTAAATTTTTTTTATTAATTCAAACTTGTTTTAGTTGAAAAATGTTAATATTTTTATGCCTCCATATACGTAACACAATAAATGAAATAAGTCTCATATGCAAAAGAAATTACTGTAATAGCTCTTATTTTGAAATATGTTTGGCAATTATAGCCTACGTCAGTTTTACCCGAAGCACTTTAACAAATAAAATCAAGATTTCTGAGGTAAAGATATTACGTAATTTAAAGTAATTACATTTCCGTCCCCTCTCGATACAATCGAAAATGTCCCCAACAGCGGGCAAAGGACGGAACGCTAATTTCGCCAAATTACCTCATCACGGGTCAGAGGCCTCTTTTCATTTTCGAACAATTAAAACCTCTCGAATCGTCGCGAATCTGACGCGCGTTAATTCTGCGTTAACGCTGCGTTAATTGGCCGGTAGGCGCGGGCGATTTGTGATAAGCGTGCCGCTGGCGACGCTAGCAGCTGGCACGCGCGCCCTCTCTCTCACTCCCCCCACCACCGGCCATTGTTGCGCCTGCGCGATCCGCGCACCTGCCGTCAGTCGAGCGCGCGCTACCGCCATGGACGGACGTGTGTTTGTGGTGCTCTCTCTCGCGCTGATGTTTGCCGCTGCTGCGGAAGATGCTCATATGGATCCAAACGTGCTGCAGCAAGCGCTGAGGATAGTGATGGAGAAGAACTCAGAGTTCGCCGCGCTCCGGGAGGAGGTGCTGAATTTGAGGTGAGTTTCGGTTTTGTAATTAAAACTATACCTACTGTAAATTAGAAAATACTGTCCATGACATGTTAGTTATTTATATTCTAGTCAAGCATTTGAATTATAAAATACTTGCAAATTAACTTACAAAAAATAGGTAGTGGAATTTAGAATTAAAATGTTTTATTATTTGCAAAATTATTTCCTTTTGGAGGAGATGTAAGATGACTAAAATAAGGAATTTAAGTTATAGATCATATTTTTTAAATTAAACTTTTTAACAAACTACTATTAAAGATGTCTCTAAAGTTGATTTTTCAAATTAATGACAGTAAAGTGTTAATAAACACTTACTACTGTATTGTGTATTATTAGTCAGTACTACTATTGTGCAACTACTGTAAAACCATTGACTATGTAAAAACCAATCTGAATTTATATGCTGTCCGTGGCTGTCAATTTACATACTGTCGCAAGATATTTGGTATACGTTGATTTTTATTTCCTATTGTATTATTTACATCAATTGTAGATATTTGGAGAAAAATGATACAGTAGATGTTTATATTAATATTAGTCCTAACAAGACCCAAAAATAAATAATACTGCATGACAAATAACTAGGTATTTATAAAGAATGAATAGACAAATATGAAATTACTGCCTGAATTTAATTTGTTTCTACATTACCATCTTTTCTTATTTTATCATAATTTATTATTTATTGTAATTTCTTGAATGAATTTAATCAATATATACCTACGTAATAATTTACTGCATTAAGCAAACATTAATTTATAACAAACTATTTTTACATCTGAAATAAATCAGCTAATATTTCCTGCAAAACCCATTATGCAGATGCGGTGAAATATTACAATGTATTTGCTTAATGAAAAATAAATTAATATTTGTTATTAATCTAATGAGCATGTACTGCAGTACAGTATTAGCGTCAGATTTAATGCAATTTGAATGCAAAGTAATTTATTTTGCGTCAAATAAAATTAAAATTCATTGACATACGATGTTAACAAATGGTAACAGAGTTTCCTTGTTGTTTGAGATACCCAGTTTGATAATGAAAAATAAACTGTTAAAATGTTGACCTCGTGTATTTAATGAAAAGATTTCGAATTATTTTTTTTCATTCGAATGATAATCAAGTACTAATAAATAACACATTTCAAATATCACCTCATTAAAAATAACACAATCGGTAATGTAGTAAAGTTTCTACAAGCATGAAAATAAAAGTAAAATGTAACGGAGCAAACATTGTTTGAAAGTTTGCCCTCAGCGCTTGGGGAAGCAAGGTTTTGCATTATTGTATTTATTCACGGTTTAAGCGGGTTGCTTTTTCTGCTTCCTATAAACCCTGGGAAAATAAACTTCCTCTGCCTTTCGCTGCTTAATCCGCTTGAATAATCTGCTCCATTTATTTACATTTAGAACAGTAAATTATCATTTAGCATCGGTGTCCGTTTGGGACAACCCAATAAGAATATTCTACTTGTGTTTGCCCTACATTATTCACATTTTGAATATTCTTATAAAATGTAGATATTGTTCAAAGTATTTATGGTAAGGAAAAGTGTTATTATAATTTGCTAATGTAGAATTTAAACCATATAGTAGACCTAGTTTTCTGGCTTACAAAAATCTTTCGTTAAAAACGATTTTTGAAATATTTTTATTCACATCTTATGATATTGCATTATGTTAAAACAATAGTGTAATGAATTTTAGTAAATGAAATACATTTAGTTTATGTTATAAAAGACTTATGATGATGAATTTTAGAAAGGAGAGATGTAAAAGACTCTATTGGTAGTCAACAAATGAAAATTCTATTGGATGGCCAGTTTTAATCCATACCAAATTATGTTATAAAACGTTAGACTTCCCCCAAAGGACTGAAACGTTTTATTCGGTACAATCAATGTACAGTACATGTATAGGTTATTGTGTTTTTATGAAAACATTTTATTTTATTTGAAAAAGGGATAGGCCTATTGGATAAAATGTTACACCCCTTCACGCAAACCGATGTTTTCAGCGAAACAATACTTTCTGCCTAGTTATATCAAAACATATTTAGGCCTATGCAAGGTTAAAATTGGCAAAACTTTGTGGAAACCCATATCATATTTTGTAATAAAACATTACAAATTTAAACACAGAAAATCCATTATATGAATTTCCAACGCAACAAGAAAAGCCGAACTGATAAATTATTCATAACTTCAGGGGCTACCTTGTGTGCATTTGATTGTTATGGATTGGACACCAGAAATTGAAATGGGAAGCAAATTGATCACTTTAAATACACGCC
Source organism: Neoaliturus tenellus (assembly GCA_030545055.2). Lineage (NCBI taxonomy): Eukaryota > Metazoa > Arthropoda > Insecta > Hemiptera > Cicadellidae > Neoaliturus > Neoaliturus tenellus. Next base: position 332,616,488 of record CM061531.1, on the reverse strand, counting down.
ACATCCGCAATGTTGCATCGGAAATTTTTGTTTTTATTAAAATAATCTCATTTTGTATTTGCAGAATACTAGTATTTTGTTAAATTTAAAATCGTGCAAATATTAGGATTGTCTAAATTTATGGCAGTACGTAGGCTACTACTATGTAAGTAGGCTACAACTATTTTAGTTCTTTATGCTTATTTCACATTTTTTTCCTCTTATTTCACATTTATTTCGACTTAAAAATATTTTAGCGCGGATGAAACAAATCATCATATTCAATATTTGATTTCCAAAGACTTTACAATTTAACTAATTAGTATGCCCACGTTTTAACATACATAAGCAAACAATAGAGAAGCCTTGCATTAAGTATGAAGGTGGTGGGGGGGGGGGGGGGGGGTTGAACGGGGAAGTTGACTACAGCTATAAAATACCAGAGCGTAATTAAGAGTTTTAAACGACTCGAAGCGTCTCGGGCGTCTCGGAAAAAGGGAGTTAGTTGCTACGGGTAGAGGGAAATTCCTTTAAAAAGACTCGGAAACCACTTAGACGTTGTAGTACCTGGGGCGAGACGCCCGGAACGAGAAAAACTGACAATCAACATTCAAATACATCACGATTCAATTATTTTTTTAACAGGGCGGAATTGTTTTATTGAAAACTTAATTTTTAATAGGTAAGAAATGGTGTAATCACAATCATTGCAGAACAAACCTAAAAAAAACATTATGTTTGTAGGTAGATTTTTAAGAGATATTTTTTAGACCATGTGGGTAAAAAAGATATATTCCAAAGTCTATATTGGAAGAAAGGTGTCGGTTTACAATTGTATTTTATGTACTCTTAAGACTTTTGTTTTTGCTGCAATTTTTATTGTTTCTTCATTTTACTTTTCAAACCCAGATGGTGATTTTATTTTTAGCCTAATCTTCGAATTACGATTGGGAAATTTCGGAATTTGTTCTCTGCATTACTGAATGTACACTGCTTCGCTAAAAAGGTTTCTACTTGTATGACCATGGTGTAGAAAAAATAAAATTATATGCAAACCCATTCTAGTTCAAAATGAATATAACTTGATTTTCAATAAGAAATTGCAAATACACTCACTTATTTAATACACTAATGGGGTAGGCCCTACTTAAAAAGGGGGTGCTTTTTGTGATTGAAAATCTTAAAAATTTCAACCGATTTTTAAGCTTTTAGTGTCTTTGGAAATACTTAGTTGTTTCCGTAAATCTTGATTGAAATTTTTAATTTTCTGATTATTGTAATATTGAGATGAGAATGGTGATGGGTTTTGAGCATTTTAAACGTCCGATAATGTATAGGTACTGTAATATAAATAATTGTAATTTAGGTGATTAGTTACTGATAATCAAAATTTTCTATTGATTTAGAACTAAACGTAAAATAGTAATGTCTATCTATTTTAATGCAAAAGAGGTTAAGTATGTTAAACCAAGGAGCTTACACTGGTTAACGAACTACATTAAAATATAGCACAAAAAAGTAAAAAGAGGTTTAAATTTTGTATCAACATCCAAAGTAAATTTCTCGATTCCAAGCCATATGTAGACTACACTAGTTCTTGTAAAATAATGTACAACTCAATTCTAACGATTCTTTAAATTTAAAACAGTACGTATTATGGTGACCTCAGTAATACTTTACGTTCTCTATAAGAAAGCTCATTGGTCCATTGAATTTTATTTGATAATGTAGATAAACAGTTTTTAACATAAAAAAATAAAAACCCCTATTGATAGTAAATGTAATTTGATAACAAATATTAACTTTTTAAACATAGACCTTTACGAAATTATGCGCTTCATACTGTATTTCACAAATTGTATTATTTCATTTCCAGGGAGGGCCTCTTTTCCACTGGACCACTCCCATCTCTTGTCATTACAGTCTCGGTGCCGTGATTTAGCTCGCTTCCCCTAATGTTCCAATTTCCCCCCGGAACTTGTTTTATTGCAGCCCCTTATCTTGTTAATGGTACATTTTTCTTAATTATCGAAATACAATATAAAGGCTACGGTTTAGAGGACGTTTGGTTTGTAGCCAATGTCTTTGTTGTATCTGTATCGTAATGGTTTTAGTATAATGTATGACATACCTTAGATGTTTTACCGTGTGATGTTAGTATTTTTGAAACATTTTATTGATTTATAAGAAGAACTAATATGAGAGGCTAGACGTGTGTGCTTTTCAATGTAAATAAACATACGTTTTCAACCTCTCTTTTCCTCTTAAGAGGGTGTTGTTTGGGCCGCCATGTTTGATTTATTTCCCACAAGAGCAATGTTAAACTTTTCCCAACGTTTTTCATATAATTCCTTTCTTTTTTCCTGCTGCTTTAAAATAAAATGTATCTAAATCTCATTTAAATTCACCGTTCCTTAAAAAAATCTATTTTCTGTAAAAACGTTATGAAATTTTGTAATATATTTTTAAAGTGGTAAAATATTTAATTTGTTCTTTTCGTTAGTTTGAAAAAATTCTTGTCAAAAATATCCTCCACAAACCATATCCTTTACCGTTTATTTGGAGCTAAAAATAATATTTTTCTGATTATATAAAGGAGTTATTGCGTTTACTCTTTAACATTTATATGGGGGAAAGGCGGATTCGGGATTGACTCAAAGGTGAGGATCCACACAAGTAAATTTTTATTTACCGTGAGTCTGTTGCACATTTAAGATTTAAACTCCATTTCAAATAATCAATAGCCAAATGAACACGATTTTAAATTTTGGGCGACTTAATGTTATACTGTATTAGACTAGCCGACGATAATATATTAAGTATTATAAATTTGGGTATGATTATTTCATAAAGAAGAAAGGTAAGATATAAAACCTGTATCTTGATCGAACAATAAACTAATAAAAGAAGATAATAACCTCCAGTGTGGTACAACACAAAAAGGGTGTAAAACATTGAATAAAATAAAGACTTATTCAGATTCTTGCTAAATAATATTAGAACATTTTCTGAGAGAACCTAGAGATTTGCTCACTCAACGAAATTATGTTAAATTAAACATTTTTACACAACCAAACACTACAAATCTGCTGAGAGATTTAGTAATTAGAGTTAATTGGGCATTGAGTAAAGCACTCTCCAAAGCTGCGATGATGATGCATTTGAAAAGCAGTGTTTTTACTTGTTTATCCTTCTATTGAATCTATTACTGTTGTTCCAAGAATTTTTAATTTTTTGTAAAAAAACTCAAATTTAATCAAAATGAAATATTGCTATGTTTTTATATAAAATTAGTAAAGTTTAATTAAACACTCTTGTAGACCAGGTAATTTGATTAAAATACCGTTATTCTAGAATGTAAATTAATTGAAACTAAGCTGGATTGGAGTCGAATGTACAGGTTGTATATAAAAAACCTTTACAACTTTACCATCCTCCCATCCTCTTTAAAAGTAACATACAAGTTTTCTAAAAACACCACACGAAAGAGTGGCTCAAAAAGTTTCAATCAGTAACAGTTTTATCAGCTGATTGGTTTATATTGTTGCTTGGTAAACAATAACAAATAACCTGTGAGTTGTATAAGAATCACAATGGATGTTCATATTAAAGCGCAATAGAGTAATGTTCGTATTAAAGTGGAGTGGTTTATTGAAACCAAGTCTGATGTTGTTGTTCAACGGAGATTTCGGACTAGATGCGATAGGAATCCTCCTTCAAGACCAACAATTAGGGCTTGGTTTCAATAAACCACTCCACACTGCGCTTTAATACGAACATCCATTGAAATTCTTATGGGACTCACAAATTATTTGTTATTGTTTACCAAGCAACAATATTAACCAATCAGCTGATAAAACTGCTACTGATTAAAACTTTTTGAGCTACTCTTTCATGTGGTGTTTTTAGAAAACGTGCATGATACATGGAAAGAGGATGGGAGGATGGTAAAGTTGTAAAGGTTTTTTATAGACACCCTGTATATTGGGGAGGAGTATAAGATAAAAGACGAAGGAAAACAATTATGAAACATGAGGGTTGGAGGGGTTTGGTCAAAGTTCCGGTAAGCCAAAATAATGTTACAGAGCTCAGCATTATAAGCTCTCCCTTCCGACCAGTCCGATCTCTAAACCTTAGGTTGAATATTGATAGCATAGTTTAGGAACATGTTTAATATACCACATGTTCATGGCCCCGTTGAAATAGATATTTTACATATTTTAAAACGTTACAGACAAGATTACATCAACAAAACAATTATTTTCAAATGATCCTTAGTCATAATTAATATTAAAATTTTTTAACGTGGTAAACAAGCTATCCTGAAAAAAAAAAAAAAAAAAAAAAAAACACGAAAGGGGAAATAGAATAAAGGCTTTTATAAACATTTTCTACATTCAATTGAATGCGCTCGAATTTAATACGTGACGTTTATTAATGAAACTCACCCGTCAATCTTGTTTGAGTATGATCAATTTCACCGATTTATATTTGAATATATTCGTGCAGCACGTTTGACCTAAAAGTTCAACCTGTCCATTTTCCCAATGTACTTTGCGAGAACAGATGAGGGGTGAAGCGTCACTGCCAGGGGGGGGGGTGAAATGTGAAAATCATTTTAGGGGTGGAGTGGAAGGGCGATTGAGTGGGTTTAAGTCGAGGACAATGTATTTTAAACGCCATCGACAGATGCGCTGCCAAGTGTTCCCTTTCTAAATTGATTGACAATTGACCGAACGCAAATTTATCTTTAAATTGTTTGAAAACCATCCCATCTCTGATCCCATGTATAAACCAACCTTTTTCTACTTTTATTCAAAATTGTATGAGGCTATAAATTACCAAACAAAAGCCTGCATCGTAAAGCTTAAACTTTTGTCATAACGTTTGTCCATTTTCTGTTAAAATGCCTTTAGCAATTAAGATAGATTGTTTTTGTTGTTGTTGTAACTAAACGATAAACATGGTGAGAGAATAATTTTTGTAAAACTAAGCGGTAGTGTTGGAAATAATATAACGGGAGTTCCAGTGAAAGTCGCTCAGTATTAAGTTATTTTCGTATTAAAATTTCAGGAATAAAAAAACAACCAAGCAGAACGGTCTTGAAATTTAGATTAGGCCTTATTTTTTAAAGGAATATGTTATTTTTTGTTACCTTAAGTAATTGAATAATGGAATGAAATAACAATATTTATGCGTACAATATTGTGTAGATTTCAATTTAAATAGTCATTAAAAAATAAACACGGGCACTGCATTAATATGTGGAATATGTGGAAAAATTCTGTCAATGTTAGGAAAAATTCTTATGGAATTCTTATGGATATGGATAAATGCATCTTGTATGTTGGAAACAATTCAATGAAAATGAGATTAATACATTTTATAGAATAATTATAATTTTAACGTTTTGTAATTTAACAATTATCACTAATATAGTGTTGTAGACTTTGTACTAGTGATATGAATGAAAATACCATACGTTCATACTCAATCGGGAATCTGAAAGAACTTCCAAAGATGGATCTTATCTTACCTACCCGAAACTCATTACTATCTTAAAATCCTTGGAATATTATAAAACTTAATGTTCTGACAATGAGCTTGGTTATAGCATTATTTAGAATCCCCGTTATTTTAAGCCGTGGTGCGTGCGTCGTTTTATTAACAATTCAACGTTTATGCGCAGAACGTAGTACTAATTATGTTACGATAAGAAGGCGGTTCCGTTAAAATGTCTTCGCGTCCTCATTTCAATTTTTAATATAAACACTGCTAATTAAAATTAAGTTATTTTCCAGTTCAGTGAGAAGAGTGGTCTAGATTCTGGCGCCAAATTTCTATCTGTAAAGAAAAAGATCCACCGAGATAAGTGGTTTAATACAGGGATCAACCTGAATTTAAAATTTTGTTGCCTAAAATAATTTTGAAGTCATTTTCTTGTTGAAGTGTTTATAGCTGTTGTAAAACATTGCAGTGTACATGGACGAATGCTTAAGTTAGTGGCTTGACCAATATGTAACTGGAATATACCCGAAGTTTTAAAAAGTGTGTATTTAATGAATAAAAGCAAGTTTTGTATTAAACTGAGGTAATTCGTTTACATTTATCAATGTTGTTTAAATTTGTTTTAATTTATAAAAGGCTACAAAGATTGGTTTTCATAGCCTACTAACGCATTTTTAGTCCAAGCTAGAAGCTAATATCACTCCTAGGATCTTTTTATGTATAAAAATTGTAGTCCAGATATAAAATGGCGTAACCCGAATCACAGGTTCAACAAAGGAGTGACCTGGAGGAAATAAACAATAAACAACGGACAATAAACAATCCGGTCGCTGTAATAATTAATGACGAATGTTAAACAAACCGCAAATGTTGTTTGTTGAGTGGGTTGGATTATTGTGATACGCCGACATATCTGGTCTTTCCTGCTCTTGTGTAGTGTTGTCCTTTCATCAAGGTGACCGGCAGTGGAATGTTTTAACAATGGATGACCTGATTTATAATCGTTGTGACGTTTTATTATAGAAACTTTGATAGATTTTAGTCGTTTTTTTTTAATTTGGAGTGGATGTCACATTGAGTATGAGAAAAAGGTTATTACTTTACCGAGAAGACTTAATTGACTGGTTATGTGTAGCTTTTCTTTATACAGTTCTTTAGTAAAACCTCTAATGTACGGTTCGTAATCAGATTTAGACTGCGATCATAAGCGCAGCTTAGGTCTTCTTCATACAAAATTTTAGTTCATTTTACATTTTTCAGTCTTCTTAATCAATGGGTTCTTATCACCCCAACCTTTTAATTGCTCCTTTTAATTCCAGCCTTTTAACCGTGTCTGCAAAGGTTTGTAGTTATTTTTTTATCTCATAAAAGCTTCAGTTATGTGTCTCCCTTTTCGATTTAATGCATCCTAGAGATCGCCCACTGATGAATCGCCAATGATCGAAATTTGACACCAAAACATCAGTTGATCTGGCCCCAAGTAGTTCAAAAATATTTTATAACTAAAACATATCTCCTTCCTGTTTTACCGGAATTTCTTTTTCAACAGCTGTATAGTAATGCAATTCATTACTCATTTTCTATTAGATTAACATTGAAACTTTAAAAGCCTGTAGGGTGTAGCCCCGGGGGGTCAATGTGAATTTTAATGGGATTATGCTCATTTACAGGACGCTACCTTACCAATGGTGGAAGCAAATTTGTCCTATGATGCACCAAAGCTGAGAAAAGGAAACATGCTCGTCTATTAATATATAGAAGATTGTTTTAAATGCACGAGTTGCACTCCTAAACCTTGAAATCGAATTGTGATAGAAAATTAGCCTACAAGCTATAACTGATTGATCGTTATAGGCAAGAGCTACTATGATCATTTCGTTTAGTAAGTTGTTTTAATGTATTAGGTTTTACTAAGAACTATTTCGAAGTGAACATATCCAAACTCACAATGGTGTTAGTTCGACACCTTCAAGCCATTTGCGCTTGCCCCTCCCCTCTCACCCCCTATATCGACAACTTGCTCGCAGCCTTACCCGAAAGTGTAACGTCCCATAGTCGGTAACGGCGGGATCCGGTTAAAATATCGATAGGAGGTTTAAACTGATATCGGAGGTTCGTGAGACGCTCTGTAGAGTAACACAGGGATTGCTGCTCTGTTGAACCATTGAACGCTCGGTTCTTGTTCAGGTTCAGCAAAGGCGGATTGTTCAATATTCCACCCATACAAGGCTGTGATTGTTCATACGTGAGGCATTTGAATACTCACAGATAAATTTTACCCATGACATTGGCGAGGGTTTCTCTTAAATTAAATACTTTTCATCATTCTGCACGAAATCCTGCCTTCTTTTGTTCTATTTCTTGTCGTAAAGTAAACGTTTCTTGTATATGTTTCTTTTTTGTCCTAGGATTGAAAAATCAGCTGGAATATTTTTTAAGTCCTCGGACTGAAAAGTCACCTGTTTGCTAAGTGTTAATAGTGAAATTCAAATGATATAAAAAGCATTGTTTGTAAATAAATAGAAATATAAAAACTGTATATTACTTACTTTGTATAGCCTAAATATAACCAGATGTGATTAATATTTTTTTTAATTTGGCTGCGCCTCGTTTTTAATACACGATTGTGCACCAAAAAGAGCCACTTTTGCTCTTAGTGATGAAAACTACTATGAACATGATTTTAAGTAAACAATTTTTACACTCGCATTACGTGTATAGTAGTCCAACTCTAAATTGAAATATTTATACGCCTAAAAAACTTTTTAGAAGACGATTTTATATACATTTTTACCCCAATGATTCACATTTACCACGTTGAAAACTATAACAAACGAATACCCTATAGTATTATTTATGTTGAAACCATTGCAAAGTTGCTTTTTTTGCAAACCCTTTATTTCTTTGGTGGTGCGTTTGAACAAATCCAAAATAACACTCACGTACAGTATATAAAACGTGCTAATCCAGTACAACGTCTGTAACCCAGGTTCAAATATCTATTTGTTATATTAATTAAATTCATTCATTTTTATTTATTTATTCCACAATAATACTGTACACCATTTATGGTGAAATGTACGTGTCGGCTATATAGGGCCAATTCCTATTACTTCCTTTTCTATCAATAAATTGAATAGTTCTGAAAATGAGAAGTTGTAAACGTGCTGATTTCAATATCAATTCGAGGAATGAGTAAAATTACACTGCATTTACTGATGAATGTTTTAACTAAGGCAGATTTAATTTATATGGTATCAATTTATATTTGCATGGTGCACATAAAATCTAAATTAAATCTATGTTTCGAGTCCAAATCCATTACACTTTATCATTAAAACAATAATTAAAACGTTTTCTCGTCAACAATTTAAAAATCAATACCAGTCATGCATACGTAAAATCTTGTCACAATGTTATAAAAATCTTCCTAGAAATACTCAGTTAATTCTGTTGTATTGAAAAAACATAAATTCCTGGAATTACTTTAGAAAACTTATGAACACTCGAGAAAACATTCTTATAATTATTAACAGTTATTTTTAAAGTATTTTTTAGTGAAAATCAAACTTGATTTTAACCAGTTCTAATAAGAAGAGTTCCAAGAAAACTTGAAAATTGTTGTCGATGGCATAACGATTCGTTTCGCGCGATACGAGAAATTCACGGAAACTCTTACAAGTAACTTTGAATATTCCGCTTTAAAAACCTCTCTGGTTTAATTGTAATCGAAGCCGCTTGATAGAGATGTGGAAACGTATCAAACTCTTCGTCTCGGGTTCTTTTAGTTGAAACGCAAATAAACAATGGCTTACCAGGAATTGTTTAAAAATAATTTAAAATAAGTCACCTGTATAGTCACAGTACAGTATTATAAATGACGTGATAAAAATTTATATAATCACAGACATGAATTCCTTGGTTTGCTTACCAGGTAAAATATTTACATAATGCAACGTAAAATAAATAATTACATTTTAAGATTCAGCAAAAGTAAGTATGTACTCGCCCTTTTCTTGCACTATATTAGACAATTCTCCCATTTTAAAAACAATATCGGTAAATACGGTATGACAAATTATTCAACGTTCCCAAACTACCAATTAGGTCTACCAAATTTGGCTCATTTATAACCGTTTATCCTATTAGGCCTATTCTCAATAATAATATTTATTACATAACAATAAATTGCGTAACAAAATACATAAATTTGATATACTGTAAGTAATTTAGCCTAATTGAGCTCATCATATTGTTTTTTCTTCATATAACCAATTATTTTTTCTTCATGAAGTCTTTAACTTTTTACAATGAACACTAATTAAATAAATTTAATTTGCCTCTAATAGTTATCTGTTTGATTTCTTTATTGGCAATTTTACATTGGTAGTCTTTGGTAGGCCTACTGTAAATGACGTTGAAATAATTTTGTATTATATTTTTAATCTTCACTCAAATTTATGTAATGCTCACGAATAATTCAAGTAGGCCTAGTACTGAATCATTCCAAGCTTTAAACTTTGTTTCGTTAACGTATAACGTGGCACCGGTGCCGAGAATGTTCAATCTAAGCCGAAATGTTCAACATTGCACACCTCGCAACTTTGTAATTATTCACGCTTAACTCCCCGAACATTCTCATCTAACTCCTGATATCAATTACTGAGCGGAGCCTCCGGCTTAACCGCTCTTACATTCATCCGAACCACTAAATCCTTCATTAGCCTTGACCTGCCCTACTTTTTAATTATTTGGGTATTTTTGGTTATTCAATTATTGTACACACCGAGATTGACTGGGACGGTGGCGACGTCCTAATCCAGCTACTTGGAGGTCACGGATTGTGGATAGTTTAAGCGATGGCTTGTGGATACGATATTCCTTAGTGGGGATTAACGTCCGCACTGGTGAATTCTAGTTCATCCATAAAGACCATCTTCATAATTAGATCAATTCGTAAATTGGAGGTTGCAATTGTGGTTCGGATCCCACGTTAAACTGTATATATCCCTAGATACCATTGGCTGTTGGGCTAGTCCTGCCTCAGGAGAATGTCGGCCTTAGTCAGTAACAAGACTACAAGATCGCGCCAAAATCATCCTACCTCATCTCTCATTCATATTCAGGTTAAAATACCCACTATGTGAGGTCCCTGTCTCAAAATAGCGAGTTAGTGATTTAGTGATTAACCATGAACGCAGAAAAGGAACTAGTAAACAGGCTTGTTTGGAGAAAATGCAATTTAGCTTGTCTTGGTGTATTTTATCAAGGAAACTCTAACTTTTGTGCTTCGATGTCAACTATGTGAGTATTTGCTAAGTCGCATCGTCACTCTGTCTCAATAAGAAAACTATTTTAATCGTCACAACTATGTCACTAATTAAACAAGTAATTAAAATCCATCGCCTGATGTCATCTCGGTATTTAGAAGTGTACCTAAAAATGAGATTTTAAATTATTTTCTTTTTCAGTCAGGTCAGGGAGTGGTCTATGTAGCTCAACAGAGGCATTTTTTCACAATAATATCTGTATTAAAGACATTGTATGTTTCTGTATACTTTGCTGCTTTTGAGTATTTCAATGATAGGTATCGGAATTGTTTTATAGATTCTACTATTAGTGTCGTTTGCTTGTTTGTTTACATCGGAAAATTTAATAAAAAATAAAAAAAAAACTAATTCAAATCAGGCTGGTAGTGGGCAACAGAGAGCTGAAACCGTGACCTCTTGAATCGGAGGTGCAGACAAAAACTGATGACACCCAAGATAACACTCTAGGACTAGTCATTTTTGTAAAGTCAATAGATTCTCTAAAATGACATAAAGTATTATTTGCACTTGATAAATTACAGATGATTTTTTTTTATTAAAAACAAACGGTTTTTGTGATATTAAACAGTTAAGACTAATTTCAACTCTCTGGTAAATATGCATCAATGCAAGGAATCTAAAATAAAGTAATTACATAAAAACAACAAATAAAGTAAGATGCGAACTTCTATCTTTACCTATTTATTAACTCAAACTAATCAGAGAGATTAAGGTAAAGTTTATTCATGACTTTATAAAGTAAACATTGCCATGTTATTGTTAAAACTCTTGCCTTTAATTGTGTTGGTTTAGTTAGCGCGAAAAACACTGTACAGAATCAAGTTTTACTCCCATTTTTTTCTTCTGCAATCTAAATTATTAAAAAAGTTCTTTTACTGATAGACGCTATCTAGGCTTCACTTTTGTAATTTTCCCTCTCAGTTTTAAACGATTACTCTTTATAACATCGTTAAAGTCAACCGGACGAATTGAAGAAAACATAATATGTTATTTAATTAATAGTCATTTTTTACTTATTTCAGCGAATATAATATAAATGTATATTAATGTGATATGACTACCTTATAACAAATATTCTTAGACCTGAATCTACAAAAGCCCTTCCGATCCCTCACGTAATAACATTACCATACCAATCAAATAAGTTACAGAATTTTCTTGGTAATATGCAGTTTTATCTCTCTGCATATGATCAAGTTTTAAAACCAGTCCTTATCTTTTGCTTGATAGTTGGAATAAGATAAAAAACCTTCCCAAATATGCTTTTTAAATTATTTATTTTTGTTTGCTACATCCCAAAACCTTTCTCGTATTTTGACGAAAAACTTTATCTTTACTATTTGCTTGGATTACGAACCAAAAACAGAACCCTGGACACCTTTAATAATTTAGCTCGTAGGATAACTCAGATTGACTTTGCATTGCTTGTCTTCAGAATTTGAATCACTCCCTAATGGTATACGGCTTTGGACTTTCAATCCTCATCTGAGTAAAAAGCTTATTATCATAGGCCCCCTAGGTAGTCCAAAACTTGTAACCATTTGGGGTTTGGTGTATCAGTAAAACTGTAACCAAAACCAGGCCGCTTTCAGATACCGGTAAGGGTAAATAAAAGATAGTCTTTGTATATGTAGAAAGGACCTTACCATCGTACACCTTACCTGTAAGGATAAGTAGTATGAACATGATCGCAAAACAACAGAGTTGCCTTACAATAACTCCCTCGTGATCCCCAGACCTCCCCTGTTCATGAAAGGTTTCGGTCTGGCGACTCCCCCTCTCGTCAACCATGACCACAAATGGTCTTTGGACACTTCATTTCTCATCCGGGGTCGGAGGGGAGCTGTAGAGCGTGGCAGCTACCCTTCAATTGGCGTTATTTTGGGCTCACTTCAAGCACTCAGCGCTGCAAGTAATCGATTGCTATTTCAGTTTTGGAAACACTTGAAATTGCTTTCAATATTGAAAGTCTAAAAATTAGTTTCACTGCGCTTTTCCCCAAATTTGTCTATATCATTTAAAATATTTAATAAATACAGTATTCGAGGATGGTACTTTATTTATTTATTCAAAAATTTTCACATTGGAAAATTAAATTAATGATTTCTTCTTTAATGAGTTCAAATACATTTTAAACTAACGAAATGCCTCGCTAAATCTCAACACAGATTCTGCTTTATCACCACAACATTGAATTTAAATAAGGAAATTTCTTCCTTAATGGTTGTTTGCAAAGTTAGTTTAAGTTGCGATAAAATGTCAAGGAGTAATCTTTTCTTTTAATGAAGTCTTCCTTAGCGATTCCTCTCTGCTGTTTTAGCTTTACAGCTATTAAGTGCCGCGATTAAATATGCAACATGTTTTCAAACAAATTTTGTGCAACATTTTTCAACTTATCTGGAAGAGATTTTTGTTTGAGCGTTTATAAATGTTTATTTCGAGGGAACATAATATTGATGTTATGCTGTACTTTCATTTTTATTATCACTTTTTATTTGAAATTTTATTTTACAAACAAAAAAATATCTTTTTTGAAATATTTTTTGAAGAGAGATACAGTTGTCAGTGACTTAATATTTTATCAAACGTCGCTGAGTTTTCTAAATTGGGTTTGGGTAAAGGTGGCTGGAGATTGGTATACAAAAATGAGATGAGCTCAATTGAAATAAGTAGTACTTTAATGTTATGAGTTCCTACTCTACGGGGTAAAGAGTATATTCTAACAGAACATTTCACCTTTTTATGCCTAATGACTGTTTCAATTCACGTGGGAAAATATAGGTTCTACGCAATGAAGGTTACACTACTTACTAAATTGTATGTTTAATTTGTTAAAGAATTGTCTGTCCAGAGTAAGAAAACCATTTTTGTAGACGATCCAACTGTTTTGACTTGGAAGGTGGAAGTACGTTCAATTTGGCTCATGAAATTTACTAGCCTACTTTTAAATGGCAACCCGTTCAAGGCGTATTTGAAGCAACTCACTTGTAATTCAAGTGTATATTTTGTGTAGCTTTGTTTTGTGACAAAGACAAGCTGATTCATATTTTTCCAAGATAACAAATTAGCTGGGTCCATAGTCTCAAACCCTCAAAAAGCCTCACACTTTTCTCAGGAACGATGTGGCCAGCTTCGACTTCACTACTGGACATCCTGAAAAATTTTCGTGATTTATAAATTTTTGAATTTTGTACGGTGTTGCAGGTCGGAGGTGGAGCGGCTGAGGAGCGGGGCGGCGGCCAAGAACGAGCAGCTGAAGGTGGCGTGGGTGTCGGGGGCCGTGGCGGAGCTGCGGGCCGAGCTGGCGGAGCTGTCGGCGACGGTGAACGTGACGTCGGAACTGCGGAGCCGGGGGGAGGCCCTGGCCGAGGAGGTGCGCGTCGTGCGGAGCGACGTGGCGGCCGTGCGGAGGGACCAGGACGTGCTGCGGGCCCAGACCGAGGCCCGGGCGGCCGTCATGGCAGGGGACGTGCGCGACCTGGCCGAGAGATGCAGGATACAGGTGTGTAGTCTAACTTAACCTAACAATACTTTGCCTAACATAAGACCTAACACAACTTAGCCAAAAATAATGGCACCTAACCTAACATTTCCTAACCTTACCTTACTTAAATTGGTCTTACCTGACTAAACTTACCGAACGTGGTTATTGTAACATGACCTAACCTAACTTAACTTAGCCTTACATGAACTAACCTAACTTGACTTGGCCTAACATGACTAACCTAACTTGATGGCTTCGCCTAACATGACCTAACCTAACTTTGCCTAACATGACCTAACCTAACATGACTTAACCTAACTTGACTTCGTCTAACATGACTTAACCTAACTTGACTTGGCCTAACATGATCTAACATAACATACCCGTGAACTAACCTAATTTAACTCAACATGTCTTAATATAACATGATCACCTAACCAAACTTATCCTAAGATAACATTACTTAACAACCTAACCTATTTTGAATAACAAAGCCTAACACAACTTGAGCTAAAATAATGGTAGCTAAACTAACATTTCCTGACCTAACGTTGCCTTACTTAACTTAGCAAAACCTAGCGTGGCGTGAGGTAACATGACCTAACATTACCTAATTTAACTTGGCCTAACATGACCTAACCTAACACGATTTATACAAACATCACATAAACAAACTTATCCCAGAGTAAAATTACTTTATCTCCTAACCTAATTAGTCCTTACTTTGAGTAACCTAACTTTACCTAACGTAATATTATCCAACGTAGGGTAGGTCTAGCATTAAATAACCTAAAATATCATAACCTAACATGATTTATCCAATATAACTTTGCTTCTAACGTTTCTACTGTACAGACAGGATTTCAGAATTCAAGACTATATTTTTATATTAATTTAGTTTGACGTAACATGACCTAACCTACTGTGATATAATGTAACAAAAATTTGTATGAATAGTAAATTAGTACGGATACCAATGTTTCACAGTTTTTAATTGCACATAGATCTGATATACATATTTTTTTTATAACAATGTGTTTCCACATTTCAAGCTCTTGTTTCCAAAAATTTCAGAGGAATAAATAAAAATAAAAAAAAATTATTAAATACAGTAATATTTTGATAGCAAACGGTTTTAATGTAATATTTTTTAATGAATTTTTTAAAGGTGTAAATTTTCTACATTACACAAGCAATTAGATTCTAATTTAATCAATTCTCAGAAGCCTGTCGCAGTCTTTTGCTTCAAGAGGATTCTGAATTAGAAATTCACTCGAAGAGAGATTATTGTACCAAGAATCGTCGGTCGAAAAATAAATTATTTATTTGAAATTGTTTGTTATATAGGCCTTTGATCAACAACATTCCTTATTTCAGAATATTAAGATCCTCCTTTTAAAAGATGTTAAAGAATCACAATCTTCCCCTTTGAAGTCGGATATAAAACTTAGGGTTCAAAAAAACTACAGTGAATTTAAACAAGTTTCTTGCCAGAAGTAAAGTGAAATCTCCACTTTTCCGCCGGACTTTGTTTATTTTCAGCTGAATTCAACCCCTCAGGGCGACATAAAACAAGCACGCTCGACTTGGTCGGACTCAGCTGGACATAAAACCCCAACCGTGACCCGAACAACACTACATTGTCGTAACTCAGTTACTGGGCCAACTGTTTGGCCAACCCGGCTGACTCGATTTGGAAATTAGTTTACGTTGAATGTTTACTTTCGAAAAATAATCTGTATGGGTGTAAACCCTGGATTAATAAACTGACTATTATTCCATCCAAATTTTATCTGTGAATTCGTATGGGAATAGTTAAATTTTTTGGAATGGTTACAACTGGGTGTTGTGAGTCACAATGGAATTTTACTTTAATTGATCCAGCACACTTTCGTAGAGCTTTTACAATAATTAATAATGTTAATATTCATTATAAAGGAAATACATGTCCTAATAAGGTGTTAAGTAGAGCAGGTAGCCTACTGGGACCTTAGCCTACGTTCGGAGATTCCGGGTTCAAACCATGTTCAAACCTGGGCCATTCCAAATTAGTTTAGATTTATTTTCCCACTAAGCCTAAGTAAATGTTGAAATCCTATACTATAAGACGAGCATTGTCTGAAGGGATGTGTGTTCCACGATCTCGAAATCTAGTGGGTAGGTTTTGCTTAAACTTTGCATTTAAGAGTGTTTTGGCCCAAAAATAAGTTTAGAAACAGCCTCAATCCCAGGAAAAATCGAATTCGGTCTAAATTTAAGTTAAAAAATCTTAATTTTTAACATTGGTCTTATGGGTTGCTATTTTGTTAACGAAATATCAACGAAAGATATACAAAAATAAAGGTACATTAATAAATGTCAAGCAGTCTTTTTGAAACGGCTGTTAACTGTGAAGGGGTATAGTTGGTTGTTGGTGGAAATTTATTAACTGCATTAACATGACACTATAACAAAAGTGAATTAAAACCAACGAGCAAGGCTCGGTTAACTTGGTACTATTCAAGTAATATAATGTATTATATAATTAATAAACGAAAATATGTAGGTGTACAAGAAAGTAGAAAAGTTAAACCAACACTTGCACCTTACGTTCGGAGGTTTTGGGTTCAAATCTGGGCCATCTAAAATTTATAGGTTTACTTTCTACGCCATGTTGGAATAGCATTGTTGGGAATAGCATTGTTGTTGCCATGTTGGGAAGAATATCGCATTTAAATTAAATTCCTAACCCAAACTTTAATTAAAATAACGACTCATATACAACACGATTCAAATCATTTAACATAAATGTGTTATAATAGTTACTATGCAATTTCAACTCAAGTGTAACACATCTAAGGCGCTGTATTTTCCTTCGTATCACAAAGTAACCGAGCGGTTAGTTAGTAAGCAGGGCGAGGGTGTTTGCTAACCAACCCTACTTGGTACTTGGTAGTCGTAGAGCGAACCTTCGCATGATAATACCGCTGTTATCTGCGCACAACAACGCTCCCCGTATATGCGGCCAACCTGGTGTTTCTTATCTTATTCTTGCCGGGGGCTAAAACTTTGTATTTGCAAAGATAACCGGGTAATGATTAGATTTTACCCTGGCAAATTTGAATTTTATATTGGGAAGTTTATTGTTATCTGAATTAATTGTAATAGATAAATAAATAAAATGAATTTCCGTTTTCAAACAACAATTTACACATGTATAAAATTTTTTTTATATATGTAAAATGAGGCAATATTAATTTTTTTTGCCAAGTTAAAACATTCCGGAAATTTATTTACTGGCGTTTTTTCAAGCGTTACGACACAAAACTAAGTGTTTTGAGCTGTCAAACTCAAACAAAGAACTCTTTGCGAGCATTTATTACATTTTTTGTGTAGCTAAATTGAATAGCTACATTAGAATGTAGTAACATTTGGGCATAATGCAAAATTACTGAAACGTGATTAAATAAAAAAAATCATCATATTTGTGGTTCCTTTATCTAAAATTTATAAAAGCCTCGTTTCAGTAACAATCCAAAGAAAAAATATTAACTAAGCATCCTTCTTCACAAACGTTTTTCAATCATTATTTAACATTGTATTGCATTTCAAATCTATATGACGAATGACAACACTGCCGAGATACATGAATCGGAATGTCTCAAAGAAGCATGACTTGTGATAATTTTCGAACGTAATCCATTACCAAACTGCCTCTGAATCCCCCTCTCGGTTCCTCGTACAAACGCACATTCCTGCCCCATCGAATGGGAGGAGTTGAAAGAAACCGATATATGCTGTGATCGAAACTGCCTATCTTTGTGCCGATACATTCCGGGGCAGTGAAAGGGAGGAATTCCCATTCAACCCTCAGGTAGCGGGTATTGTTGTCACGGCCATCTAGATCACGTGGGCGACAGCTGCGGATAGAGGATCTAGGAGGCTGTGGCTGTGGCACGGCCAGGCAGAATGTTGTGGCGGATGCGTTTGAAAATGCTAAACTTATCGGGAGTTTTCCACAATTAATGACATATTGTGATAGATTTTTTATTATAATTTAAAAGATTAAGCTATTTTTATTGACAGTTCGACCATTGACCATGTGAGTAGACTTCTCATAGCATACGAGTGTTTGAATCCTATTGACTGTGGTGCGATCTCGTGCTGCATACATGGAAGTATAAGAGTCATATGATAGACAAATCAGTACTACCACTCTTCTCAATCAAAGATTAAACATTTGATAATGGAGGTTTTTGTTTATGTTGTGATTAAATGTTTTTGCAACACTGTAAATTCAACCATTCAACTAAATAATAACAAGATCGATGGCAGCGACTCTGGCGCCGCGTAGGCTACACGAAACTTGAAACTTCCAAATTTTTGCCTCAAACTAAATGCATTGGATGAGTGGTCTATTCAAGTTAGTGTCAACTAAGAACGTATTTTCAAATTGTTTTACCCAACAATATTCAATAATTTTATAAACAAAAATAAAAACAATCAATTAACATTGTTAGTTATAGGCCTACGAGCTCCGAAAAAATCTCAAAACTAATGTTCATAATCAAAACATAAATATGAATTAATAATTTAACTATTAGAAGTAAGAAACGACGAGTATACTTTCAAAATAATTCAGCAACCATAAAGTTTTTGTAGAAAGTATTTTAGAACCTCCCAACATTCTTTGATAGAATTTTACATTGACTATTTACGTTACATGTCTTTCCAATTCTATGGCATATTATTGCATTCATTATTAACTCGGCTTGGTAAAAATGTTAGCTGGATCTCTAGCAATTAATTGTTTTCAATGACTATTATTACATTTAACTTTCGTGCGGCTGTTTAGATATCATTCACTTAATGCACGAGGGAAAGGGTCAGTTAGATTTACAGTTCATCTAGTAACCAATTGGCTTAGTGGAGTGGGTTATTTCCGTGGATATTTTTGGGGATTTTCTCCCAGAATGGGGTAATACCGACCCTCATCAACAAAAAATTACCCACCAACGTTTCCCCAGCAAAATCCCATATCAAGGTGGGTGTGGTGGACGATAGGGGAAAAATACCAAATTTTTATCTTGAGTAATAAAAAAATTCAAGACAGCCAGTAACTTTCTAAAACTACATAAGGTGTCGGTATCACCCAATTCTGGAGGTAAATTCCCAAAAATATCCCCGGAAATACCAAACCTCACTAAGTCAAGGAGTTTACCCATTTCCTGTTGTAATTTTATTGCTCCTAATGTCTTCTCAAACTGTCCAACCTTATCACAAATCTTGGCTACCGAGCAGACCTACACATCGACCTTGCGGCCAGATCCAGGTAGCCGTGCATTGTCAGTGTCACAGCCACCTTGATCACGTGACCCGACAGCTGGCGATGCTATTGAAGCGATCGAGAAGGCCTTGGCCCTGGCTAGATACCATCGTGGGACGGTTCACAGCCACATTAAACTTCTTTATTTATCTTCGTCCTCCGAATTGTTTCAGATTCTCGTTCAAACGCCTGTGAACTTTCCCTCGCCTGTGTCTTCTCCGGCAATTCCGTATTATTGAAATGCTCGGTTATTATGTAACAGTGTGTGTGAAAAAAGCGATTGTCTGAAGATTATCATGGGAAGTTGAGTTTGTAATTCTTGCAGTTATTATGTTTGTGTTTTTCTTGTAGCGATTTCTAATGTAAATGACAGTGAAGTGGGTGTAACGTAATGAAACAACACATACAATTCGGCTATTAACAAAGTAAAAATAAATTTAATTAACCATCGTATATAAATACTGTGAACATACCATACATGGATTGCAATAATTGGGTTTCGTAGCCTATATTTGGCTCGTGTTCGTTTGAGCCAAAAGCCTTCTCGCTGTTTATTTTCGCCAAAATAATTGGATCGTTATTCCGGGACCCTTACGCTTGCAAACGGTGAAAGTTGGTTGCAACCGAAGTCCAGCCAATGCATCGCATTGATAAAAAAGTATAAAAGTACTGTATTAACATTCTTTTTCATTGGTTACTTATCTAATTGTGCATGAATTTCTTGACATGTGTCCACTTATAAATTAGAATGCTATTTAGATATACAAAAAAATCATTCCGATTCATTAAAGTTACATTGCTAAAATAAAATTCATTTATACGCGAAGAATTTTATCTTACTATCTTCACAAGCACAGGAAAATAATGTCAAAGTTTTCCCTTAATTGATAATGGCGCATGTTATCTCAGATTAGCTGATGGATAAGCAATGTGCACATATTCTCTACCGGTTATGATTTAAAAACTTTTGCTGGTATTCCAGAAAGTTAGAGTCAAAATCCACTCTAGATCACAAAATTAATTCAAAAGTGTCCTAAACAAAACAAAACCACTAAGATACCAGCTTGCGCAAGTCCCGTTGGTCGCCCCCACTGACAGATCACTTTGCTGGCAACAGGCCCCTACGCGGGAGCGAGTGATCGTTTTTGACCCCCCCCCCCCAAGTTGGGGCCACCTGCCGCGTGTCCAAAGCCGCGGTGGGGCCCCGGACACGTTACCCACACGGCGGCGTTTTTGAAAGCGCCGCCCCCCACATTGAGCGCCGAGTTTAGAATTTGCGGTTGAAACACTTGGAACGTGTGCATTGCAGATGTAGTAGTCTACATAAACTTTTCACGAAAGGTTGATGTTAGCTGCAGAAATGCTTGAAATAGTTAAAAAAAAAACAAATAAAAAACAAAAACAAACATGATATACAAAACACGTTTATTTTTGTTTGAAACTAATTCTCTGAGGGATGTAGCCCACGCTTTTAATATACAGACTGAAATGGTAACGGTGTTTTTTTTTTTTTTTTTTTTTTTTTTTTTTTTTTAGATGAGAGCAATTGATGAAACATTTAAGACGAATCATAGCAAATTTAGGATTAAGAATTTGATAAATCGTTAAAACTTTAATATTTTTAGCACAGTAGTTCCTAGCTGAAAGGGATTTTCACCAAGGTTTACCAAGGGGGATCATATAGTTAAACTCTTAAAAATTCATTATGATCTTATATGAACCCCTTGTTAAATATTAACATAAATAAATGAGAAAATGTCAGTAATATTGTCAGTAATAAAGTTGAATATGCAAAATCATAATGAAATTAACAGAGAAATGCAACTGTATTTTGTTTCGAGCAAAAACTCATTCCTTCTGCAATGAGAAGGAAGGAAACCTTATTCTCGACGAAACCCCTTTGTTTAAAAACCCAATTTCACCTTCAAGCCAGACATAAAACACCTTTATAAGGTTCTTGATGTCGAGTCAAGATGGCGCTCCTGGGTGTATTTTACCCATATTAGACGGAGCGTAACAGTTGTGCGAGATGAGAGAAAGAGGGGGGGAGGGGGAGGGTGAACAGCTGTTTGAATTAGGCGCCAGGACAGCTGGCAGGTGTAAAAAACAGGCCGCCAACCGAACAACAGTATTTCCACCTGGCAAACCTGCTCTCCTAAACGAGCTTTCCCCGTGGTTAAGGCAGGAATGTAAAATAACAAGAGGGATTTATTATGCTCTTTGACATGCAATTGTTTCATGTACACTATTAAGTTTTGAGATAGTATTATCGGTATTATGTTAGGAGATTGTTGTAAACTGTAGTGAGTAGAAGGGATAGAAGGGGGAGTTTCAACATAAACAAATTTAAAATCATACAAAATTTGCCTCGAAGTGTGTTTTTCTGATCCGCTTTCAACTATTAGTGTTTAATATTGCCTGTGTTTCCTTTGAAACTAAACTTCATACTCTTTTAGAGTGTAATGGTTTATGGATGGAATAGAAAACAACTGCCTTAAAGAAAAGTTCACAATTTTAATTAATTTGTTCAGCAAACGGAACATCTAATGTTGAAACCGTTGTTTTTGAACAGTGGAATAAATTGGCTTTATGAAACTGTAAAATAATAAACCTTTTGATGACATAATTCTATCTCACTTTCACATTTTGGCAAGAATCAAGTTTTAATTACAATATCCTAAATAAGGTACTATAATAAAATAATAAACTTTCATTGCATATTTGTATACAGTAATTAGTATATACAGAAATTTAACAACATTGCCTTACAAAAAGTTCTAAATGAAGTGTTGGATATAATTATGATTATTTTAACCTAAGGGGGAAAGTGGTTGTGATATTGGCAAATGAACGTATCAGTATGGAATACCTTTTAATGCACTAATGCATTATCCGTACAGATTAAAGTACTGTGGGTGTATTCAATTCAGTTCATGATAACTATGGTCACGCCATATAAGTTGACGAATGGCCAAAAACAGCTGGGTAGGGCGAGGGGAGGAGAGGTGGTACTTTTCCAAAAACATCGAGCTTACGTTACATGCAATTTTTTTATATAACAGCTGATTATCCAATCATTTTAACTGAATAGTAGTGAAAATTCATTCGTCAAGTTACGTGGCGGGGGTTATACTTATATCTTAATAACGCTATCGTGAAATACTGTACCGTATAAATAACCTAACAGTTTGCAAAAAAAAGATGAAATAGAATTTCAGAGAAGCTAACTGGCTTGTAACACAACGCTTTGAAATATTAAAATTTAATTAATCACTGAGTTTCATAATTGAAATAATTAAACATACAATAATTAACCTAGTTGATAGCAGCTCTTCCCGTTGAACTTCCATAATGCGAGTTTTTAATTAAACAGATGGAATTGTTATACAAGCTTGTACTCGGAATCAAACAGCCTCCGGGAATGAAAGCCCGGTATTATCAGAGGCCGGGAATTACAATGCAAAAAGTACATTGTTCCGCGGAACCATTTCGGGATTATATGGAAAAGGGCGCCTTTGAGCATTAAACAGAACATAAAGTCTCTTATGAGGCGGGTGCACTTTGAGGATTAGTCGGTGTTTGTTCATTTCTTGTTCATTGAACATGAAACGGAATTGGTTTGAGAAAATTTGCTAATACCGATGTTCACTGCATTGTTGTTTGAGGTGGTTGTTAATAAGTTAATTTTATATACTCTCTTTTCTCTTGTATATCTTCTGTTTTAAATGTATACTATTTCATTGCAAACTTTTACACGTAGGCCCTATACTTTGTCCTTTTAACCCCCTATTTCTATTGGCATCGCTTGATTATGACATACAGTGAAACAAATAATTATCTTTTTTTAAGGTTTGAAAATGGGCCCAGCTGTCTTTGGTCAGTGTACCGGGCTATCTATCTATTTATTTTCATGTCTTTAGTGTGCAGCATATCTAAGCCAGTGGTATTTTTTTACGTTTTGATGGGGAACGGTATCTAATGATCCTGACAAATGAATCAGCTTATGTTTGTCAGTAACAAAGCTACAACTCATCTGATCCATCACAATAATCATACTCACCCTTAATAAGAATAAGATAAGTTGTCCAATAGTTATTACGAAAAATCAAAATTGTTCTTTCGTTTATGTATATTTTCTGTAGGAAGATTATCACTATACATTTCCTGACAAATCTCCCATTTTAACTAATTTTGTTAATATTGTTGTCAAACCTAAAAATGAAATACCGCCTCCCAGCAATGAGGGAGACTTGGCGCCGTATTTCACAATTTCCGCTGCCGCCCTCGGGCCATTACATACTTCAGGGGCTTTCGGCTCTACGGTTATAGGCCCTCTACATGGGCCGGCCGAGATTCCGTCCAAGTAATGCGTTTTACGAGAAATGCGTCTCGCTTTACGGTTATGAAGACACATTTTGGCCCCTAACGTAAAAATGAATTATAAGTATTGCAATTGTCAAATAAAAAAAAATCAGAGACGAACTGCTCATTATTTTAAACCACGGGTGACATTTTCCTTGAACTGTAATGAAGTAATTATTACCAATGAATACGAATCACATTTGAATGATAAATAATACATGACAACCGATGTTATCCCTGCGGGGGCCATTCGTATCAATTTATTATAAAAAACGAAAACCATGTTTCGCGTGGACTTGTGAATACTAACCATTGTACAGTGTTGCATTGTTTGTCCCTTTAATTCCTGACGGATTTAAATAATTAATTTATATCCATCGATGTAAATTTTAATGTTGACATTAACATTGTAATGTGAATATTGCCAATGTAAGATACTATCAAGGGTAATTTTTAAAGCAGCTTTTATTTCTTTGTTACAATTAATAATTAATATATAATGTTTGAATTACATTGAATGTGGAATGATTTACTTATTGGAATGCTTATTGATTTTCAAAAATATTTTAACGAAAGTATTGTTGCAAGAAAGTTTAATGGTTCAACATCATGCAGAAATGATAAATGAAGTGGTTGAAGAGCTAAAGAAATTATTGGCGACTATGATTTCAAACACCTATATACCAGGGTTGAAATTGCAATCTTAACTTGCTGTCAAATTTGAGAATGTAAGGCATAATTACCAAAATTGAGCAAGACGTTGGAAAACTTGCATAGGCCACTCACTCGTATCGTATGACCCAGACCCAGACTTCAGTAAGAGGTTGCAGCAGTTCCTAGAGTAGTTCTGTATCCTATGGGTATGACCTGTGCCCAGACAGTAGGGTTTCCCAGCAAGTCCCAACGTAGGCCTGTATTGTATGACCCAGACCCAGACTTCAGTAAGAGGTCGCAGCAGCAGTTCCTAAAGTAGTTCTGTATCCTATGGGTATGACCTGTGCCCAGACAGTAGGGTTTCCCAGCAAGTCCCAAGGCAGGCCTGTATTGTATGACCCAGGCTTCAGTAAGAGGTCCCTTCAAGTCCAAGGTAGGCCTGGATCGGATGAACCGGGCCCAGGTCCGTGGGACGTTCCCATCAGTGTGTTGTTGGCTGTTATCGCTTCCCATGCACATCTGATACCGACGGGAACATCCGGCATTCACACTCCGGGAATGCGGATCTTAAATCCTGCCAGAGACTTTTCTCCGGGAAATTAACCTACAGATCGGGTCATTGTTTGTTAAAACGTTTCTCTTTATTTTTTTGCTTTAACCCGTCATCTGTTGCGTATGTATGTCATGAACAGGTATTAGTTTTTCAAAACTTATTCGTTTATAATACATTAAGTCTCATCATCTTATAAAATTTTACAATTGCATAGAAAAAGAAGAGAGATGTACCTAAATAAGTGTACCAAGTACCAAGTATTACAAAATCACTGGAGTTCCTGCTTAAGGTTTTACATAAATTGAGATGTAAATGAGCAAACTGTGAGCGTTTTAGAGTAGCTTTCAACATTTTGAATCAATTACCTTGGATACAAATACAAATACAATAACTTTTGTTAAACTGCAAAAATTTTTAAATTGGTTGGATGTGTAAGTTTTGTATCCACTAGCTAAATAAAAAAAGTCAAATTAAAATATTGAAATAAAATTACCTTGTCCAGTCACTGGTTATCTAAAGACGGCATGTTTCGTTCCTTAAAACTTCATCAGGTCTATAGTATGCTACTAGGCCTACCACATAATCCAATGTATTATTACATTGTGGTTTGTCAAATGATTCAATAAAAAGTTGTCCCCGTCACTAAAACTAAAAGTTATCTTAATGATAAAATTAATAAAACTGATTAAAATTGTACTTGGGCTGGCCAGCACCTCACTCTTATCATAAACTATTTAATACCAGTGATTGGACATGGTTATTTTATTTCATTATTAATATATTCCAATACCGTGTCACAATGAACACTATATCTTCATCAAATTAAAACATAGTATTTTGATTTGATTTCAAACATTCGATATGATTGATAATATTTATTCAACATCCAACTTCACATGATCTCAAAATCAGTTTAATTTTGAAACCACGTCACAATCAATATGAAGTACGTTCACTACAGTTCAATCGATTAATGTTGTTTAGTAACTTGATCACTATTTATAAATTAAATTCCATCATAACTTGTAACCACTTTTAGTACAAAACCGCGATTGAAATATAACAGTTAGTTGATGACTTGTACTGTTTATTTGTGGTCCTATAAACACATAGAGTATATTATATACATCAACGAATGTATATCACTGCCGTTATTGTGTTGCTCTATGTCACAATCGTGACGTCATGATTTATCACGAGTGTTTACACTTCAGCTGTCACTCATACAACCGGAAGCCGCCGTACCGGAAGTCAGATAAGCTTGCATATTTATATCCCTAGAACCCTTGTCAAACATGAAATTTATTGTTGTAATTTACAAGTTTATCAGATAATTTTGGAAGTATTGACGGAATAGTTTGATTTTTTTGATAAATGATCACTCAGGAATAAAAAGTTAAAAGTTATTGTATTAACAACAAGATTCTAGACACTTTATGATGGTCTTTACTCTTTTACAATGATAAAGCTTTAAGACGCCAATTTAAAGATTAGATCAAATTACACTTGTACCGTCGTAGATGAATAAGGAACAGTATTTTAGAGAAAATATCTTATGAAATGCAAAAGTGAGAGAGCCCCCCGAAAAGTTAGTATTAACATGGGAAGTATAAATCATACAGGAGTGGCTGTATTAGTTCATATATCACAACAAATGCACATTCGCTTAAACATAACTCCCCCCTCGATCCTGCTGCAAACGAAGAGACTTTTGCATTTTCCCGGGAGTAATAAACCCTAAGAAAGGCACCAAGTTTTGAAATGAAATCATAAATAAGGTGAAAATGTTTTTTTGTTCGAAAACAAACAAGAATGGTGGTCATAATATTGTACATTACATAAATTACATAATACTACATATAATTACATAATAACTACATAATATTACATAAATTATAATTAATTTATTGAGTATTAGTACAGTAACAATAAAACCATAAATAGACCTAATTTAAGTTTTAATTAAGTGCAATGAGGAATATTGTATTTTTAACCTTACTTAGTTTAAAAAATTTGGATTATTAGAACATATGTTTCCGTAATTTCAGGTATGAATGATCTAAATTCTTCCGTGTTTACACCCTTAAGCGAACAACTCCAGAGATACTCCCTGAAAAAATACATAAACGGTAAACCCCACAGCTACCGAAGGCCCTGAAATGGACAAAAGTGCTCAGCTCCCAACGCCCCAAAGGCGAAAATTAAAAAAATTAAGAAAACCAATCCCTAATAGGACATAATTGATATGACAAAGCGTAACGGCCCATTGGTTGCCCCCGGCAGCTTTTTTGTCTCGTCGGGCGGCCCGTGACACAATTTTGGTAAGGACGGGACTTTCTTCCGTAAATATATTAATCAATTCGGCGCGGCGGCCGCCTCAAAACATTCTTGACATAGTCCGACACTGGCCCGCGGGCAGGCAGGTGCTGCGAGAGAGAGAGAGAGAGAGAGAGAGAGAGAGAGAGAGAGAGAGAGAGAGAGAGAGAGAGAGAGAGAGAGAGAGAGAGAGAGAGAGAGAGAGAGAGAGAGAGGAACAGGGTTACCGGACGGGTCATCGTTAATTATCGTATGAGAGGACGAAAAGTATCTTATTTCCGAATAAATTATCGTGCTCACTTAATTAAACTTGGAAACGTTTTAATAGTGATCTTAATTATCCTATACTATAATACGAGGAATGTCTGAAGGGATGTGTGTTCCACGATCTCGAAGTCTAGCTGTTAGATTTTGCTTAAACTTTGCATTTAAGAGTGTTTCGGCCCAAAAATAAGTTTAGAATCAGTCTCAATTCCAGGAAAAATCAAATTTGATCTAAATTTAAGTTTAAAAATCGTAATTTTTAACATTGGTCTTATGGGTTGCTATTTTGGTAACGAAATAACAACTAAATGTAAACAAAAATAAAGGAACATTAATGATAATCAGACTTTTTCAAACAGCTGTTAACTGTGAAGAGGTATAGTTGGTTGTTGGTGGAAAATCACTTACGTCTTTAGAAATTTCTTCATTTATCAATTTGACACACATCAAACAGTATTTTAATAGCAAAAATCTTTTATTAAATAATATTGAAACTAATTTTATTTCTTTCAGTACTTGTAAAAATAAAAAATCAACCATCTCCAGAAATTTATTGTGATTTGAACACACTAACAGAAATAGAAGAAACCAAATTTTTAGGTGTTGTATTTGACAAGAATTTAAGTTTTAATGGACATATAAATTTCATAAGCAAAAAGATTGGATCTGGAATTTATGCTTTAAAAAGAATATTAAATGGTATATTTCTCTCTTATTCAATCTCACATTGTCTATGGAATAACATGTTATGGATCCACATCTCATCAAAATTTAAACAAAATTCTTATACTACAGAAGAAAGCTTTGAGAATAATGCTAAATTTAAAATATACAGAATCAGTGAAGAAATATTTTGCCGAGATGGAAATTTTGACTGTATTTGGATTGTACATTTTTGAGACAATTAAATATACAAAAGAACACTATACCTAATCAAAATTAATACTGTAAATCATAATCATTACACAAGAAATCATAAGTATTCTACGGCGAATCACCATAATTTAAATTTCTATAATAAAATTCCAAGTTACATAGGTTTAAAATTCATCAAAAATTTACCAATCCATATAAAAATAGAACAAATTAATAAGAGTTTTTACAGAAAGCTGAAAGAATATCTTATTTCAAAATCACTTTATTCCTTAGAAGGGTATTTTAGAAAAGAAGATTAAATTATGAAAGTGAAATGAAGCAAGAAGAATTAACTGAATGTGAAATTCCTATACTGTAGTGTTTTGAGTTAGATTATTTAATGTAGGCCTATGTTACACCTTAAAAGACATACGATTGTATGTAGGTGTCTCAAATAAATAAATAAAAATATTAAAATTGAATCAAAACCAACGAGCAAGGCTCGGTTAACCTGGTACTTTAGTATTAAATAGGGACCTCGGTTTTGATGACAATGTATAACAAATAATGCACAATTCGGTTTTACCAGTTTTAATAGTTTTCTTCTTTTTAACCAAAATGTTTTCATAACAAGTCCGAATGCGCTTAGTAAAAACGAAACAATCAAAGGGATAGTAATGAGATAGACAATATTAAAGCCAAAACTATTAGGCTACTGCAAAAGTGTGATTGGCAAAATATGTACTAATAAAAATTCTTATTTTTGAATTAAAAAAGGATTTTATCACTCACATCGGAACCAGTACAAATAAAAAGGCGACTGAAACATTTTTTTAACGTTGTAACAATTGTTTTAGAGGTACCGTAATTCAAAACAAATAGTGTAATTTAAATTATGTGGTACAAGTAAAAAAATATTTTGTTCTAAAAATTTTTAAATCTATGATAAAAAAGGGAACCAAATACTATATTTTGGTTTAGTCAAAATAATCCTAGTAACCGACACATTTCGGTGTCTTCTACATTACAATACCTATAAAAATCTTAAGTTACATAATTAAATTACACAATGAAAATAGCCGTAGGTTCGAATGTTTTCAGAAGAAGGGAGAAGGAGGTAAGAGTGAGAGAGATAGAGAGAGGTAGAGAGAGACAGAAGCGTGTCTCGTCGCCCCCAATTACACTAATAATCGACCAGCGCCGACCGTTAAGTAAGGACCGTCCTCACTGTTCGGTCGAGGAGGTCTTTTGATCGAAATTATTTAATACGGTATAGAATCTTCAATTAATCTCATACCCACTGGTCTGGATATTTCCTCTATGTCGGTGTATTTCCTCAAACGTGCTTCAGATATTCAATTTCCTCTTCACTGAATGTGTTCATCGTATAAATCAAACAGAGTGAGGGGAAGAAGCGACATAATAACATTGTAAGAGGGTGTCAATTTCCTAAAATATGTTATATTCAAATGTAGTATTTTGTAATGCTAGAAAATTTTAAAGTCAGAGTTGCAGACATTTTGAAATTAATTAATTAATTTAGTACCGCAATTAGTGTAGTATTACATGATAATTTTCAACCCATCTCGAAAAACTCATTCCATCCAACTACTGTTATGCATTTGTTTTGTACGAATCCGAAATAAATCGAATTTATATTATAAAACTCCCGCAGTAATGAGTTTGGATTTAGCAGTTCCCAATGTTGTTCATGAAGCTTTAACCCAATCGTTCACATAAACTACACATTTCATGCCGTAAACGCATAGTTTTGTATTTTCATTTTAATGTATGTGATCCAACAAGCGAACTAGCGCCTTCCAACGACTGTATGCAATCTGAATGCATTCTATCTATTGCCTACTACGACGCCTAGTTACCTCACACGTCCCAGATTTTAATCATGATTGCAAAATTACGCACCAATGCCAATATTTGAAATTTGGTTTCTTTTATTATACTTTTTTAGTTGATTTACATAATGTTTAAATAAGTAAAATACTTTAAATGGTCTACGAAGTAAAATCGATATAGAAATCTCAAATAACTTTACCACACTGAAAATAATATTTACATACACGTCTGGTACTATCAAGGCCTTACATTGATAACTGGTGTGGCAATTTTGCTTGGTGTTATTTAATGTAATTTGAAGTGGTTGTTTAAAATATGGCGAGGGGAAGTAGTTTAGTCTGAGGAAGGCGGGACGCGCCGACTCAACAGGCGAAGCGTGAAGTTATGTGGGGACGCACCCGACCTAAACTACAATGCAAATAACCACTTGAGGCAACTTTCTGGAAAATTACATATTAAACGGTTTTATAAAGCGCACCGAAGGATGTGGATGTTCAAAAAAGTCGTATGCAATAATTTAAAAAAAAAGTTTATGCCAAATGAAAGAAAGCAGTGGCGGATTGAGGATATTTTTTTACTAAAAGAAGATAAGTTACAAAACTGAGCCTTGAAGAACACCAAAGTTATCTTGATTTTCTATATTCAAATTTATTTTGATTTTCAAGTAACGTATAAAAATTAATTATATTCGAAAATGTTTTTTAAAAACCAACAAATTAAATTAGATTTAACTTAAACTCAATAAAATTGTCTAATGAGGTTTCCTTAATTAAATGTCCCGACCCAAATTAAGTTGAAAGAGGGAACATTCTTTAGAGTTCTTCTGGAAAGATAATTAACTACGCCTAACATTTAATTAATTTCTCTAACATGAATTAATGTAGTAAAATAAATTTTTAAGGAGATTCTTTTTTAGGAACAACTTTATTGTACATAAATACTTTTTTCCTACCACTGCATGGAAATAATCACATTGCCACAGCTGTAATCCTACGCAAAACAGTTCATTTCCGTTTTCCGGTCCTTTTCCGCTCTAGAGCGGTAATGGAACATTGGCGCACGCTAAATCAAGGTTATTTTAAATCTACAATAGGTTAGAACGGTAAAGAAGGTGACGTCACAACACAGACTAGTTTCTATTGGTCAGAAACCACATGACAATCACCATAATTATTACAAATTAATTGTAGTTGCTTTGCTCTGAATCAGCTGATTTCACGGTCAGTATTTTGATAACATTAACTTCCGGTTACACATCGATGCAGGTGATTACGATTTATTACAGTTATTAAGTTAATGAAGTAATGAAGTTAAATTTAAAGTTGATATAATTGTGTACGTTTATTAAATACATTTAATCGGTTGTAATTATGGTGGTAGGAAAAATATTGTGTGTATTACGAGCACAAATAGTCATTGCCGCTCTCGAAATGTTTGGCCGCACTCAGCTGACGCTTCGGGCGGCCAACTACATTCTCGAGCGGCAATGACGTTATTTGCGCTCTCAATACACAAATAGCTATTTCTCACCATACCTAAAACTTTTAAATTATAGAATACGCATATAATTTATTTATATAAAAGTATTCT
This sequence comes from Neoaliturus tenellus, assembly GCA_030545055.2. Classification (NCBI taxonomy): domain Eukaryota; kingdom Metazoa; phylum Arthropoda; class Insecta; order Hemiptera; family Cicadellidae; genus Neoaliturus; species Neoaliturus tenellus. Next base: position 332,584,434 of record CM061531.1, on the reverse strand, counting down.
GTACTAGAATTAATTTTAAAAAGCTTGAATTTGAATGGGAATTGCATGGGTTTTAATAATATAAGTATCCTAGAAATTTTTCAGATAGGCCTAAGTATTCATTATCTTTGTACCTATTTGCAGACCGCTTCTTCTGCAAGTTTATTTATTTACTTTCCAATACTTTTTATAGACGCTTAACACATCTTGGAACAGAATCAATCTATTTTCGATACCAAGACTCTATCCGAAATTACTTCAGAGAATTTAAACTCGTTGAACTGTTCATATGGAGTATTGTAGTAACCAATAATTGGAATTGGATTGGGTAGGACGACTCGACTCTCCTCTTCAATTAGCTTTTCTGCTGCCCTTTAATAGCTAACAGGTTTAACCTTCGTTTGCAAAGTTTATTAACTATCCAATTATCCTAACAATTTCCCAGTTCATCGTAAAGACCGTTATTTGCTTTTCAATTCTGATCGATCCAATTACTTAATTCACCTTTATTGCTTCATAAAGGGTTATTATGTTTTATTCAGCAAACGTATTACAAATTTATAAATTTTAACACTTATAGTTCTTATGCTCAGTAAGCGGTGAGTTTGTATCTTTATACGTTTAAAGGTCGATTTCGTAAGTTGTACATGCAAGCGGACAGGAGTTTAGAAATCATATACGTTCCTCATTAAAATATTTTCCATGAGTGACCTCAAGTGCCTATTGATTTCTTTTCATTTTAACCGTATGAAAGCCATCTTCCCAAACGGTTACAAGATATTTTAATTCTCCATAGAGTCCGTTTTTAGGGTACATTTCACTGTGAAATTGAATTTGTATATCTTAATGTCTAAAGGAAAAGTTCTTACTCCTAATAATACGGTTTACACAGGGTATGTTTTAAATATTGAAGTTTATTTTTCTGTATCCAAATGTGAAGAATATTTCCAAACATCAAAGGAAGAATACGCCTTAAGAGAAAAGACGAATAGATCCTTAGAAGAAAACAAAGAGTGTAAACTACAACATTCTCGCCAGCAGCATATCAAGTAGGAATAACTAGGACAGTTATTTAAGGAAATAATTACTTCTTGTTTTGAAAAAAGTCATTGACTCAAAATATGATTGAGGGTAACACTTGAATGAATATGATACACCTCTAACACAAAAACTTCCGACATGTAAAAGTTAGGAATATTTTTGTATTGTAAAGTATAAAAAATATCCTCTAATCTAATACGTTTTCGAAGACATTTTTCCTTTATTGCCTAACAAAATCCTATTAGATCACCAACTTTCGTCTGTGAAATATTGTTAAATCCTTCAAAATATCTCCTGTGCTGAAGATCCTTCTGGTATTTGAAAGTCTACCGGTCGGCCTCGTGTTGAAGTCATTAATCGATATTTCAGAAATATCGATAGTTAAATCGATACGGATATTGAAGATTATTAGTCTCCAATTCGAATAAAACATGAACTCTTCTTAAAATTAGACCTATTCTACTTTGAATATATCAATAAAAAGTGAATTAGACAAATATTTTAGCTCTCTTTCATAAGTACAGTACTACCTTTTACTATGTACACTAACATGAATAGACTTCCCATAGCATTGGCGTGTTTGAAACCTATTGACGGTGGTGCGATCTTCTGCGGCGTACATAAAAATTGCAAGTGAAATATATCCTATACTCTTATACGAGCAATGTTTGCTTGTTTGCTTGCTTGCACAATTATCTCAAAAACGGCTCCGACGATTTCCTTCAAATTTTGGAATAAACTTAGTTGTACCTTAAAAATACGATTGAGATGGGTCTCGCCCCCAGGGAAAATCTAATTTTGCTAAAAATTAAAGTTTAAAATTACAAAATTTTAACATTGGGCTTATGGGTTGCCATGTTGGCAACGAATTAACAACATATAAACAAGAAAAATACATTCAGAACTTCAAAAAGAAATGTAACAGCTGTTTATGTACTGCATATTAAATGTCAATAAAGTTTATTCTGATATTTAAATTTACTAATATTTCACCGAGCAACGCTCGGTCCTCCTGGTACTGATAATCAGCATTACCACTCTTCTACACCAAGAATGAAACATTTTATAACCATAAGGGTTATTTTTATGTTGTGGTAAAGTGTTTTTGCAGCACTGTAAATCCAGCTGAATGAATAATAGACTAGCAATAGTGATTTAAGCAAATCTGGCGCTGCGTAACCGAACTTTCCAAATTTTTGTATCAAACAAAAAACATTTGATGAGAAGTCTATTCACGTTAGTGTACGTAGTCAATGGCACTACGTTATAAAAACTCTATAAAATAAATTAATCATTCACGGAAATAATTACTGTAAACAAATAAAATGAACTTAAACTATTCTGTTATTTCCGCCGGTGATTTTAGTTATTAGCTATCTTAAGTTAAATATTGACAACTACTTTTAAACACTGGAGCCTACGTTTCCCTTCTTCATTTTATCTTTTCATTTCATGTTTTGATAAGTACTCCCCGTACTTGCAATAATTTTTTCGAAAGTTTTCTTTTTGAAGGTCTAAACATTCCCCTACACTTAATCATATAATACCACACCTTTGTGGTATTTTTTGTCATAAAAACACATTAATTTGCAAAACATACGAGAGAATATTTTTTTCCAGGCAAGAAGTTAATTTAATTTAGAGGTTAAAAATCGATACATCGATATTGTGTGTTCCATGCGACGATGCGAGTAACCGACATATCGATATATCGATAGTGCTGTGTCCAGCTGCGACCCGTATCTCAAAAGGCAGGTGCCTCGGACACCTGTCCCCCTCCCCCTCCCCCTCTCACCGGCATTACTCCCCCCCCCCCCCCCTTATAGCGGCCGTCTTATCACAATCAATGTGATCGGAAACCCAAACTGAATTACGTAAACGACGAAATATCCAAGTTTCGATCCAAAATAAATTTAGAACTGAAGGTAAATTTGTGTCCGTTGATTTTACTCTTTATGAATGTGTGGAATTGTTCTTTTGGAGAAGGAGTAGCATGAGAAACAACATGATCAATTACGGAAGTTTTTCTGTTCAGTGTTTTAAAATTTTGATTAGGAGTGAGGTGAATTTCTTGGATTTTTTGTGTTTACTGGTTTGAGTTGCAAAAAATTATACGAATGGGAATTTCATCTATTAATGGAATTAATAGATGAAATTCCATCAGCTCAATGACTCAATGACTATTCAGTACATTAGCTCAATGACTAGAATTATACCGCATAAAGTTGAAACTCTATCTGTGTTGTAAACAGTTTTATTGCGTTTTAATTTTGTGTGGTCGGAGTGCCCCGGTCTGATTAGATGTTTTTTATTACTGTGGAAGGGGGGGGGGGGGGGAAGAGCCGTGATTAAAATACCAGAGAACCTACTCTATTTAATGAGAAAACATTGGTTATTAGCATAAATATAACACTTAATTTTACCTATGTTTAAAAAATAATATTTTTATGATTGGTCATAAATTAGAAGGCTTTGTACTGCCCATTGTTCAATAATAATAATCAGTTTCATTTGAATCACTTGATATTTATTAGCCATGATGATGTTAGTGTTGATCCACGAGAAAAATAAAGCTGGAATTTTCTAAACTCTCATGTTACGAGTGGCTAGTCAAACGGGCTGAGAGGTTTTTACAGATTAGAACCAAAAGGCTCAGTGAACTGATCTCAAATACCGTTTCATCCCTGGCGTTAAACATTGAATGAACATGCGCAGTGACTCTGTCAAAGAAGAACAAACAATCAAGCTTGTGCGAAAAGCTTTTATAGAGGCTTTCTAAGCCCTGTAGGTAGAGGCATTCAGGCATTGTATGTTAATACCATGAATAACAAATATTCCTAGCTAAACCGCAACTTCGTTAAATGTAAGCGAAGTATACTCCTAGAGGTTTACACCAATCCAGCTCCAATTTTTTAACCTCTGAATTAAATACCATTAAAAAGGAAATGGCAGTATGTTGGGGTGAATGTTAATTTCTAAAGTTGTCGATTTCTGATGTATAATGTTAAAAAATATACACTACTCACAGTAATACTTATTTCTAAAATGAATATTCGTATAAAGTGCAACAGAATTCTCGTTATCTTTGATTGAAATGGAAAAACAATAATTAATCTTAGAAAATTTTTGTGTGGATCAGGACTAAAAAACCAATGAACTAATCAAATTTCGTTTAATGTTCCAGCACAAGAAAGAAACCAAGCTATCAACACCGGTGGAAGACAAGGGTCCGGAAGACAAGAAGTACCGTCACCAGAGGCTGTTAAAGAAGCGAATGGAAACGTTAACGTCAGCACAGTCAAGGCTGGAACTGCAAGTCCAGCGGCTGGAGAAGAAACTGCAGACTCCAGTGGCACATTTCCAGAGGGTGACCACCAACGAGGTGCTCGAGGAGGATCTAGCACTGCGGGTGACTGCGCTGGAGAACGAAGGGAGGAAAACTGCCAAGTCTCTGTTCAACATCACAAGACAGGTCAGTACCACTTCCTGCTAATAAGTTACATTGAGATTTGGTGATGCAGTAAAGCACAGTTTATCTAAACAGTATGACTTGTTTTTTAGGATTTTGATGCAAATGGCTAAAGAAGTCTTCAGGTTATTGAATACTTTCATTAAATGTTTTCTAGTTTCTGTGAGATACTTTTACAAGATGTAACTCCTCTGTGAGGAGTCTACTTTAAAAAACTTAGATGACACCCTCTTAAAAAGTATTTTACTGCATCAGCTTGTGGTAAAATTTCATCAAACAATTGATAAAACTGTTGGTTGTGGGTATTCTTGAAAGATTAAATTTCATTAGGATTGTATGAACTTAAAACACCATTGATTAAGGTTGATTGAGACACTGTATTTAACATAGTTTGATCAGGAGTAAACAAATTTCAAAAGTTTTGTCGTGCCTCATTAACTGTGTTGACCAAATAGATCACATTTGATCAGGTTGCGACAACTTTAATCACGATCAATATCCATGGGTGAAGGGTAAAGGAAAATGATATACTCAAACTACTGTGGAGATTTAGCATTTTTAAGAAGAAGCCATGGAAAAAATGTGAGTAGACGTACTGGCGAAAGTGTTAAAACATTTTGGAAAGTTATGTGTGATGTACATGAAGGACATTCCTCTGTGCAGGTGGCAGGCCTGAGCAAGCTTCACATCTCCATGCTGGAGCTGCTGGAGTCCGTGGAGAGTCTGGAGGCCAAGGTGGACGACACGGTGCCTTCGTTCCGCAAGGAGATCAGCCGTCTGGAGTTCAGCTTGGCGCAGATCACGTCCACCGTCAGCATCGTCAAGGAGGACCAGGTTGGTGATAGTTGTAAAAATAAGAAAGATAATGATTCAAAAACTGCTGTTGGTTTTGTCTAAGAAAAATATCTAGGCCTATAGGAAATATAGTGTAAAATAGTGTAAAAAAGACAAAATTAGTAAAATTACATAGATTTTTAATGAAATAAATCGATTCTTTTTCAATGAAAAATAATGTTGCATTTTTAAATTTTTTTACTTGCAGACTATTCTTTTGCTTTTAAAAAAACGAAACTTACACTAAACATTTGAAAAAGTTCATGTAGTTTACACACTGAATTTTCAGTCAACATAGTATTTTAATACCACAGCTTAAAGACTTCTTTTTTCTGTCTTTCTACGCATCAGGCATTTTATAATGTTTTAAAGGGGAATGGTCCAAACCCAAGTCTTGTTGCTATTTAACGTCGACCTGTAGTTAGATAGCTTTAGGTAAATGGTAACTGTGTAAAGGATCAATCTTTAAAACGTTATTAACTTTTCTGAAGATTGAATCGGCAAACTTTAGATTAAAACTTAAAATTAGGCGAGCACTATATCCACTCAATTTATAAATTGCTTAGTTTAGTATTAATCACACTCACAAACTATAAATTCGATTGGACTCCAATTCAGAGTTTTAAGTTTTAATATTTTGTTTCTCATATTAACTTTAGAGGAATAAATTATTAGACGAAGGGTTAAAAGAAACGTGAAACTTAAAATAATTGAAACTTTAATAACATTTCTTAAACGCAAAATTAACCTAGGCCTATAAAAGTTTCCAAACTAAATTTTACAAACATAGAAAAAATTCACAACATACTGAAACATGATGCTTTTTCCTCACTAAATTTTACGAGACAGGAAAGAGCACATTATGTTTTCCGGCTACGTAAATTTATTTGCAGAGCTAGATTGAATATGAGAGTTTAATCAAACGAGAGACTGGAGGCAGGCAGCGGCAGCGGCGTAGAGGCTGACGTTGATGTAGAGAGAGAAATCGTCTGTTGTATCCAACAATGTCGCTTACTTCGTATTAATCTGTTTTGTCCATTGTTTACTAATTTTATTTCAATTTGAGGCAAAAAATGGTTGGTTTTGCAAAATTGGTAAATTATTATTATTATTATTTTTAATGAATATTGTTTAGGTTACTGTCACCAATGATTGTTCCTGCACCAACTTTTTTTTACCAAGCTAACCTATTAGTGTTTAATTAATGTCAGATTATGAAATTCAATGCATAAGTAAGTTGAACATTTACAATCAATTCTTTTTTCAATTTGGAATAATAAATTTCATGGATAAGTGAAAACTTTTAGATGGGGAGTAAAAGGGTCGAAAATTCTAATACGCTGTTAATTCATCGTTAATTAAAAATTAATAAATCACCATTAAAAGTTTATATTACCATACGAGATAAAACAAATATTTTTTCTTTGAGCGTTCCTAATATTATAGTCTCTGTGTACCTACTACTCAAAAAACAATATAACTAATACTGTATCACCGCATTAGCTAATCTGTGTACTAAGTGAATTGAGAAAAGGAATTGGATTCTTTACTATCACAATATAACAGACTGCTGTGACTTGGATGATTTGTACAGTATTAATTAGTTTTGATATGACACTGCAACAGGGGTGTATTTTATGCTTAAAATGAATGAAAGAGGAGTGTAGAATGAGTAAGGCACACTGTGTATCTTTTTTACTCAACACCAACTGATTTTTTAGTAATAGTAAGGACCAAATATTAATAGCCCAGTCAGTGACCAATGGCAAACAAATCCAGTTTCGGACCTTCACAAATTTGTTCATTTTGTTCAGGTGACCCGGATTTGTGTAGTAATAGTTAATAAAAAACCAGATAAATATAAAAATCTAGGCGTAATTTAATACATTGTTTCCACTTCAGGAGAACCAGCGCAGCATGGTGAAGGCTATGGGCGAGGCTATGTCTTCGATGCAGGAGAAGGTGAATCACGACCATGCGAGGCTAGTGGCGCTACCGGCAGTAGCCTCGCACGAGGTCCCAATCACGCTGCCGCAACATTCCGAGCGGCTGTCAGGATTGGTAGAGCGGCTGACTCATGTCGTGCGAGACTACGACTCCATTGTAGCCGAGCTCCCACACGGTGGGTGGGAAATTTTTAACTTTGCTAGTTGCAACTAGCATATAATTAAAAAGGTTTAATTATTTCCATAATTGGAACACATGCTTATGAAATAGTCACTGGGTAAGACATTTATTTAAGTAAATCATGTACAAATTTTTACAGTTATTTTGTTAATTTAATATCATGTAGAACATAATTAATGTGTACCTTTAAAAACTTATGAAAAAGTTTAGCTTTGTATGTAATGGGATAACAACTGATGATAATATCTTGAAATCACCATTAAAGGGGACTCTGGGGAAATTAGAAGCCCTTGTCATTTATATTCATATACCATGAATACCATGAAACCCTTCATATAGAAAACTAATAGGAGAATAAATGTACAGTTTTTACCTCGTGAAATACAAAGTAAAAATACAAGATTTGTAGCTATTGGCAATACTTAAATTATCTTCCCCTCAAACACATTAACAAATAATCTTAGAAAAAAACCCATAAAACAAAAGATTTCTATTAACTCAATTTAGAAATATGGTCCTTAAAATAATCTGTAATTTTTTAACCCAGCTTCAATGATTATTTTTCTGGCCATAATTCTAGAGGCAATCTGTAATAGCTTCTAAAACACTACTATTGTACGCATTATTGGTATTAAATTTTTGGCTGTTCTTAAAAAAAATACACACTTCTCTCAGGACTGCGGAAGCATTGTAATGAAATGTAGAAGGGCCATCTCATTAGTTGCTAAAACGATACACTTACTACGTCACTACCCAGATCACATACAAAACAACTGATGATAGACGTTACTCTTATGGATATCAAATGATTACGTGCATGTTTTGATCAAAAGCAGCATTTAAAAGGAATGAAACATCCCTAGTTTAATTTTTTCCTCAGTGCTGTACTTTTATAACAAAAAATTAAGAAATCACCGTTTGTTCGCAGACTGCAGTTGGGTTGAAGGACCGTCTGGGTTGTACATTGTTGCGCCGGGGAAGGGAACTCCGCTGGTTACGTTCTGCGATCAAAGCACCGGCGCTGGCGGATGGACCTTGGTGCAGCGCCGACAAGATGGCTCTCAAGACTTCAACAACAACTGGCAACAATACGCCAACGGCTTCGGATCCCCTCTCGGTAAGCCAAGCCCGAAACTGTCATTAGAATTATGTAGTTGCAATGAATGCAAAAAAAGAAGGTCATATCCTATGTTAAAAAGTGGCAACACAAATTATTGTGTTATGCGGGTTGTCATGGTGGAGTGCCCTACTACGTTGACCAAAACTTTCTTAACCATTTTGTCCATAAGATGTGTTCTTCTTCATTTTTTGTATTCATTGGTAGTTGGTACCTGGCTTAAGCCTAATGGATGGGGATCATAAAAGTCTAATAGAGGTTTCAAGGATATTTTTTCAATTACAGACAATTTAATATATTGGAAAAAATAAACCCGATTATATGGGTAACTAAAGGCCACAGTAAGCCATGATTCAAGAGTTGGAATTATTGCATCCTTTTAGAAGAAAATTAAAACTAATGTTACTGGCAATGAGTGTCATGCAATGAGGTGATCTCGCCATCACTCGGTACGGAATGATCCAAATAAATGCATGTGGTGGGTAAAGTGATAAGACTTTATCACTTTACCCACCACATAGACTTTTTTTCTTGCAATATCTCTAGTCAGTTAGTCCACTTCAGATTCAACATTCAATCATCACGCTTCGCAAGTTACACAGCAATGTTACTGCATGGAAACAGAAACTAATGTCTTTTGAATAGCTGTTCAAAAAGCAGTGAAGCTCAAATAACCCTGGTTTAAAAGTCAGGATCATGAAAAAACAAATTTATATCCATAGGACTATTAAAATTAATTTCTTTTTGTACAATTTTGGAAATTAAATAAAAAAATCTGTTATTAGTTATTATCTCAAGCGTACAAATTACACAATCTGTTGTGGAATAATCTGTAAGTGAAACTAAATATTTAATTATGAGCAGGTAAAAACGATTTAATCATGGTAACACCAATCCTATTTTGTTGTCGTCAGTCGTCATATCCACTCTATGTTTATATTGCAAACCCTATTAAAAAATTAATATTTCAATAATGTATATATTTTGAGAATAATCTTTATGTTTATTAAAACGGGAAACCATTGTAACTTTTCAACAACTAACAATATATGCTTAAAACAAATTGATTTAACAATCTTGAGTTTGATCTATGAATGCATTTCAAATGTTTTTACACTATTGCCCCTACTCAATCATTAATGCTGAAAAATAAAACTCTTGGGTATACTCATCTCATCACTCTAAATTATCAAATTATTTTTCCACAAAGAATTGGTATAATTATTAGTACTGAGAAGCTTATATTACTTACGCCAACTAATAATTATTAAGAAGTTTCAAACTAACTACAATATTTACCACGTGCTTTACAAACTTGTTTACATCCGTTCAACTTTCATTCCGATAATGCAACATGGAGTTTAAATTAGAAAAAGTTCTGACAGTTCAGAAGTCTGTAAGTTTTGTAATATCCAGAAAACTTCTCCGTGATTGAAAGGGCTAATCTGGGTAAGAAGGATTAGAAAAGGAAAGCTTTGTGCATTCTTTTCAACTTTACATGCTTATAAATCGAATAAAAGGTTGAAAACGTGCGATAAATCCCAAAGTATTAGAGTTAATTTGGTTTGTATGGTACACAAAAGTAAGTCTGTGTAGGTAAATTTCATCAATATAATATTATTAGTAATACAGTAGAACTTCGATAGTTCGACTCTCGGTAGTTCGATACTCCTTATAGTTCGACACAGTCTGTGACAACTTAGCATGTCATTAATATTGATAATGTCAATGGTAAAGGTGAAAAAAAAAATGGTGAATGATTTTAATTTTTAATTTTGGTTATATCATAGTTCATGTTATCAAGTTATGTTTTCGTTAATATTTAGTGTTTCCTTGATTTCAAGCTGTGATTTTTATGCTCCCTATATTAAAATTTCCCATATACTCCCTATAGTTCAACTTTTCAATAGTTTGACACTCTAACGCTCCTTTCACACATCACGTTTTTAGCTGTGCGGGAAAAAAACGCACGATTTAAAACCGTCCAAGTACACCGTACAAGTAATTGGCAGTCGGTTAAAAACTGTCGCCGTGCCTGTGTGAAAGGTCTCATAAGATTCTATTGGAATGTCCGCCGTGCGATTTTCAATCGTACGGGCAAAACCGTAATGTGTGAATGGAGCGTAAGTCTACAAAGTGTTGAACAAACCAAGTTCTACTGTATTCAATTTCTGCTGATTAAAGTGTATAATTTATTTAATGAAATATATAAGTAGTACAAATAGTTTGAGACATTTGCTCTAAGCTACAAGCACCAACCTGTAAGAATTAAAGGAAGGTCATAGTTATGTTAGCACTAAATAATTTCCGTGTATGCACATTTATTTGATACATTTTGATTTTGGAAAAAAAAACTAACTTGCAGAGCGTGATGCTTAAATGTTGAATTAGAAGTGGACTGACTGGCTAGATGGTACACAAAACTGGTAGTGGACTGACTGGTATTGCAAGGAAAAAGTCTTATCACTCCACCAATCAAAAAGTAAATTATCTCTATAGGCTAATCTGAAAATTAAGGAGTCTGAATTACTTACAATATCAATCTACACTGAGGACCAAAATATGAGTACTGAAACTCCGTGATAGACGGTTGGAAAGTGTAATTTAAACCTACATTTTTGATTCAAATGCATTCTTTCAAAAGGACTAACAAACATTGAAGCGATATAATAATTGTAGGAAAACTGAATCAGCATTAAATTCTTTGCTAACCCCCTTTCACTAAGACTTTTGATAATTCCATAAATGTTGTAATGAAATGTGTGTCTAAAAGAATAGACATAGTATGGGGGTCACGTGCCCCCCCCCCATTTTTTGGAAAAAGTCGTAAGATAATATCTAACTTGCGTACTGATAGTACCTTCAAAAATTGTAGTAAGTACACACAAACTTTGACTAATTGCACTTGTAACCTTCCAGGTGAGTTTTGGATCGGAAACGAAGCACTTTACCGACTGACAGCAGCTAACGACTCATCGCTGAGAGTCGATCTCGTCGACATTTACGGCAAGGCGTGGTACGCAGAGTATGACCAGTTCAGCGTCGCTAATGCTTCTGAAGGTTACCGACTCAACGTCGCCGGTTACCACGGCAACGCAAGTGATGCTCTCGACTACCAGAACCACATGCAGTTCAGTGCCATCGACTCTGATCGGGACGTGAGCAACACGCATTGCGCAGCCAACTACGAGGGCGGATGGTGAGTGTGCAACAACAAAACTTTTAATGTACGAATCATGCGGTCTCTCTTTACAGAAGAAATCTCTTATGGTTTCAGAAGTTTTTAAAAATTCATTAATAAATAATTAAGTTTCAAACCACTATCCCGTGCATTATTAAACTGTTCCTTTCATAAATTTACTTTCAGTTATTGTCTTAGATACATGTACACAATAACAAAAACTCCTTTTTACATTTCATAGACTCGTAAACATACTCAATTTACATTTTAATTTAATTCTTTATATTCTTTTCATATTCACCTTCTTTTCTATGAAGTAAAGAAAAGTGAATAAATTTTTATTCTCTTGATCATTGAAAATTTAAGAAACTCAATTATTTTATATTCCTAATGCAATTAATTCCATTAGCCTTATTTTTACTATGACAGTAATAGTCTGAACTATTTCCAAAACTCATGCTCCACAAATTGTTGTGTCAGGTATTCGGTGGAATCTAATTCTTGACGTGATTAAAATAATTTTATGACATATAACTTCGTACATTTTGTTTAACACTTACCATTTAAATACATAATATTTAATATTTTGTGTGTTATTTTCAGGTGGTTTTCACACTGCCAACATGCCAACCTGAACGGTCGTTACAACCTCGGTCTGACGTGGTTCGACGCCGGACGCAACGAGTGGATAGCCGTCGCACGATCTGAGATGAAAGTCAGAAGTCGTCGACATCGCGCGACGCCGCAGAGAGCGTAAACTTACGACAGACTGACAACACCCTTGAAATAGTAGTAGTGAGTAACATATCTTACGGGAAACTCAAGGAAAAACGGACAAGAACACCGACTGTGCTGTTGTGTTATTGATGTGTAAACTGAAAAAATTAACATGTATACATCATCAGACCAATCATTTCACAGTGTTGAATTTTGTAACAATGTTCACCACTGTTTTTGTAATAATTTCTAGGTGGTTAGTAATATGGTATATGATAATTAATTAATTCTACTAATAAACCCCCTAAAATCATCTTAAAATATCAAATTAAAATCATATTAAAATATTTAAGTTTACCTTCGAAGATTGAATATGTAAAACTTTTAAAGTTTGTGATTGTTTCTTTCATTAAAAATTGATTACAAATTTGATTACTGACAGTTTATTATCTTTATGAAAGTTACATTGATGGTGCTATGTTTTCTCATATCAATATTTAGCTAGGATAAAATAAAATGTCATATTCTAAAACTATGCTTTAACTAGAAAGTTTAACAACTTTACATTGAACGTTATGTCGAACAAATGTTTTAAAGGGGGTAGACTGCCTTACTTCCCAATTTGACTGTTTTAGATTTTTGTCAATCCAGTGTAGATAGAGTAGGTTAGATTCTAACAATTAGCTATTTTTGTTAGTCGTTTGAACTAGTCAAAATTAGGATGTAAAAGAAATGTTGATTGAAAACGTAAGCTTGATTTCATATTAGTTTGAATGTAGCTGATGTTTCATAAAATGTATAATTTTTCAAGATAAATGTATATATTAGTCACTAGGATAAGAGAAATACAATAATTGCCAAAAAATAATTTTAATAAATGTATTTGTTGTAAATAATGTTTTGTACAGTGTGATATACAACAGTTTTACATCATGGTTGCAAGACTGTATGAATGTTGACTTTTGATTTGATCAATTGAATTGTGTGTGGTTAAAAATATCCTAAGTGGATCAGAACAAATTGTTTTATTTTATAAGTTGACTGTTTAGTATTTTAAGTGTGAGAGTTGTACTATAAAAAGCACAAAATGTAATTGAATTGTCTACCAAAAACGTTTGTGTATGTTCTTGTTTTTTGTTTTATTATGTTGTATTAGGATGTCTGCTAGAGTTTACTATTGTTCTTTTTTTTATGTTTTAATTTAAGTTTTGTTTAATGTTGTGCCGTCCTAGAAATTGACTGACCTCCTTTACTCTACGTAATTGTGAGTTTGCCCCGATCAAGTTTTAATCTGTAATTTTTAAGTTTAAGCATATTTTAAATGCACTTTCATTCTCAAAAATAGTTGAATTATTTTTCAGTAACAAATAGTTTTATGCTACCTACCTACATTACTATTATGTTAAAGATCTGATATTATTTATATTTTTATCTTCCTATTATGCTAAAAGAAGCACATTATTTATTTTCTTTTCAAATCACAAGTAAAGAATATAAGAAGAAAGTGCATTTAAAACTAATTTAAAACAAATTTCACTATGTTGTGTAAGTTTCAACCAACCATAGAGTTAAGTTCTTTGTATGTTTTTCACTGTATTATTTTTTTATATTTATTTTTAAACGCACATGTTTTTTAAATAAATAAATACATGTAAATACACAAATAGTGCATCAAGTTAATAACCTAATTTTCCATTTATAAGATACCAAGGTAGAGCTTGAGCGCTGAACCAGAAACCAGTCAAAATGCATTACTTCCTTGAAGCCCTGAACCAATCACATTGTAGAAGTACCTTTTTCCAAAATGATGGCCTTTATTTTATCCTTATAAAATAAATTATCCTTATTTCATCCTTATACTCTTTATAAAATAAGGAGTATAAATACATCAGGTACAAAGAAAAGATTTTGAATACAAATCCTTTGAGCTTTAAAACTAAATCTCTGATTTTAGTATGTAATTTACAACTGTATAAGAATCTTTCATTTGTTCATCTTTATAATGAAATATTTCATTTGTTACAGCGGTTTATAAGTTTTAGAAAAAATGACAAAGTTTCCAGGTTTACTCCCAAAAACTGAGAAATAAAAACAGAAAACCAAACTGTATTTTTTGCAAGAGCTGCATTTTTTATTGTAGCAGCATAATTTAACTTTATTGTGTTTACAAAGTGTCTAAGTTTGTATTTTAAAGCTGTTCCAGTTCTAAAACAATAAAAATCAAAATGTAATACTTTTCCATAATAGTTTTTTAAATGTACGTTTTACTCCTAAATACTTCACTGTAAAAATGAAGTAATAAAAGAGAAAACTCTATTTAGAAATTTTTAAAAGAGATCTTAAGAGACAAGGAGGCCAGTTCTAAAATGGAGTACTGTACATTATTAAACACCAAACGTTCAAGGACTTCAGTGTTGGACTAATAATCTGTTAACTTACCATGTACAAAAGGGCTGAGTTTAATTGAATGGAATTGGCAGTCTTTATACTCTTCAAGATTACAAATAGCTGAGGTGTTTAAAAATTTATCAAAAAAACAGGGACGATACCTTTTACTACTTTACATTGGGGTCGTCCATAAATTACGTCATCTGAAAATAGGGGGGGAGGGTCCAGATTGAAAATGACGGTAAGGTGATGTGCAAGGGGGGGGGGTGGCTTTGATATGATGTCATTTTAAATATGATGTTTTATATTAAATTTTAACAGTAAAACAATGATAAATTCTAACACAACTTAACTATTAGAAAATAATTATCTATAAAATACATTAGACTATTTTAAGGCTTCGTTTTATTTTTCCAATAGTTTATTTTTTCGTTTAGAAAGTCATTTTGGCTTTATTTCTGAAGGTAAAATCAGATATGATTGGTCAATTTTTTTAGTTTATCATGTAGCGTTTAAAAAGCATTATTTTTACTTAAAATGGAGGTTTGTTACAAATGACGTCATTTTACTGAGGGGGGGGGGCCGGACAAACTATGATGGTAGGATGATTTTAGGGAGGGGGGTCCAAAAATTGCCAAAAAACGATGACGTAATTTATGGACGGCCCCATTGTAATTTCCCTTAGTGAATGATTTATACTCGATAGGGGAAATGAACAAAATTTCATATAAGAAGGGTGATACATGCGAGGAAATTTTGCATTTCTACCTGATAATTTGTAAAAACAATACAACAATAATCGTCTTGGCAGCCGAATGGAAAAGCGTTATACCATGCATTGTGTTTTATTACAAAGTGAGGAAAAAAATGAGTTCAAAATTGGTAAGTATTCAGTAAAAAAGAGTTTGTAATAAAAATCCAATCAATGGTGTTTTATGTTTCCTCAACTTAAAAATTTACATTAAACTTGTGAAGATGCAGACAAAGATTTGTGACCAAATATTGTGACAAGCAAAGATTTAACTGCAGCCACTTAAAACAAAATTGAGTGCTCCACTATAGGCTCAACCAGAAAAGTAATTGTATAAAACTAGATAAGATTGATACTTTTACCTTTATTAAAATGGCGACCTAACTAAATAGGTTGTTTTTTTAAGCCAAGTATGAATGATAGATGAGTGTAGGATGATTGTGACGCGACCTTGTAGTCTTGTTATTGACTAAGGCCGACATTCTCCTTAGACTAATAGTCCAACAGCCAATGGTATCTAGGGACCTACAGTTTAACATAGGATCCAAACCACAATTTCGAACTCATTTATACAAACTGGTCTAATTATGAGGATGGTCTTTATGGATAAACTAGTCTTCACTAGTGCGGACGTTAATCCCCACCAGGGAATATCGCATCCACAAGCCATCGCTATAACTATCTACAATTCGTGACTTGCAAGTAGCTGCGACGCCACCGTCCCAGTCTATATCAACAACTGGTGAAGTTGCAGACATAGTTGAAGTGAAGGTGAACGTGCGGATGGTTTATTTTTGTTAAGCCAGAGTATGATTTAATAAAAGCTACCGTAGACTCCTTCAGCTATGAAATATATTTACTCTAGAAATAGGAAAGGAAAAATTTCTGACAAACTGTTAAGGTGAAGTTGAAGTTGAAAACAGTAAATGTCAGTGTTCCAATAAGGACTGCTGTAGATTTCACCAGTGATGTTATTGTTTCATTTAACATTGTCAAAGAACGCTGTGACACATTTACCGTCCACTTTTAAGGAAGCTTTTGACATCATATTGCAGCAAAGTATTCTCTTTTTTTCAATTTAGTTGAGGAAAATGTTATATAAAAAGTTACTTTTAATATTCAGAGTAAAAAATATCAAATAAAAGATATTTCTATAGGAAAGGATACAAAAACCTCAAAAATTATTTTGTTTTGCATTTTTAATTGTTTTATGTAAAAAATGCAGTATATTTGGTGGTTTCTGATTGGTTGTCAAATACCGTATATAGTTTATTTATTCCCGACAGATACAATACTATGCAGTTTTTAAGCTTATGCTGGATGGCTTAAAAAAATTACAAGTATCAGTATTACAATAACCGATATAGAAATTACTTTGTATAAACATTATAAATAAACATTAACAATAAGGAGGAAATTAGCAAGTAATAAATATCAGTATGAAAAGAATAACAATAAATTGATAGTCAAAATATTGATTTAGTCCAGCAAATTTACTCTCAGCCTCAGTTTAGTGAGCTTATGCTAATCAGAATAGGTTGATAAGCCTGGTTCGGAAGTCAATTAGAATTTAAGCCTTACACCTCTATTTTCCACACATTAAACTGTACAGTAATATCAATATAGGTAAACCATTCTGTTAAAGACAGTAGGGAAGTTTTAGGTAAACATTTCTGGAAATGTTCAAGATATATTTACTGTAGGTAAACTACTTAAATTTTGCATGAAATGAGAAAATTGCTAATATCGTTATTTAAAAAGAGTTATTTAACCTTATAACGGCACCAGTCGCTTCAAAAATGATCAAAAAAGATGATGACAAGTATTTCTTTAGAAAGCAAGATTTTGTAATGTTATATCATTGACTATAAAAGTAATAATAGATTGACTATTGAACAGTAGTGTTCAATAGTTAACGGTTATATTCTCAAATCTCAGTTTTTTTGCACTGTACTAAAGTTTCCTAAACTTTATGATACGTGAAAAACCTTAAATAAATAATCTTAATATGATAACACATACAACCCTATAAAAGCTAATATATTTTGTAGATTTTATATTTTAAAATATATAGTTTTATTAAAGGTTTATTTTAATACTTTGAAATTTGCCTTCCCCAGTCAAAGTGTTGGCGGCATACGTGTTTAATAAGTGAACTATTACAAAAAATAAAATTTGATAGATTTGAAGTTTGAAGGAAAATTAGAAATAAGGTTTGAAGTTTATATGGAAAAATTCCATTGCAAATCATTAAAGGAAGGGGCTGCTATCAGGGCTGCAGGGGAGTCAATGAACCTTTCTGTCTACCTTTAGTTTCTTTTAACCATTCATGTAAGCAATCTACTTTTAAAGAATACTTAGTAATGTTTTTAATATTTATCAATGTGTGAAAACGTAAAAAAGACTTTAATGGTTATATAGAAAAGTTTGTAACATTAAATTAAATTAAAGGAATACAGCGGAGCTCTGTTTACATAGTTCAACAGTGTTCACGAGGGCGAGCCCGGCGGTGGCCCATTGTTGTAGCAGTGTTTTAGATTCCAGTTTCAGTAGCATTATACAATAATTTAAGTTCATTTTTTTGATCCAAACAAAATGTGGATACTGGTATTGCTACAGACCAATTCTCATGGTAAGTCAGCAATAACAACAAAATTTTGATTTTTTAAAGGCTTTACATCTTTATGATTTATCTCTAATTCTAGTGTTAACATTGTTATTCTACCACTGGGCTGAGTATTCTCTGGTATTAGAATTATAAGGGATGTAAGAATACCCCCGTCACAGCAGACCTGCATACTCAGAGAATTTCCAATGGAATTTCAGATTATTCACTTTCCCCTAAAATCACCATAGGATCAAGTATGTAGGTTAGCTGCCATGGGGTGTTGTTAGAAATTCTAAATTAATTAATAATTGGTGAATGTAAACACAAAATTGTATCAAGCTCAGGCAATTTTTTATTTTCCCCATAAACCCCATGGGGGTGAGTATGTAGGTTCTTTGTTTTAAAGTAACTCACATTAAAAACGTAGAACCTCAATGGCATTGTGTAGTCTGAGCATAGACACATCCATAAATATTACATTCTTAAAAGATAAAAAACCTTGTAAACCCCAATTTGTTAGTTTTACCGTTTGAACAATTAAATCAGCTAAACTAATGTTCAGTAACAGTGATTTGACTCCGCTTGTGAACCATCCATTCTTACCAAACAATCACGAGTTTAATTATTTACAAATATTAATCAAACATCAGATCCCTGACAGTTAATCTATCAATACAGCAGAGCAGGGATTTATTTAATTAATACGATTGTTATAATTAATATGCCAATAGTTCATGAATGACATTCAGCTATATTATATTTGAGACATAAACTGAATTTGACCTCATGTTATGTTCCCAAAGACAAGGGAAGGTCACATGCAATCATTTGAATGATGGAGTGTCATAGTAAATGTAGCTTTGTATATACTTTGACATCGCACTTCTTTATGTTTATTCTTTATATCCGGGTTTGCAATTTATATAGTTTAGTACTTTGTCTTTTATTATTGGTTTGAGGATGATATATGGGTATAAAAGTCGTATAACTGTTTTTAAATACACATAGAAATGACTGGTATTTTGTGGCTCGTGAATCATGTAGGATTGAAATACACTCCTATAATTATATATTTTATTTGTCCATTGATACATATGCTTACAGTAGGACTACGGAGAATAAATAAAAAATCCGGTTTCATTCCTTTGTACCACCTATGGAGATGGAAATAATTAAGAAGATCCATGTCGAAACAAAAGGTTTATTGAAAATTAAAATCCACTTTATATACTCAAAAAGGAGGAGAGATTCTTGACCATTTTTCTAAAATTACTGCTTTTTATGTACTGTAAAATTACTGTGACACAAACTTAAAAATATTGTAAAATTTATAATTTGCCATTTACTCACAAAACCTGACTGCATGGACACCAAGCCCCTAAAACTGCAACCCTAGGAACAAATCAACCCCAGAAAATTTATTAAAATGTATTTATTATTTAACTCAAAAGTATACATGAAAAACCTTTTTTTTAACGAACTATTTTTATTAAAGCCCAAATCTTATTTAATTTGCTAGCAAAGCTGATAAAATGAAAAACTACTTACTTCTTATAGAAGGATGCTTCTCTTAGCTCGGGTTCAAGACAAGGGAAGGTCACATGCAAAATCTGGATTTCCACCGGCAAGGGTGGGGTGATTCCTCCTCTCCACCAATCAGAAGCCAGAAACTTAAGATTGTGAAGACAAGGAAACCACCTAAACTCACCAGATCCTACATGAAAGTCTTAACTGCCTTGAACCGGATCAGAGCCAGACAAACAATTGAAATAATCATGACTTTGCAAGCAAATATTCCTGCACCGGCCTATTAATAAAAGATAATTTATTTTTTTATTTAAAATTACACTTTACAAATTAATTTTATTTTTATTTAGATTATTTATTTTATTTATTTATTCATACCAAATAAATATTTACCCATTTTATTATTTATTTAAATATTATTTATTATATATTTATTTACCCACCCAAAATGTGGTATAACCCCCGCCACGTAACTTGACGAATGAATTTTCACTACTATTCAGTTAAAATGATTGGATAATCAGCTGTTCTATAAAAAATTGCATGTAACGTAAGCTCGATGTTTTTGGAAAAGTACCCCCTCTCCTCCCCTCGCCCCAGCTGTTTTTGGCCATTCGTCAACTTATATGGCGTGACCTATACACCTTTGATGTTCCAAAATGCCGCTTCTGATTCAAGCGGTTGGTGTAATCCAACTGATGTCCATACGAGTTATATGCACCAGCTGTTTATTTGTTATCAGGCTACTGACGTATTGTGTATAATTTTATAGTATATTTCGTCACTAGTCCGGAAAGTGGTCGTTATCGGTGCAAGATCGAGTTTCAAGTACGAGGCGAAGCCAAGTACTTGAATTCGATCGAGCACCGATATACCACTTTCGGACGAGTTACGAACAGTACTTTTCATCATACCACCTTTAATAAATTTACAGTTTGGATAAAAATTAATAAATTTTAACCTATATACCCCCTCTTACGTTGTTATTTGTTTATCTTGTATTTGAAAAATTTACAACTAAACAATCAGCTGTTTGACATTTATACATTGGAGTCAACGAGGTTTAAGTTACTGTAAGCAGAATAGCAGCGCTAGTGGTGTCAAACATTTGAAGTTTTTTTCCGGCCTAGTCCCGAAAACCACTGTTTCGAGGTCTAGTCTCGAAAACTTTGTTTACCAACACGTTTATCCAACCCACCGGGAATCAACTAGTTTCGATCACAGCTGACCGTTCCGAAAACAACGTTTATCGCAATGGTATGATGAAAAACATATTTTTATTAATAATGAGATATCCCTTGTCTATTACAACAGTTTTTCCCAGTATTGTGCTTACAATATGAATATGCATATTTGGGCATGGTTTTCTAGTATGAGTTTCCATTGGCGATTGGTTTCAAATCACCATTGTATAACAAAGCGTTTGATGATAAGCTGTATTAATGCAGAGGAGCATTAGATTAGTTATTCGAATTATGGTAATTCTAAAAGAAATTGACTCGTTATATTCTTATTCTAATACTCTGGGTGACCGAACTTGCTCTGTGGTATTTATTTATTTATTATTCCCACGGCAAACGCCATTTCACATAGAGATGATTAAAACTATGCAAAAAAAAAAAAAAAAAAAACAAACACAAATAATACCTATTTTACAGTAATTTGTTACATTTGACATGGTGGATGCGAACAAGACAAAGAAACTATACAATAAAGATGAAAATGATACAGAATCGTTTCAAACATGCAAATGATGAGTATGAGTGAATGAATTATTGGTATTATATAGTTGTATTTTGCACAAAAATGGAAAACATCTTAGTGCTATTTCAATTACAAGTTGTTGTTTATCAATCGCTTTATATTTTATCACTTCAAATATCCTACTGTGATAGAGTGTTGATTTTTAAAATTTTTAACAGCTTTTAATAATCTCACCCTCTCATGCCCTGTTTTTGATAGATTTAGCAACATTGTATCAACTCTCATCTGACTATTTACGCACACCTTATAGTAAAAGTAGTGTTCTGCTTTAATTTTTGATTACTTTTTTGTTAATTCGTTATAAAAATGGCAATCCGGACGACCAATGTTAAAAGTTTGCAACTTTCAAACTCGTTTTTATACTGCTATTGAGACTTGAATACATCTAAATACAAGTTTAACCAAAATCGTTCCGATAGATTTAGGATAAAATGTAAATGCATAGATCGCTACAGACACTCATCATATAGTAGTATTCACCTATGAATGTCAAAATCTAAATTTTTGATAACATATACCGGTATACTTGGATGTGAATCCATTTCACAGTAAAATATTATACACACTCTAATCATTTTCACACTGCGTAACTGACAGATACACGGAAAGACTTTCAAAGACACTCGGATATATGACACAGGTGGATTCTCTCAATGAGAGATGATTTAAAATATTAAGAACTGGACTGTTGATGGAATTCAAATTCTGATGGAGAATTCAGTTGTTACAAGTATTTTTAACGTATACAAGTTGATTTTTTTCGTTCTTGTGGTTAATCACTTGCTAAGGAAAATCCACATGCAACCATCTTATTTTAGAATAATTTTTAAAGGAAGTGTATTGGGGTTGAGACTGTAACGAAAATATTTGTTATGGAAGCCAAATGCACACACATTTAGTATTCATTGTGACCCTGGATTGGAATATATTATAATGAAATAGAATTACCTTATCCTTATGTCTTTTGATAACCAGTGGTTGGATAAGGTAATTCTATTTCATTAGCACACACATTTCATAGATTGCTTAAAATTTCATGCTCATTTCTAGACAACCTTTACTTACATAGTTTAAAGCACCTCACATGGGCTCTTGCACCAATAATCTGAATGAGACTTTTTGCTTCACTTATTCCATTTTGCTCAACGTAAAGAAGAAATTAGTTGGCTATATTGCAATGCAGCGTTGTTAAGACTTCAAACTACCATAGAGAGCTGCACTTTTACCAATATATTGATTTTTTATGTTCGTATTACATATAAAAGTTATTAAGTATAGTTTAATAATAGATTTAATAATATATAAAGTATAGTTGGATATAGTTCAAATTTGTTAAGAACGATAAACAGCATGACTTAAAATGTCAACCGATATTTCATTAGTTATGCTCTCGGTCCCCGCCAAAATGTTAATGACACTGAGTGTTCAGGGGACAGGAACAGAATAAAATAATAATAAAACTTATAAAACTATTATTCTATTATATTCAAATAAAGTGTTTTGTAGTGGGGTTTGTGGTGGGAAGTTATTTTAAGGTACAGTCGGAAAACCGTTCCGGAGGGTGAATAACTGTTCACAAATACAAAACAATGGCAGTTTAATTCTTAAAAATGTTTAAAACACTAGAAATATTTCGTAAATTGGAAAAAAATCATTTTCTTCATAAGAAGAGCATTGGAGCGATCAGATGATTATAAAATTGTCTTTGAAATGCAAGTCCCGTGGTTTATCTATGTAGGCAAGTTGTGCGTTGAAAACAAGAAAGGTTCGTAAAAGTAATAAAAGGAAAGGCTTTCAAAATTACAAGTGGAAAACTCGTTATGGACGGTGAAAAAAATGTTTTAGGGTAATTATAAAATATTGTAGTTTAACTCATCAAAAAGTTAAAAATACTCTGAATATTTCGTAAAACAGGCAATAGAATCGTTTTCTCCATTAAAAAAACATTTTATTAAACAGATGTTTTGAAAAACTGTCTTAAAAATGTAAGTCCCCTGTTTTAACCATGTATCCAGCTTGTGCTTTGAGATATTTAAGAAAATTTAAAAGATAAAACAAAATATCGCCTTGTGGACATTCTTTTCTGACATAATAGGCTACTACAAGAAGCTTATATACATAATATTTTACAATTTACTATTACTAGAGTGAAGCTCGGTTCTTCGGTACTAACACAATAATAATAAACAAAGGACGCAATTGTAGATAAAATTGATAAGTTCTATAGATTGAAGATAATTAAAATTGAAAGGGTATAGCAAACATTTATTGTGATACAAATTCGTATAAACGTTATTTGTTATGAAAAAATAACTACGTTTAAAAGAGCAACATTTGTATAGGCCTAGTTGCGTCTTCACTCGCCGAACATGTTCCCTGAACAATGTTCCTCGAATAGATATTATAATTACTGTATTTTTATATTCACAATTATGAAGCTTTAAGGTTTTATGATGACCAGTTCTATTAAAATGAAATAATTTGATTTTATTGTTCATACATGTAATGAAACAGTTTGTGGACTGCTTTACCAGTTTTCATAACAAGTCGGTCCTGTCGTCTCCTCGTTGAAAAAGCCACCCCATGTGCTGTACGTGGCTTTACATAATATGTAAGGATCAGCATTCGGAATAGTATCCTGAAAATTAAAATCTAAGTCCTTTAAATTGAAAACTAATACCTTTATACCTTTATTGAAATGGCGACCTAACTCAATGGGTAGTTTAAAACCAAGTATGAATAAGAGATGAGTGTAGGATGATTGTGGCGCGATCTTGTAGTCTTGTTACTGACTAAGGCCGACATTCTCCTTAGACAGGACTGTTAATTCATAGCCCAACAGCCAATGGTATCTAGGGACCTACAGTTTAACGTGGGATCCGAACCACAATTTCCACCACCTATATACGAATTGGTCTAATTATGAGGATGGTCTTTATGGATGAACTACTATTCACTAGTGCGGACGTTAATCCCCACCAGGGAATATCGCATCCACAAGCCATCGCTTATAACTATCCACAATTCGTGACCTCCAAGTAGCTGGATTACAGGACGTCGCCACCGTCCCAGTCACTAATACAAATAATTGAAAACTCGAAACTATTGATATCCTCGAAAATGCAGTAATACAAACAAACATTGTGAGAAATACAGCAGTCAAGTCAAAATTCATTTATTTCATAAAAATACAAATGTAAATTACAGTTTTTAATAACACATAAAATAGACTCGCATGGGTCGAAATTGACCTGTGCGAGGGCGAGTTCTTATATAATTAGATGACAATATGGATTCTTGGGGTATAAATAAATATAATTTAAAAGTAAATATTAAAAAAAATATTCTAAGAATGATGGACAGTTACTGAATTAAAATTTAGTGACATCGGCAACTTCCAATGTATTCAAACAGAAAGATTATAAGTTGACTTAGAAAGTTAAATGGGAAGTAGTATAGGCTACTTGATAGAGCAATATGGCAAAGCAAAGGAAAAATGGTAAAACTAAAATAGCAACTAAAATAGTAGGCCTACGACTAATTTAGTATTGACTGTTAAAATTATATACTTCTATGAGCAACTAGTGCCTGATTTCGATACTTGGGTCTAATAATACAAGTCTCTCAGGTTAGGTTGATGTAACAAAATTGCTCATCATTGAAAATGATATTTTAAAAAAATATTTTCAATTTGGTACACCATAACAATACTAGAAGATTACTAGGCCCAACATTAATAAAGATGAAAAATATAAAGAATTATCTTGAAAATACCAATGAAGTACAGTGTAGAAGATATGCATGAACTATAGTCTAAGTATTACTTTAATGATCACTTACTTCATAACGGTTTTAATCAGTTGATAATATTTTAAAGTTATTCCCTTAGATAAGGTATATTATTAAGGTATATATTCTATGTTTTTTATTAATTGAGTAAGTTATTAATTTATTTTCTTCCATGATGTTACAACAGTATCTATGATGCAATCTAAGAAGGAAAACTGATTTCCCAGTCATGGAACCAGATAAAGTAGATTTCTAGTGGAAGAAAATTACATGAAAGCTTAGGAAAAAAATGTCTGAATCGCTCGTACAAACTGTGTTTGTTTTAGACTGTGTATAAAAGATAAGATTAATTAATGGAATTAAAGTGGTTTACTCACGATTTTGTATTGCTCTCCAGTCCAGTTATACTTGTACAAGGGAGGGGACTCTGGCTACAACGTAACATTTTAAATTAAATTATAAGGGTATAGAAAAAATTTGTTAAAACAAAAAATGTGTGTGGCTATGAATGACATTCATACGGCAAAGCTATGAGAACAAATCTTTGTGGACAACCCGTCATTTTATAGTAAATTTTTATTTAAGAACATTACTTAGGATTAAAAAATAATTTTTACTAAAATGTGTTTGGCCCTCGTTCCATTAATCAATTGTTTTCATTTTCATAAATAGTCTTCTATACGCCTACATAAATCTCTGAGCGAAAATTTCTGAACAAAATTGTTTGCTTTGGGCGTATTTCAGGAAGATGGGAGTAGTTTCAAAGTAAAGGTAAAGTAGGTAAAGGTCAAACTGAAGTAAAGGTCTCAATTTCAAGGACTTCGGTAGTTTTGACACTTTGAACTGTTGTTGGACGAGAACAATTTTTTTTCAGTCATGGGACCAGCGCCAATAAATTACAAATCCTACAATAAATAAATTAATTATCTTACAAATTGACAGCTAATTTTTACTTTGTCGACCTTTGTTGTTAACAAATCGAGCGTGTAAATCACAAAAGCGATTGGACCGATATGCGATCGCTACTCTATCGCTGTGCTATCGCTGTGCTATCGCTGTGCTATCGCTATGCTATCGCTATGCTATCGCTATGCTATCGCTATGCTATCGCTATGCTATCGCTATGCTATCGCTATTGCAACTCCACCTAGATATCGGAGGCGTTGGAAAAGGGCGATAAGTTGTGGTCAATGTATACAGAACCAAATTTGCTTCTGTATACATACAGAAGCAAATTTGCTTCTGTAACTTGTGTTCTAAGTTAAAAAGTTGTGCTTCTAGAAACGCCTGTTTTGTTTACATTTAATCATTTCTTTTTGTTTGATATTAAAACGATAGTCATATGAACACATTGAGTGGAGATGATATTATTTAATTAAACCAACTAAATAAACTAGTTAATTGTGTAGTCATTAAATGGCAGTCAATGAAGTGCTGGTATTCTGTAAGTGGAATTTCCTTAGAAAACATTGTTCAAATGTTGAAAGATAAGTGGGAGTTTTAAATTGTAGGCATTTGTCCCACAGAGTATTAAAAATAGTAGTCCTAAAATTTAAAATTAAATGAGAAACAACTGAAAAAGAAAGGCGAATAAAAAAGTGTGCTTTACAAGAAAATAAGTGTTTTGATTAGGAGAGCCGAATATTGACAGTGAGTGAAGATACTTTGAGGTGATGTTTAAATTAGGTGACTCTAAAATAAAATATAAAAAAACTCACAGGAAATGAAAATACGTATTCAACTTATCGGCATTCAAATCAATCAAATGGTTTTAAAATGTACCGTATAGAGTATAATGAACACTACTGAAAATAGTGAAAATACGCTAAGCATCCATCCAGCTTTTCGGATTGCCACTTTTCTACTCTAAGATATATTAATAGGCTCAAAGTGTAACTTCTTAAAAAATATATATTTTAGAGATCGATATTGGTTTTAACAATGGACCAAAGTGCAAATGATTTCGCCTAAATATTATCTTATGAAAAATGTTGTTGTGAAATACTGGTTTATTCTATTTTAACTTCCTGATTAGGGGCTTTTGTTCCTATAAGCCACTATTACCATGTATAATATACTAGTACCACCACATAGTACAACTACTAGCCGTACTACTAGTAATATTACTAGTGGCTTACAGGGGCAAAATCTCACAATCATTAAATAAAAATAGTATAGACCATAGCGGATTACAAGTACTTTATTAAAAAATATTCCAGAGGATTAAATCTTCATAAAAATTAAGCAAAATCATTTGCAATTTTGTCTTTTGTGACTCGTGAAGTTCTAAAGTTAAATTGTTAAATGTTAAGTTCTTCTTTGTGGAAATCAGATAAAGATAATAAAAAGTGTTTAAGCCAACTCAACATGTAGTTTTGAGTAATAGAAACCAATATGCTGGAGACGTTTTTAACTCCCAGAATATTATAATGAAACTTATTATAATATTCATGCACACTAGAGTAGGCCTAAACTACGTGCTCACCACGGCGCAGACTTTTAGATTGTCAAATTCAACCTCATTTCCGGTTCGAACATGTCTAGATGAAAGCTGTTTAGCCCGTTTTGTGTGGAGGATGACCAGTCCTCGCTGAGCGTACTTGTCATGTACGATGTCCACAGGAATACAAACGCCAAAGTTTGGGTACGCTATCGTTTGAGCTACAACCTAAATACAAAAACATCAATTGATTTTTGGATAGATAAAGGTCTTCTAATACATACGTTAATTTTAAAAGGTAACCTTTTTAAATAATTATCATGACAGTAACAATGACTGTAACATGACAGTTGTGAATATTTTTATATTTGTTTCCTAGCTGTTTCCCGTGTTTAGCCACTGAAATTAAAGTATAAAAAATTTATATTTAAAGAATAATATCAAAGAGAGCATGTTCGCTCGCTTTTACAATAGTGATGGGCTATTTGATCCAAAATGCTATTGGTCGCATTTGTCCCATTGTCCGATCATTCTGGTTTGCGAACTCATTTGAAGTATATGCTGTTTTACACTCGTATACCAATTTTCACTTCGTCTTACCATAACTACTACCATAATAGGATGCTGAATTAAAAAAACGAACACGCAAACATTTCCGTTATACAGTACAGAATATCAGTTGAAATAAACTGTTTCTTTGTTGCTCCACTTGCAGCGCAATACGCGACATTAATAAGATTTAACTGGCATTTAAATATTTTAACTGATCTATTGGGTTTTGGTTTTAATAAGTGTTCTTCTGTTGAAAAAAAAACATGCACATAGTAACAGAATGTGTGCAATTTTAAAAAGTCCTAATAACTACATCGGTGATTTCAAAAAGTATTTCATTTTTTCACTGATAACTAATTGGAGTAAATTCCTTCCCAACTACAATAAGCAGCATAAACTTGGTGTTTACCGTTAACACGAAAATAAAAAATACTCCAAACGCAGCGACCGTTTCCAACACCATAGGTCCAGCGACCGCCATTTTTAAAATCTGAAACATTTATTAATATAACTAAATTATCTAATAATAACATTACCAGGTTTTAAATGCATATTAGAAATTAATAAATTTAATGCTGTTATCCTAAGTAAATAAGTAAGTAATTTGTGCAATATTACCCTTTCACGTTGAATCTTTTCAAGAACTGATTTAATATATAAAATCACTTATTTTTATGTAGTGCAAAAATACATAAACGTAATAACAGATATGAAAGAATAATGATTGGACGATATGGTGATTGGTTGCGAACAAAACCTTTTCATTCCATTCAGTGAATATTTTATTGAATATTGACAAGTTTACCATCATTATAATTAACTAGCTGACTTACCTGTACTTCGCAGCTGTACTCAAATTGCAAGGCCAACCCAAGGTGACTGTAGGCCAGGGCCAGGTGAGCCACATCCCATAACCGCAATGGTGTCACTTTCTGCGACATCCGTGGATGTCGCCACAGAGGTTTAATTGGTTACAAAATTGTTAAAAAAACATTTTACTCTTTTTTACCTGCAAGTGCTGCCAACGCTGCAGGAAACAACTATCGTTCTATTTTGCGTTGGAGATTTTTTGTCTCAACTATTACTAAAATAAGGAATTTCAAAGCAAACTAGGGTAGAATTTATGGTTTTAGATTTACCTTGATTGATAATTGTTAATTTGGTCATAAAATAATGGCTTGTTATTAACTAATAATCCGAATATGGTGTCGTCACGATAAATATCGTACCCGTGGCAAGACTGCTTCATTCTCTTTTTCAATCAGCTGTGTAATGGTAAATATTATAAAGTAACTTGACTTCCGTTTTGGTTTAGTCGCTTCATATCTGGAACACAAGAAAAAGCTATTCAGCTGACCTTAGGAATAGTCCATGGAGATAGCTCCAAAAAGAGCCATAATATTTCAGTGCTGGATACTGGCCTAAAAGTTTTTTACACTGCTTCTACATCAAATGGTATGTACAAAACCGCCGGGAGACACTCTCTCATTAGTCCGAATCACCCCCATATGACGTCATCAAAATGGCGGCTAACCAAATTTGCAGTGTTTTAGTTAAATACTTATTACTGCCCACCAAGTCAACCAATTTTGACTTTTAATGTGTCCTTTTGTAGGTATTGAAATTCTGCAACTGTTAATACCCTTAAAATACCCATACTCTTTTTTATGAACGAGTCAAAAATGGTAAGCGATCAAACTTTGCATTAAAATCATATTGCTGAAAACAAAAAAATGCAGTAACTCCCGATCCACTCAACCTTTTGAGGTCTGGTTTGTGGCAAATTGCTCAAAATACAAAGCCCTTCAAAATGATATGTCATATGACGTAGCCCAATGCAGTTTTCCTGACGACCTCTACTAGGGACGTCCCTAAAGGAAGTCTTGGAAAAAACTTCACTGGATTACGTCATATGATACATCATTTTAAAGGGCTTTGCATTCTGAGGAATTTGCCACAAACCCGACCTCAAAAGGTTGAGTGGATCGTTAGTTATTGCATTTTTTGTTTTCAGCAATATGATTTTAATTTTAAGTTTGATCGCCTGCCATTTTTGACTCGACCATCCTTTTGAGGCCGGGTTTGCGGCATTGTTCTCTATTCTTCGAGACCGTTAATTTGATGTATATATTGACCTATGCTTACATTTAAGATTTTCTTCTGACTCCTTGTGGACCGTCCCTCCGGACTATTGAGAGAGTGTCTCCCGGCGGTTTTGTAGATACCATTTGATGTAGAAGCAGTGTAAAAAACTTTTAGACCAGTATCCAGCACTGAAATATTTTTTTGCTATCTCCACGGACTAGAAAAAGTTATGCTTCTTCCTCTACAGACATTAATACACAAACATTAATATCCTAGACAACATCATTAAATTTATTAGGGCTACAAATTGAGTAAGAATCATTTGAATTTTA
This sequence comes from Neoaliturus tenellus, assembly GCA_030545055.2. NCBI lineage: Eukaryota > Metazoa > Arthropoda > Insecta > Hemiptera > Cicadellidae > Neoaliturus > Neoaliturus tenellus. The sequence continues at coordinate 332,553,733 of CM061531.1, read as the reverse complement.
AACCAAATTTATTTGTAAGAAACTATTGGTCTCCCTTTTTGAATCCTGACTATAGGTTTGTGATCGCTGTAAAATAACTCATGTATGCTAAAATCTCATCTACGATTGAATAGTACACATCTATTTAAGTTACTCCATGTTTTATAGTTCCCTTAGTATTGTTGTAACCCTACGGTTACGGCTAAATGCAAAATACGTAATTAGGTAGGCCGCGAGGACGAAGGCAAGAAACGGGCGATGTGCTCGTACCTTCATCAGAACTCCGACTGGCGACTCGATGTCCGATTGGGGATGCCGCTCGTTGTTCCGCCTTATCGGACCAATCAGAGAGTTGGACTATTGTAGCTTGAAGAGTCTCTCTCAATAGCCCTCTGGTTATGTATTTACAGGAATGAAATATTCAAACTAAAACTTGTCGGCTTGACTTTAATGCTAAATAAACTTTACTTTGCAACAACTCTCCCCAACCAAAATTAAAATGAAAGGTCTCTTTAAAAATAAAATATTAACAAAATTAACTGCTGGGAGGTCCACCTTGATTCTCTCAAAGATCTAATTTTTTAGGAGCTCTCCGAGGCCGTTGCGAACGCCGCAGAGAAACATCTTCTTGAGGGGTGGTGGCTGTAGGCTTACTCGGAGATACTTGGGGCGATTTAGTAGGGGTTACACCCTTCCTAATCGGAGTCTCCGGTTTTGATGAATGAGGTGATTTATTTCCTCTGGGGCTCTGATACAGTTCACGAGGGAATTGCAAAGTTACATCCTCTTCATCGTCATCTCCTGTGTTGTTGGTCCGGAGATGGTCCACATGTACGAATCTTGTTCGGCCATCGACCTTCACTAAGTAGGTAACTGGGCTCACTATCTTGCTCACTATTCCTGGTTGCCCGTTTACCTTTTCGTTGTGTACTGTTCGCACAAACACCTTGTCATGAAGGGCGAAATGCCGAGCCTTGCCTCTGTGAACGTTAGCTGATATTCTTATTTTCTCTTGCTTGAGCTCCATGTCTGCTGCGAGATGAGGCTTTAGCAAACTCAGGTGAGTCCTCGGATTGAATTTCAGCATGGTCTCCGCTGGAGTCGTTCCTGTCATAGAATGCGGGGTGTTTCGGTATGTAAAGAGGAAAGAATCTATGCGGTGTTGCCAGGTTCGGTGACTGTTGTGCTTGGTGTCATGCAGCATTTGTTTGAGGAAAATATCTTTTACAGTTTGAACTGCCCTCTCTGCCAAACCATTAGATGACGGATGATATGGTGGACTCAGTGTGTGGTTGACCCTATTGGCCTTCAGGAACTCTTCGAATTCTGATGATCGGAATTGTGGTCCTCCGTCGGTCACAACGGTACATGGTAGGCCGAACGCCGCAAAACAGTGCCGCAGTTTCTCTATGGTGCTTTTGGAGGTTGTCAAGGTCATATGAAATACCTCGATCCATTTCGAATGACTATCCACTAAGATCAGGAAGTTTTGTTTTTCGAATTCAGCAAAGTCCAGGTGTATTCGCTGCCAATTATGCCTCGGCCATGTCCACGGCTGTAAAGGAGCAACAGGGGCAGACTTACGAGTTTGTTGACAAATGAGACATTCCTTGACGGCTGCTTCAATGTCCTGGTCCATTCCAGGCCACCATATATAACTACGTGCCAGATTCTTCATGCGAGATTCGCCAGGGTGCTCGGCGTGCAGCATTTGTAGGATCTCCTTCCGGTGTGTTGGTGGAATTACTACCCGGTTTCCCCACATGATGCATCCTCGGTCCACTGAAAGTTGAAGGCTCTTGTTGGAGTATGGTCTCATGTCGGGGTCGTCTGTGTAACTGGGCCATCCATTATTTGTGAAGTCCAATACCTTGGCTAGGACTGGGTCGAATCTGGTTGCCACAGCAATCTCCTTGGCGGTGATGGGTAACTTGTAAGAAACCGAGAAAAATGATATCTCACCTTCTTCCCCTGTGTCAGATGGCAGGCGCGACAATCCATCTGCGTGACTGATGTCCTTCCCCTTCTTGTAGCGTGTAGAGTATTGGTAACCTGACAGAATGAGTGCCCACCTTTGTATGCGTGCGGCTGCCTTGGTAGGTATTCCTTTTGTGGGACTCAGCAGGAAGGTCAACGGTCGATGATCTGTAACCAATGTAAATTTTCTCGCATAGAGAAATTTGTGAAACTTTTTCACAGCAAATATGAGAGCAAGGGCTTCCTTCTCGATTTGGCTATACTTAACCTCACTTTTGTTGAGTGTGCGCGACGCAAATGCCACTGGTCGCTCTGACTTGTCTGGTAACTCATGGGCTATTACGCATCTCACTCCATAACTGGAACTATCACATGTTACCACTATATCTAGCCTAGGGTAGAACGGCATCAGAACATTATCCTTCGTCAAGAGTTGTTTGCATTTCTCAAACGCCTCATCACATTGATCACTCCAAAACCATTTTACATCCTGATTCAAAAGATGGTACAATGGTTGCAGTATCATTGCCAAGTTAGGAATGAACTTAGAGTAAAAGTTAACTAGGCCTAAAAAGGACCTTAGTTGTGTCAAATCTGTTGGCCTAGGTGCCTTCAAAATTGCATTTGTGAGCTGTTCGCTCTGGTGGATGCCCTGATCGTCTAATCAATACCCTAGAAAAACTAGACTTTTTTGGAAAAATTTACTTTTTTCAATGTTGATTCTAACTCCATGTTCCATTAACCTCTCGAGTACGGCATGTACCAAGATATTCATTTCGCCCAAACTCTTAGCATGGATTAATATGTCATCTATATAACAAACAGTTTGTTTTAGGCCCCTCAGAATGTCATCCATGGTTGCTTGGAACAAGGCCCCCGCGCTAGTTATTCCATAAGCTAGCCTAGTGTAACGGTAAAGACCCTTATGCGTAGTGATTGTTAGCAATTCTTGAGACGCTTGACCAGCCTTTAGCTGTGTATACGCTGCAGATAAATCCAGCTTAGAATAAAACTTTGCACCCGAGATCTGGGTCAAAATGTCTTCCGGATTCGGGAGTGGATAATGGTCTGTTCGGATTTGAGGGTTGATCGTCACCTTGAAGTCCCCGCACAGGCGTACTGTGTTGTTGGGCTTTTCCACTACAACAATGGGCGTGGCCCATTCGGATTGAGTAACGGGGTATATGATACCGCTAGACTCTAGTTTGTCGAGTTCCTTTTCGACAGCTTCCCTTAATGCAAATGGCACACTACGTGCCTTACAAAAAACAGGCTTTGCGTTCTCCTTAAGGGCTATGTTGACCGCCTTACTTTTAATTTCACCAGGCGATTGATCAAAAACAGGGGCATATTTAACCTTAATTTCTTCAATCAAACTCAATTCAATAGTATGACATGGAACGGACTCACCGAGCACGCAGGTTACTTCGTACTTCATGGACTGGACGCAGGTTACTTCGTTCTTCGAAGTAACCTGCGTCCAGTCCAGTTGTATCACTTCCAGCCAGTTCCGTCCCATAAGCGATGGTTGGTTGGCTGCGCTGCTCTCAATGACCACCATGGGTAGCCTATGCTGCTGTAGATTGCCGTTCTTCGCATCAACCCTAACGGTAGCCTGAAACTCCCCAAGGACATTAATTTTCTCCCCGGTGTATGTTTTCAGCTTAACATTACTTTCCTTCAAGGTAGGCCTAGGCCTAGTAATACCATTTCTAAACTTCTCTTCAAATAACGATGACGGCATAACGCTGACGCAGGCTCCAGTGTCTATCACCATAGGCAGATTCGCCTCATTAACTACTACGTTAACAATAAAACTACCTGGTTTATCATTGTTGGCCAACGCAATTGTGAATAACTCCAAATCCTGCCTATCTGCGGGATCTGACTCACAATCAGATTCACATAAATTAATTTTATTGCTTGGCCTATACTTATTGCCTGAAGCCCGGCACACACTAGCAAGGTGGCCCTTTTTGTTACATGAATAACACGTACTATTTGCATAGATACAAGTTTTTGAGTCGTGCAGCTTTCCGCACCGGTAACATTTTTGTTTGGCCTGACTTGAATAATTAGGCCTAATTTGTTACCACCTTTGGCCTTAACAAACTTGTTTTTGTTTTTCCCTTGGAAACCACTGTGGTGTGGCCTTACATAATTAACCTCCCCTTGTGATAATTTTTCTGGGTTTGAGTTAAATGATCGCACATTTTTCTCAGCACTTTCTTGCAGAAGCGCAATTTCTAAGGCTTTAGTAAAGGTCAAAGACTCCCCTTCAGCCAACAATTTACCTTGTATTAAAGTGGATCTCAATCCACACAAAAATCTGTCCCGCAAGGCTTCATCTTGAAATGATTGGAAGTTGCAAGTTGCTGCCAATTTTTTCAATTGACAAGAGTACTGTGAGATACTCTCTCCTTCTTTCTGAGCTCGCTTATTGAAAACAAAACGCTCATAACTCACATTGCATTTGGGTGTAAAGTGATCTTTTAAAACTTTAATTATTTCTTTAAAGGTCACATCTGAGATACCCTTGGGATGCAGCAGATTTTTTAATGTGGTAAAAAGGGCAGGGCCCATAATCGAAATGAAATAAGAAACCTTATTTTTGTCTTCAATTGAATTGATTGCAAGAAAATGCTCTAGTCTTTCTGTATAATTAGCAAACGTCTCTATTTCTTCATTAAATTCAGAAATTTTCCCAACTATTTGTTTTGCCATGATAGGCCTATAATGTGCAGTTAGAATAAAATATTGTACTCACAATCTTCGTTGCGTGGCATAGGGCCTATTTCTACCAAAAAGAGGTTAAACAAAATTCTTTTTCTCAAACTTTTCGTGTTGACAACAGGACATCCGTCGTCTGCTTCTGCTGCAACAAGTTGCTCCACACAGCTTCGTAGGTCCCGTTCCAAATCACCGGTATCACCAAGTAACAGTTCCAAATGTTCGAAACAACCGGTTATAGAGCCCCGGTAACTGTTATTTTTCACTGTTCGGAACTAGTTTCCTGTCACTGCTCCAGTAACCGGTATCGGCCTCGGCGACCTGTTGCTGTTCAAGATGGCGTCCTTCTAAATTCCAACGCGTATTTCGCGGAATTCGCCGACCGCGAATCCGAATCGCGAGACAACTTCGAACTGTCTTTCACAAAGACAAATACGCGATTACGCGAGAACACATGAGTTCGAACACTACTCGTCGCCAACTGTTGTAACCCTACGGTTACGGCTAAACGCAAAATACGTAATTAGGTAGGTCGCGAGGATGAAGGCAAGAAACGGGCGATGTGCACGTACCTTCATCAGAACTCCGACTGGCGACTCGATGTCCGATTGGGGATGCCGCTCGTTGTTCCGGCTTATCGGACCAATCAGAGAGTTGGACTCTTGTAGCTTGAAGAGTCTCTCTCAATAGCCCTCTGGTTATGTATTTACAGGAATGAAATATTCAAACTAAAACTTGTCGGCTTGACTTTAATGCTAAATAAACTTTACTTTGCAACAACTCCCCCCAACCAAAATTAAAATGAAAGGTCTCTTTAAAAATAAAATATTAACAAAATTAACTGCTGGGAGGTCCACCTTGATTCTCTCAAAGATCTAATTTTTGAGGAGCTCTCCGAGGCCGTTGCGAACGCCGCAGAGAAACATCTTCTTGAGGGGTGGTGGCTGTAGGCTTACTCGGAGATACTTGGGGCGATTTAGTAGGGGTTACACCCTTCCTAATCGGAGTCTCCGGTTTTGATGAATGAGGTGATTTATTTCCTCTTTGGCTCTGATACAGTTCACGAGGGAATTGCAAAGTTACATCCTCTTCATCGTCATCTCCTGTGTTGTTGGTCCGGAGATGGTCCACATGTACGAATCTTGTTCGGCCATCGACCTTCACTAAGTAGGTAACTGGGCTCACTATCTTGCTCACTATTCCTGGTTGCCAGTTTACCTTTTCGTTGTGTACTGTTCGCACAAACACCTTGTCATGAAGGGCGAAATGCCGAGCCTTGCCTCTGTGAACGTTAGCTGATATTCTTATTTTCTCTTGCTTGAGCTCCATGTCTGCTGCGAGATGAGGCTTTAGCAAACTCAGGTGAGTCCTCGGATTGAATTTCAGCATGGTCTCCGCTGGAGTCGTTCCTGTCATAGAATGCGGGGTGTTTCGGTATGTAAAGAGGAAAGAATCTATGCGGTGTTGCCAGGTTCGGTGACTGTTGTGCTTGGTGTCATGCAGCATTTGTTTGAGGAAAATATCTTTTACAGTTTGAACTGCCCTCTCTGCCAAACCATTAGATGACGGATGATATGGTGGACTCAGTGTGTGGTTGACCCTATTGGCCTTCAGGAACTCTTCGAATTCTGATGATCGGAATTGTGGTCCTCCGTCGGTCACAACGGTACATGGTAGGCCGAACGCCGCAAAACAGTGCCGCAGTTTCTCTATGGTGCTTTTGGAGGTTGTCAAGGTCATATGAAATACCTCGATCCATTTCGAATGACTATCCACTAAGATCAGGAAGTTTTGTTTTTCGAATTCAGCAAAGTCCAGGTGTATTCGCTGCCAATTATGCCTCGGCCATGTCCACGGCTGTAAAGGAGCAACAGGGGCAGACTTACGAGTTTGTTGACAAATGAGACATTCCTTGACGGCTGCTTCAATGTCCTGGTCCATTCCAGGCCACCATATATAACTACGTGCCAGATTCTTCATGCGAGATTCGCCAGGGTGCTCGGCGTGCAGCATTTGTAGGATCTCCTTCCGGTGTGTTGGTGGAATTACTACCCGGTTTCCCCACATGATGCATCCTCGGTCCACTGAAAGTTGAAGGCTCTTGTTGGAGTATGGTCTCATGTCGGGGTCGTCTGTGTAACTGGGCCATCCATTATTTGTGAAGTCCAATACCTTGGCTAGGACTGGGTCGAATCTGGTTGCCACAGCAATCTCCTTGGCGGTGATGGGTAACTTGTAAGAAACCGAGAAAAATGATATCTCACCTTCTTCCCCTGTGTCAGATGGCAGGCGCGACAATCCATCTGCGTGACTGATGTCCTTCCCCTTCTTGTAGCGTGTAGAGTATTGGTAACCTGACAGAATGAGTGCCCACCTTTGTATGCGTGCGGCTGCCTTGGTAGGTATTCCTTTTGTGGGACTCAGCAGGAAGGTCAACGGTCGATGATCTGTAACCAATGTAAATTTTCTCGCATAGAGAAATTTGTGAAACTTTTTCACAGCAAATATGAGAGCAAGGGCTTCCTTCTCGATTTGGCTATACTTAACCTCACTTTTGTTGAGTGTGCGCGACGCAAATGCCACTGGTCGCTCTGACTTGTCTGGTAACTCATGGGCTATTACGCATCTCACTCCATAACTGGAACTATCACATGTTACCACTATATCTAGCCTAGGGTAGAACGGCATCAGAACATTATCCTTCGTCAAGAGTTGTTTGCATTTCTCAAACGCCTCATCACATTGATCACTCCAAAACCATTTTACATCCTGATTCAAAAGATGGTACAATGGTTGCAGTATCATTGCCAAGTTAGGAATGAACTTAGAGTAAAAGTTAACTAGGCCTAAAAAGGACCTTAGTTGTGTCAAATCTGTTGGCCTAGGTGCCTTCAAAATTGCATTTGTGAGCTGTTCGCTCTGGTGGATGCCCTGATCGTCTAATCAATACCCTAGAAAAACTAGACTTTTTTGGAAAAATTTACTTTTTTCAATGTTGATTCTAACTCCATGTTCCATTAACCTCTCGAGTACGGCATGTACCAAGATATTCATTTCGCCCAAACTCTTAGCATGGATTAATATGTCATCTATATAACAAACAGTTTGTTTTAGGCCCCTCAGAATGTCATCCATGGTTGCTTGGAACAAGGCCCCCGCGCTAGTTATTCCATAAGCTAGCCTAGTGTAACGGTAAAGACCCTTATGCGTAGTGATTGTTAGCAATTCTTGAGACGCTTGACCAGCCTTTAGCTGTGTATACGCTGCAGATAAATCCAGCTTAGAATAAAACTTTGCACCCGAGATCTGGGTCAAAATGTCTTCCGGATTCGGGAGTGGATAATGGTCTGTTCGGATTTGAGGGTTGATCGTCACCTTGAAGTCCCCGCACAGGCGTACTGTGTTGTTGGGCTTTTCCACTACAACAATGGGCGTGGCCCATTCGGATTGAGTAACGGGGTATATGATACCGCTAGACTCTAGTTTGTCGAGTTCCTTTTCGACAGCTTCCCTTAATGCAAATGGCACACTACGTGCCTTACAAAAAACAGGCTTTGCGTTCTCCTTAAGGGCTATGTTGACCGCCTTACTTTTAATTTCACCAGGCGATTGATCAAAAACAGGGGCATATTTAACCTTAATTTCTTCAATCAAACTCAATTCAATAGTATGACATGGAACGGACTCACCGAGCACGCAGGTTACTTCGTACTTCATGGACTGGACGCAGGTTACTTCGTTCTTCGAAGTAACCTGCGTCCAGTCCAGTTGTATCACTTCCAGCCAGTTCCGTCCCATAAGCGATGGTTGGTTGGCTGCGCTGCTCTCAATGACCACCATGGGTAGCCTATGCTGCTGTAGATTGCCGTTCTTCGCATCAACCCTAACGGTAGCCTGAAACTCCCCAAGGACATTAATTTTCTCCCCGGTGTATGTTTTCAGCTTAACATTACTTTCCTTCAAGGTAGGCCTAGGCCTAGTAATACCATTTCTAAACTTCTCTTCAAATAACGATGACGGCATAACGCTGACGCAGGCTCCAGTGTCTATCACCATAGGCAGATTCGCCTCATTAACTACTACGTTAACAATAAAACTACCTGGTTTATCATTGTTGGCCAACGCAATTGTGAATAACTCCAAATCCTGCCTATCTGCGGGATCTGACTCACAATCAGATTCACATAAATTAATTTTATTGCTTGGCCTATACTTATTGCCTGAAGCCCGGCACACACTAGCAAGGTGGCCCTTTTTGTTACATGAATAACACGTACTATTTGCATAGATACAAGTTTTTGAGTCGTGCAGCTTTCCGCACCGGTAACATTTTTGTTTGGCCTGACTTGAATAATTAGGCCTAATTTGTTACCACCTTTGGCCTTAACAAACTTGTTTTTGTTTTTCCCTTGGAAACCACTGTGGTGTGGCCTTACATAATTAACCTCCCCTTGTGATAATTTTTCTGGGTTTGAGTTAAATGATCGCACATTTTTCTCAGCACTTTCTTGCAGAAGCGCAATTTCTAAGGCTTTAGTAAAGGTCAAAGACTCCCCTTCAGCCAACAATTTACCTTGTATTAAAGTGGATCTCAATCCACACAAAAATCTGTCCCGCAAGGCTTCATCTTGAAATGATTGGAAGTTGCAAGTTGCTGCCAATTTTTTCAATTGACAAGAGTACTGTGAGATACTCTCTCCTTCTTTCTGAGCTCGCTTATTGAAAACAAAACGCTCATAACTCACATTGCATTTGGGTGTAAAGTGATCTTTTAAAACTTTAATTATTTCTTTAAAGGTCACATCTGAGATACCCTTGGGATGCAGCAGATTTTTTAATGTGGTAAAAAGGGCAGGGCCCATAATCGAAATGAAATAAGAAACCTTATTTTTGTCTTCAATTGAATTGATTGCAAGAAAATGCTCTAGTCTTTCTGTATAATTAGCAAACGTCTCTATTTCTTCATTAAATTCAGAAATTTTCCCAACTATTTGTTTTGCCATGATAGGCCTATAATGTGCAGTTAGAATAAAATATTGTACTCACAATCTTCGTTGCGTGGCATAGGGCCTATTTCTACCAAAAAGAGGTTAAACAAAATTCTTTTTCTCAAACTTTTCGTGTTGACAACAGGACATCCGTCGTCTGCTTCTGCTGCAACAAGTTGCTCCACACAGCTTCGTAGGTCCCGTTCCAAATCACCGGTATCACCAAGTAACAGTTCCAAATGTTCGAAACAACCGGTTATAGAGCCCCGGTAACTGTTATTTTTCACTGTTCGGAACTAGTTTCCTGTCACTGCTCCAGTAACCGGTATCGGCCTCGGCGACCTGTTGCTGTTCAAGATGGCGTCCTTCTAAATTCCAACGCGTATTTCGCGGAATTCGCCGACCGCGAATCCGAATCGCGAGACAACTTCGAACTGTCTTTCACAAAGACAAATACGCGATTACGCGAGAACACATGAGTTCGAACACTACTCGTCGCCAACTGTTGTAACCCTACGGTTACGGCTAAACGCAAAATACGTAATTAGGTAGGTCGCGAGGATGAAGGCAAGAAACGGGCGATGTGCACGTACCTTCATCAGAACTCCGACTGGCGACTCGATGTCCGATTGGGGATGCCGCTCGTTGTTCCGGCTTATCGGACCAATCAGAGAGTTGGACTCTTGTAGCTTGAAGAGTCTCTCTCAATAGCCCTCTGGTTATGTATTTACAGGAATGAAATATTCAAACTAAAACTTGTCGGCTTGACTTTAATGCTAAATAAACTTTACTTTGCAACAAGTATCATATTAATTAATTAATTAGGAACCAAGAATTTATTTAAGTTCTTTATTGGATTACTCATTACATCGATGTTAAAACCTCCCATGATCAATATTTTGTTGCTGGTTTAAATGCAACTTCAATCGTTGTAATCATTCTGGTAATGGGCCTATTAATTTTTAACATGACCGCGGTTTCGATGCAGCGTTGGATTATACGTGTCGTAACATCTTGTCCCAGGTAACATCTTGTCCCAGTAACGTTTTGTCCTAAATTCCTCAGATGCCCAACTCTCTACCTGCTCCCTAGTAACATTCTGTCCCAAAAATTATTTGACAGGTCTTCACTAAGTGGGGTCCATCTCGCTCCACTGGCTCCTGGGCCAGTGGCCAGGTAGACCCGCGTTGGGGTGAGGGGAGAGAGAGGACGACGCTGGAAGAAGGGGCCGTATGGCCTAGGGTAATGCGTTTATTAGAAGTACCCCGTGTCCGAGACTAAACAATATAAGGAAAGTTGACACGGATATGAGTCACGGAACCTGGAACTGCGTTTTTAAACAATAAGTCAAGGTTTTTATAGAAGCTGGCCCACACCTCTACAGCCCATTTCATTGCATGGCGCTAACTTAAAAACTAACAAACGGTATTAAATTAAAATGTAGTCACACAAACTGAGTTCCGCAAGGCATCGAAGACACTGCACCATTGTATGCCCTCTGGGTCAGAGCCCTTTGGACAGATTTGCACCAAACTTCACACAAACCATCCTTGAATAATGCTTAATAATGCCTGAAAGTTTCATTACAATCTGTTGAGCGGTTTCGGAGTCTATAGGCAACATACATACATATATATTTATAAATATATATACATACTTCCTCTTTTATAGATATAGATATCCTATACTCTAATACGAGTAAGGTATGTTTGTATGTATATATGAATGTATGTTTGCACACGTATCTCAAAATCGGCTCGAACGATTTTCTTAAAATTTTTGCAAATAACTTAGTTCTGGGATGAAAATAATATAAATACAGATCTCTATGTCAGGAAAAGTCTTAATTCGTAATAATCATAAATTGACGTTTTAATCTTTTAACATTGGTCGAATGGAGTTAAAAATCAAAACAAACAAACAATGAAAACAGCGGAATGAACTGTCAAAGTGTAAATATGTAGTTTGCGATTGCAAGCCAGTTAGTAAATTATAAAATTGTACTATAATAACAATAGTTTAAGATCGTACTTGATATTGCTGATTATGAATATTGACATAAATGAAAGTTATGTAAAAGTATAAAACAATTATTTAGTTTGTAGAAACGCAATTAAATTTTAAAATAAAACAATTATTAACTTTTATGAAATTAGCTGTTAGTCATATAGGTAGATTCCCTGTGTTACAAATTCAACATGTGGTTCAACAAATATACACCGGACTGCAGAACCCGTAGGCCTACAGTGAAATAGTCTGAAAGGCGAGTGAGCGAAGCGAACGAGCTCGTCTTGGTTTTGAACAAATCTTTTGCTACTTGTTACTTTATCGCACTGTCTGTAACTGATATTACAATACAGAATTGTTTAATTGTTTACCGAGAAAATGCTCGGCCCCTAGGTACTTAATGTTTGAATAAATAACAGTTATGTAAAAGTATAAAACAACAAATCAATTTGTAGAATTGCATTTGAATTTAAAAACAAAAGCTTTAGTAAGAATGATGATAAGGGCTGTTAACTTAATAATTAGAATCCACGTGTTAAAGATTCAACATGGGTTTCATAATGAGTAACATAGTAGTCTCACAAGCCCGGATATTTCGCTGTTGTCTTGTGTTCGGACTCTCAAAATACAGCCGGCGGCTGAGAAATGGAACAGATCTCCGGGAGTTTAGCCGTCCCGTGTGTCCACGACAGCGCTGTTTTGACACACACTACCGAATTATAGGCTATACACGGTTGTCAAGGCGTTAATTTTTGTAACTATCAAATAACACCGTACTTTTAATCTGCGCCCCTCCCAGGCCGGCGCTCCATGCGGCCGCATGCCACTCGGACTTGAACTGCTCTTAGGCCTACTACCTGAGCTGCGTTCCTCAACCCTTGTCAAATTTTCGTTGGGACAAGATGTTACCTCGTTAGCTGATTTAATCAACTGTAAAAAAGATTGGGACAGAATGTTACTGGTTTTCCAAGAAATTCGAGTTAGGACAAAATGTTAGTGGGACAGAATGTTACCGAACCGGATTATAGGTCTCTGTTTAAATGAGGATGTCGGGGTCGTCCGGCCACCATCTTGATGACGTTATTTGCAATGGGGCGGGTTGCCGTTGGATATTTTGAGCGGACATTTTTGTATAAGGGTTCTTTATCACTTTACCATGTGCTGTTTATAGAAGATTTCAATGTAGGTCTTACGTTTGATGATTTAACTTTTGGAAATAATTGCTAAAAATATTCGAAACAATTTATTTTGTTTGAAATAAATAATAAAGTAAATTAGAACAGCCGACAAACCCAACAGAATGCATACTTTACATTTGTCGTATTGACATTATGTAAAGCAAATATATTCTATTTTCAACCATTGCCATACAATTTTTATTTTCTCTCTCTTTTTACCGATGTCGACATATGCCTGCACTTGTGTACACCAAGACCATGCCGCAAGTTCAACATTACATATTTACACAGTTATGGTATAGGCTTCTCTTTTGCCGACGCCAATATACTTTTATTTATACTTTTCTATAAAAAATCAATAGTAAAGTAATGTTTTTGGATATTTTTCCTCAAGAAGAACACTCAAAAAGATGCAAAATTATAAAAGAGCGTAATTGAAATTTTCCCAACAACTATTTGGAAAAAAAACCCATTCTTAATGTATTTAGTTACCTTGTTTCTGAGGGTAAAACTTTGATTTTTATTTAATATGTCCATATGCCAACAAAATATCTATCTATCTCCTTAATTTAATAAGGGTTTCGTATGTTACATCCCTTTCTATCTCGACCTTTTTACCGATTTTTTAGATTGAGTTGTCATTATTAAGCTAATAATTTAGCGCTCGAGCAAATTGTGATTGAAAAGGACTTTCGTTTCGGGCTTCGCTCCCTTAGCCTTTAATTTTTTTTTTCTAGTGGGCACTTTAAAATGTTGACCAACTTCCATTATAAGATTTTTAAATGAGAATTGTAACTTAACAGCTTCAGATAAATTTTAAGCCAGAGATCGTCTATCACTGCATAATAAAAATAAGTATTGTTGATGCATGAATCTTTTTTTATTTTCATTTAAAATATTCTTTTAAAAAAAGAAATTTATTACAAAATGGACAATTTTTTAAACGGGACTCTTAGTTTAAAATATAATTTGAAAACAATTTCAAATACACAGTTGATTTTTTTTACTAGAAGCGGTCAAGATTAGATGGTCTGTCTTTGACAAAGTCAGCTTCTTTTAATTTAACTTTTTCGTCGTTAAATAATTGTTTCTACTTATGCTTTTGAGTTATGGGGAAACTCCACAGAGACAACAAAAATCGTCAAAATACAAAAAGAAAATTTATTAGAACTATGTTGTTTATGGGTAGCAACCAGTCCTGTAAATCACTGTTTGAGTCTAAATATCTTGACACTTCCATCATTGTACATATTTAAATTTAGTTTTTGTTCACAAGCAGTTAGATTGTTTTTAACGATCATCATACGCATGATTATAATATTACATTTAAGAGTTAACTGCAGTACCCAATACACAGAATCAAACTACTAGAAAACACTACTCACTACATAAAAAATGATTTTACAATAAGCTGCCAGTCAATATAAAATGGCTAAACATGATTCAATTTTAAAAAACTTGTTAAAGATTTTTTAATGTCAAAAGAGTACAGTATTATAATGTAAATTCATTTTTTAATTGACAGTTTTTAATATACAGTAATTTCATTTTATTTATTTATTTTAATTTTATTTAGTTAATTTATTTTAATTTGTTAATAAACAAATTTGTTGGAAGTAAAAGATTTTAAAATTTAAGGAAGTGAAAGGCTTTGTCTTTATTTTCATTTAACTGCATTTTACTGCTATAACAGTCAGTTAGTTTTTAGTTATATGATTGACTAGACACCTGTTCACTTACAAATTAATATATTGTAATCACTGTGAATGTTTATGTGTCAATACAAATCTTGATTCTTGAGCGGTAAACGCAGTACGTTTGCAAATCACTGACATGCGCCCTCATAGAGTCAAAATCGTGCTGCTCTGCTGGTAATCCGACTGAGCCATTACGACATTATTCTGTAAAGGCTTTTAACACATTTTTCTAACATTGCCAACATTTGTTGGGATAAAGTATTTGTCAGTTATCTGATATTTCCAGCACGGGGTCCGGCGAGCAGCCACCACAATTAGTTGAGTCCACATGGATGTTGAGAGCGGGAATCTTAAAAATTGTTTTTATAATTCTGCACGAAATCAGCCTGTTTTTTGTTCTCTCAACTGTACCAAAACCGATTCTTTTTTGTCCTAGGACTGAAAAATCATCTGGAGAATCTTTTAGGTCCTAGGACTGAAAAATCAGCTGTTTGCTATGTATATTATTATTCATTTACTAATGTTGAGGAGCAGAATTTTGAAATTCAAACGTTATAAAGAGCGTTGTTTGTAAATAACATAAATGTAAACACTGCATATACTAACTTTGTAAATATAACCTCGAAAATACAACTTTATAGTTAATATTTTTAATGATCAGAAGTCTAATTTCGCATTATGATAAAAAACGTTGTTCATCACTCGGAGCAAAAGTGTCATTTTGATGCTTAATAGTTTTTAAAAACTCGGCTGCGCCTCGTTTTTAAAACACGATTGCGCACCAAAAAGACCCACTTTTGCTCCTAGTGATGAAAACTACTATTTAATCACTTCAGTATATGGTTTAAAAAACCATATTTTCGTCCACCCTCGTGAAAGTGGAAGCTTCAAGAGTTAGGGGTTGAAAAAGGGATAAAAGGGAAAAATCCGTGTTTTTTGGTGTTTTGAATGAAATAACTCAATAACCTTGCGATTAAGCAACTAACTTTACTGGACATTAATTTTTCCCCATTAGGCTAAATTGACTATAAAATAATAATACTTGTATGGGGATAAATCCTATAAATAAATCTTATAGCTACCGTTCAATAAACTAAAATATAATTTTAATGAATGCAAATTATTTACATTTTTAGCGAAATTCCCTATAGGGAATACGCTATTACGGCAGTAGCCATGGTAAGAAATAAGCCCGGGACCACTTTACTTTTTCATTTTGAGGTCCCCAGAAGCCAAAAACACCATTCGTTCATTTTCATATATATGTATATATATATCTATATATAGATCTATATATATATCTATATATATATGTGTCCGTGGTACTGATAACTTTTGTAGGAGACCTCCGATTTTGATGAAATTTGGTATGAAGGTGTAAGACCAGGTCTATTTTCATGAGTTCGCGAACCAGCATGATCGGGTTATGGGAACGGGGTTTTATGGGGTTTCAAAGGGGTGAAAAATGGGTTTTAGGCATTTTTGGACCTTAATTTTTAAAATTCGACAATTTTTACTGAAACCATTTAAAAGAGCTTAAAAAAACAAACAATTTTGTATTTTGAATTTTTAACTTGGCTTAACAGGTTACGGAGAAAAGCTAAAAATAGGTTTCCAATGTTAATCTTATGGGAAATCAGGAAAACCCTGTATCTCGCTCATTTATTAGAATAACTTGATACAATTTGGTATGTACATTCACTAGGTAGGATTTAACTGATATTTGCTTTCAACACCCATATGGCGGCAATCCTACATACTCACCCCCATGGGGTTTATGGGGAAAATTTAAAAGTGTCCAATATTGATACAATTTGATATTTACATTACCTATTACATTTTTTAACAAAACTAACATTTTCTAACAACATCCAATGGCAGCAAACCTACATACTCATTACTATGGTGTTTATGGGGAAAATAAACAATCTCAAGATCCTTTGGAAATTCGCTGAGTACGCAGGTCTGCTGCGACGGGAGGTATTCAGATGCTACATAGGGATGGTGATAGTAAAGATAATTTTATGATTATTTTTTATAAAAGTGTTCAAAGTCAAGGGAATTATGTATAACACGTTTTAGTTTAATTAATAAAAGCGTTTAATTATAGATTTTTTTTTTAAGTGCCTCGCAACATGTTGTCAATTAAAAAAAAACTTTCCTACTCCCAAATCACCAGCTTCCTATCGGTGACAATTTTTTTCTAAATAGAATATGAACGAATTTAATAGGTCTAATAACTTGATATTTCCATTAAAAAACTTTTTGAATTATTTTAAAATTCTTTCCTAAAATATAAATATTTACTATACATTTACAACATAATTTTTCATTTATTTTAAAACATTTCAAAACCATGTAAAGTATATCATAAATTTCCTTTGAATGACGTTTTAAAATAACTTAAGTTTACCAAAATCGGTTCAGGGAATTTAGAATAATAACATACAGTTAATCGTGTATATCATTAAAATATACAAAATACAAAAAAAAAAAAATTAAATTAACATCAATTTTAAAGTATTTTATAATAATGCGTATTGTTTAACACATGTTGTATGTCCAATTATCATTTAAAACAGTTATATACAATGGGAAATTGAGCTAAAAGTATTCCTCTTTGGTGCGATATGTGTGCTCTTTCTTTGGAGTGTGTGTTACGTGTTGCAGCTTCTAACTGGCCGGCGCTGACGCCGCGAGTGCGAAGCGGTCTATAACCCACTGCCAAACAGTGATGTGATTACTGTATTATGTTTATAAATATAAATGATTATAGCTATAGTGTTAAAATCAGATAAATACACCATCCAAAATATTTATTAATTAACAATATATGGTTTCTTTTTATTCATTTAAGAATTTCAATAATTATTGGAAGAGTAAAGAAATATATATATATATCCATGTTATATCCGACTTTTGGGTTGATTTAAGCGGTTATTTTATTTTCTGTGGATATAACAGTTTCAGCCAATGTTTAGAATTATACAAAAAAAAAAAAAAAAAACTAATGTTACTATAATGTACACTTATCCATATCAATAAGTATTTTGGGTCGGTATTTTGTTATACGCGATTAACCTTAGTATGTTATTATTCCAAATTACCTGAACCAATTTTAGTAAACCTCAGTGATTTGAAAACGTCATTCAAAGGAGATTCAAGATATACATTACATGGTTTGAAATGTTTTAAAATAAATTGAAAATTACGTTGTAAAAGTATGGTAAATGTTTATATTTTAGAAAAAATAATTTTTTTAACGGAAATAAATGTATTAGATATATTAATGTCGTTCATATTTTGTATAGAACAAAATTTTCACCGATAGAAAGCTGGTGATTTTTGGGAGTAGGAAAGTTTTTAAAAATTGACTACATTTTACGAGGCTTCTTTAAAAAAATCTTTATGATTAAACGGGTTTATTAATTAAACTAATACTTGTTATAAATAATAAAATTAACTTTGAACCCTTATTTGCAACAAATTATAAAATTATCTTTACTGTAACTATCCCTATGTAGCATCTGAAAAATGTCAAGAATTTGCACTCATTGAAATTTTATTTTACTTTACTGTGCGGTGGTTATAGGATTTATCCCTATACAACTATAATTATTTTGTAGCAAATATAATTGGGAACAATTAATGTCCTTAAAATTAATTGCTAAATTGCAATGTTACCGAGTTATTTTATTCAAAACGCCTAAAAACACGGATTTTTCCCTTTTTCAAAAACAAAATGATTTTTAAAGACATTTTCAAAGGCATGCAATTACCCACACTTCCCTGCATTTATATTTTAGAAACAGTTATTTTTTCTCTATATAAATGCAAAGTACAGAAAGGAAGTGAAATCCATAGTTATAATACCAGATTTAATAATTTATTTAGGCCTGAACATCATAGGCTTAACATTCATCAAAATTTGCCATCTCATGCCAGTGCTAAATTTTTTAATCTTTTACCGGAAAATATAAAACAAATAAAAAATTTACGCCCTTTCAAGAATAAATTAAAATCTTTTCTAATTTCTCAATCATTTTACAGTGTTAGTGAATTTATGGACCACGTTCAAAATTCAACAGAATGAAATAATTATCTATAAGATAAATAAATAAATAAAAATTAACCGCATTAAAAGTTAGACTAGGTTTGTACTGTTTATTTTTAGTTGTTTTTATATACTTCTACTATTTTGTAATTATTTATGTTTAGACAGAATTTTATTTGTTATATACATTGCTACCAACAAAAATCATGTTGTATTGGCAATAAATTGAATTGAATTAAATTGAATTTTCATCCCTTTTTCAACCCCTAACTCTTGAAGTTCCCACATTCACGCAGGTGGACGAAAATATGTTATTTCGGATCCTATTATGAAGTGATTAACAGTTTTTAAGATTCCCCCTCGCAACATCCAAACACCCATTTTTATGCTTAATTCGACTCACACAGCAAAGCATTGTTGCTGCCACGCACACTGTCTCGCGCATCCAACTGTTGCATCTACAGCTGATTGGCTCATCGGTCTACCGCGTCGCAAACCAAACACTATAAATTCCCTTATCTTTTATGTAGGCTTTCAGTTCATCGCTGGATTACCTGGTAAGTACTCTTGTACTTTGATTTTTTCACCTCTCCTGAAACGATGTTATAAAATGTTTATGTAGATTTACAAGAAGTAAACCAATAAAGATTTTTTTTAAATCTCGTTGTAGAAAATTTTGGCTATGAAAATGTTGATTAGAGAATATATGTTGTTCAATTTTTACGATAAACCAGTTGAATTGGTTTCTGACAGTAACAATTTTAATTTAACATGATTTGTTTAACAATCCCCCTTTTTAGTAAAATCCTGATTTTAGTAATTTAAATTTGTGTTTTAGCAGTATTATAAAATTGTAGTTTCGATGACCACTTCAGTAAATTTTACATACTCTAAAGTTTGATTTTTTCATTTTAATTTTTATTATTATTTCTATTATTATTATTTTATTTTTAGTTACTGAGCTTCAACATATTCAACATATTGCCATTTTGGTCTTGTAAAAAGTAGACCTATAATTAAAATCTATAACACAATAACTCAATTGAATTGTTCATACAAACTTTACTTCGTATGACTTCGGTAAAATTTCCGTGCGAAGGTAATATGATCCCTAATATGACAGTTAAACTTAATATGAACAATTTAGACCCTTTTGATGAAAATCTTATTGAAATGGGCAGCATACGTCTACCGTGTATAGTAGACTATTTTATTAGTGTGAAATTTTTTTCGGAAAAATGATTCGGACAAAATGTGTATTCACAATTGGAAAAAGTGACCTATCTATAGTATTATAACTGTAAAATTTGGTTACGATTCTTAAAAGTAGTTTATTTTTTATTGTTTAAAGCTTTATTGTTTTATTCTAAACTTGCTCAGTACCCGTTCTGCTCAACTAAATATTCAGTAGAGAAAAAATATAGTGAATTTATATCTACTCGTATTTATTACTTACTTAAATGTACCGTGCAAATCTTTACGAGTTTTGCATTCTATCGTATACTTAGTAAACATACTGACCTTTAAATTAAAAGACAAAAAAGAAAATAAAAAATACATGCTGTACATTTTAAGTTTAAGTACCTGTTCTAGTATAAAAAATGCTGGTATTTTGAAAGGGCACTACTGAAAAGTTTTATAGGTACTTAAACAATTAATATGTCAATGTTAAGATGAAAAAATATTTATTTTCACACTAAAAAAATTTAATGTTAGCTCCATTTGTTACTCTGCAGACATCAAAGTGGTATCTGATTTCTTTCCAAGTGTTTTGCAGCATCTTTGGTGTTACCAACCTGATCGCTGTTAAAATTCACTCCCATAAATGTCCTAAGTCTTGTCTTAATACGGAAAACAAAATTTACTGGTTTTAACTTCAAATTAACGATTAAATCGTCTAGTTATCTTGACACGTCTTTCAGCAGAGCCCGTTCGAAATCCCGACATTTTGATTCAAAAACCTAAATGTTAGGGAGAAAAGAAGTACTTAACAAGTTTTTCATTCCAGTGCAGTAAATCCCTTAATGTGGTAACGGTAATTCCATGTTGAGTGGAGCAATGGAAATGAAAAACTTATTTCACAAATCACCTTTCCTAGTTCAAATTTAGAATTATATTTCACTAAATTAAAAATCCTACTCATTATTGGAACAGTACGTTGAAAATGCCAGAAATTATTGAAAGTTTTGAAGTGACTTTTTTGAAACACGGTTATTTGAAAGTGTATGGTTTTTTTGCCACATCCTGTAATAAAAACTAAAATGGGAACTAAGTTTATTTTGCAAGATAATATACAAATAAGAGAAGAGTTAAGTAAGGGCCATAACCGTTCTGTAATGATGATTAGCACCAAAATCTCATTTGGAGGCAAACCTACATACTTAACCCCAAAATTTCTATGGGAAATTAAAAAAAAATCTATTTGTAATTCGCTGAGTACGCAGGTTTGCTGCGACGGGGGGTAATATATAATTATACTCATGAAGTACTCATGAAGTATTTTAAACTAGGGGCCCGTGCACAGATTCCGCATTTTGTAGTATATTTTTCTGTTTGTGAACCTAGAGTGTAGAAACTAAACTATATTTTGTAGAAACTTACCTAGAGTGCATTTCGAAGGAATTATAAGACTTCAAACATTAAACTATCAGGAAGACAATTTTAACATGGAAATACCGCGGTCGCAGCAGTCCTGCATACTTAGAGAATATCCAATGGCTGTTATTGTTTAACAAACAAAATATTTCGTTTTATAAGTAAGAATCTACCTTACTAATTCCATTAGGAATTTCTTGTATGTTAAAGTTATGTAAACATACTTTAAATTATTACTTAAAATGTTAATCCATACAAGAAAATATAGTATTTCATTATATAATTTTTTTATATATTCACATTAATTATTAACATTAACTACACATAATCACATCAATTACGGATATCTTCATTAGTTTTACATAAGTACATAAGACGAGTAAAAAATGTGCATAGCGAGAGGAACAATGCACAAAGAGTGATTGGTTAATAAATCCCAAAATCCTATACTATAATACGAGCAATGTCTGAAGGAATGTGTGTTCCACGATCTCGAAATCTAGAGGATAGATTTTGTTTAAACTTTGTATTTAAGAGTGTTTTCCCCAAAAATAAGTTTAGAAACAGCCTTAATCCCAGGAAAAATAGAATTTGGTCTAAATTTAAGTTTAAAAATCGTAATTTTTAACATTGGTCTTAAGGGTTGCTATTTTGTTAATGAAATAACAACTAAAATTAAACCAAAATTAAAAAAAAAAAAACATTAATTTTAAGCAGTTTTTTAACATATGTTATCTGTGAAGAGTCTGGTGTATATTTAATAGGTTGATAACCATTAGACTATAACAAAAGTGAATTAAACCAACGAGCAAGGCTCGGTTAACCTGGTACTGTAAACATTAATATGACAAATTCAGAAAGTCAGACAGCTAATTATGTTCAGACACCTTTTTTATTCCTTCTCCCATTGTACAGTTATTTTCGATTAAAATGCCATGGGATTTAATATAGTACAGGTTTGCTGCCATAGGGGTTTTCGACCAAATATCAGGTACTCATAACCTGATGAATGTATATACCTAGGACGAACCCAGGATTCAATTTCGGGGGGGGGGGGGGGGAGATAATTTTTGCGGAGGGGTAATACCGGGGGTGTTTTTGGGGGTATGTATAGTACAACCCAAGAACATGGTGGGTTCGGGGGACCATTTTGGAATGTTTGAAGCTAAATTGTTAGTTTTAGTGAATTTTAGAAGTTAAAATTTAACTTAATGCAGACCTCTACTCCGTCAGAATTTGAGTGAAACTTATGGGTATCGAATATTAAATAAAGAGATCAGACTATTATTTAAACACATTCACGTGAAGTACAGTAAAAATTTATAGTCTAAAGTTTATTAAAAACGCCAAAATACATCACTCATCAAGAGGTAAATACACGATTTGTCTACAAGACCCAAAATACAGTATCAGAGCTATTTATATTACAAAGATAATAAATTATTATAATAATAACTAATAACAGTAATACAATTGTAACTTGAAAGTATTATATTATTTTAACATTTCATATATCAAGGCAAAAGATATTGTGTCTTCTTAAAAAAAAAGAATCAAGTTGTCAAAATTCAAATGAAATACAGTAAATGGTAGTCTGCTGTCTATAAGAAATACCACTTTAAAATCGTTAAATATATGAGTTATCTTTATCTCTAAGATACACACACGTTTAGACCAACTAAACGGCAAAACCACAAAATAACTAATAAGTTAGGGGTGGCAGCATTGCAAGTGAATTAGAGCACCCTTAGTGGGAATTGCAAGAACTCGACAGTACCGACGTGACGCTTTGTATGAACTAGTTAGTAATGCCAATGCACAATAAATAATGTATTTCATTTTCAAAACTAAAATGACCTGTTTTGGATGTAATAAGAGTTTTGCTGTTAAACACCCTGTAAATCCTTATATAAGTTGGCGTTTATATCTGTTTATAAAAGTCTGGCGTATGAATATAATATTTTAACCATTTGTCATAGATTATTAAAATTTTTTGAGCATATTTTTTATCCTCCAACATTTGGGGGGGGGGTGAACCCCCTTTATCCCCCTGGGTTCGCCCCTGTATTTAACAAATTTTATTTTAAAATGTTAAAAAATAAGCGATATACAGGGTGAACAACTTAACTGTGCCACCATTGGCATATCCTAAACTATGTGATTTAGAGAAAACTTTAAATGGGGAACATCACCTATTTTTTGAAGGTGATAAAAAATATGAATTCCATTTTCTTTTAAATGGCCACCATTTTCCAATATGGCGGCCAAATTAAAAATTTCTTATGGAACACCCTACATTTAATGGTGTTTTTGGAATATTCATGTAATTTTAAGACATTCTTATTCTTTGACATTTTTCTCTAAACCTGACGGTAAGCGAGCTATAGGTATTAAAGTTCATTTTTAGTTCCATAAGAATAACATAGGGCAAACTTTATCTGCCCATATCTCCGAAACCATTCAGTAAAATAAAAAATACTCAAGAATAAAAATGTCTTAAACTGATGTTTTAATGTCATTTATTTCATAGTAACGTCAATTTTTTAACAAATTTTATTTTTTGGCCGCCATATTGGAAATAAGTTAATTTATGCTTAAATGATAATTTTTATGAGTGAAATGTTCTTGAAACGTCATTTTAAGACATTTTTATTCTTGAGTATTTTTTATTTTACTGATTGGTTTCGGAGATATGGGCAGATAAAGTTTGTCCCATGTTATTCTTATGGAACTAAAAATGAACTTTAGTTACCTATAGCTCCCTAACCCTTAGGTTTAGAGAAAAAGGTCAAAGAATAAAAATGTCTTAAAATTACATGAACATTCCAAAAACACCATTAAATGTAGGGTGTTCTATAAGAAATTTTAAAGTTGGCCGCCATATTGGAAAATGGCGGCCATTTAGAAGAAAATGGAATTCATAATTTTTATTGCCTTGAAAAAATAGGTGATGTTCCCCCTTTAAAGTTTTCTCTAAATCACATAGTTGAGGTTATGCCAATGGTGGCACAGTTAAGTTGTTCACCCTGTATAATTTTTTTTGTAAATTTTCCATAGGAATAACATGGAAACACTTTTTGGTATTTTCTCCGTAACCAGTAAAGGTACGAGTAATTTAATGATTCAAGGTACTAAATTGTTTATTTTTAAAATCTATTTTGAATGGTCTCCTTAAAAATTCTTAAATTTTATAAATTAATGGTGAGAAGTGCCAAACCCAATTTTGACCCTTTTGAACCCCATAAGACCTCCGATTATCCTGGTTTTTGAACTTAACCTGAAGAATAATGCCTTACACCTCTGTACCAAATTTCATCAATATCAGAGGTTGCGTTCGAGAGTTATCGTGTTAACGGATACATATATACATATTTAAACTTGAAAAAACGGTGTTTTTAGCTTTTAGGGACCTCAAAACGAAAAATTAACATGGTCCCGGGCTTAGGTATTACCGTGATTTCACCGTAATAGCATGTTACCTATAGGGAAGTTCGCTAATAAAAAATTGGAATGTTTCAAAAATATTTATGTTGATTATGCAGTCACAGCAGTCACAGACAATCTATTTTTTGTTTACAATCTGATTAAAAAATCACCTGAAGGTCACAGCTTTCAGGTTCAGATGTTAAGTTGCAATTTACTTTAAAACAATAAAGTTTACAATGAAAGTTGGCCAATATTTTAAAGGGTCCTCTAGAAAGAAATCAAAGGCTAGGGGGGGGGGGGCAAAACTCAAAACGAAATTACCTTTTCAATCACCATTCGCACATGCGCTGGATCATAAGCTTAAAAATTTACCTCAAGTTTAATAACCAGTAAAATAGGTTGAGATAAAAAGGGATGTAGCATACGAAAAACTTATTAAATCAAGAATAAAGATATTCTATTGACATATGGCACATATAAAATCGTAATTAAAATCAAAGTTTCAATCTTAGAAACAGTGAAAAGTTTGAATTTGTTTCCCAAATATGTGTGGTTGTTGGGAAAGTTTATTTCACTTTTTATAACTATAAATGTTCCTAAATGTTTTTCTCGAGACTTGAAGATATTTAAAAACAAATTGTACTTGAACTAGAAAGTTTTAGTTTTGCTTTGTTATATTTTAGTTTGCTTTGTATTTAAGTATTGCTTTGTTATAGAAGAGTATAAAAAGCTGCATTGCCGTGGGTGTAAGATAAGCCTATATATAACATAACTGTGTAAATATGTAATGTTTAACCTTGCGACATGGTTGCATGTGCACAAGTGCAGGCATATGTCGACCTGGGTAAAAAGAGAAAGAAAATAAAAATTGTATGGCGAAGGTTGAATATGTAATACAGAGTAAATACATAAAGTCAGTACGACAAATATAACATTTGCATACTGCTAGGTTTGACGACTCTTTTAGTTCGCTTAATTTATTTATTTTTCACACGCAATAAATTGTTTCGAATGTTTGTTAGCAATTATTTTCAAAACTTACATATATATTTCTGATACAGGCTTACCTCCATTTGTCCAGACTGATTCCTTTGTCAAAAATGGATTGTCTGATGAGACTTCAGCTACTTATGGCATTGGTAAGGTACCGATTACATTCCTCTATCTTTATATTTAAAACAGTAAGGTAAAAAACACCTTTGGATAGTTCGTCTGAGACTTATACTGGACCGATATACATAGGAGTTGAACCAAAACAAACGTTTTCGGTCCTATACTGGCAGGCTTTATTTGAATTTCGAAAATATTTACGTTAAATTGGTCAAAAATGAAAAATAATTTTTCCTTATGGAGATTTAACATAGGGAAAAAGTAAAATTTTTCAATCCTATGGACAAATATAAGCTTAAATTTTCTAGATTAGCAGGTTTTAGTTACTTTAACGTTGTTTTAATTCCTTAGTACCAGGGAGACCGAGCTTAAGCTCGGTAAAGTTATTACTTTCGTTCTCACACAAAAGCTCGTTCGCTCCGCTCACTCGCCCTCTTCCTTTTTAAGATGAGCTCGTTCGCTTCGCTCACTCGCCAGGCAGAAGGGTGCTTCACTCAGGTATAATTTTCCTAAACAACAGGTTAAAGTTGCGTCACATTGGTTAATATCTACAGTTATCAGCTGATTTTTGTTCAATTTAAAAACCTCCATAATTATAACATGGGAGCTTTGAAGGGGTCTAGCGCGAAAACCGGATTTTTCCAGCTATGGGACCAGCTCCAATCGATTTCTGGTGACCAAAACCCCCATATTCAATCAAAAAAATAAAAAATCCTTGGAGCGAAAAAAAAACTTTCCCTGGACAAACGGAGCTTGTTTTAGAGTATAAGAGTACCAGGGGGACCGAGCTTAAGCTCGGTAAAATTATTACTTTCTTTCTCACACAAAGCTCGTTCGCTCCGCTCGCTCGCTCTATTCCTTTTTAAGATGAGCTCGTTCGCTTCGCTCACTCGCCAGGCCAGAGGGTACTGCACTTTGATCAACTTTTCCTAAACTACAGATTAAAGATGTATCACATTGGTTTATATCTACAGTTATCAGCTGATTTTTGTTCAATTTGAAAATCTCCATAAGGATAACATGGAAACTTTAAAGGGCTCTAGCGCGAAAACCGGATTTTTCCCAGCTATGGGACCAGCTCCAATCGATTTCTGGTGGCCAAAACCCCCATATTCAATCAAAAAATTAAAAATCCTTGGAGCGAAAAAAAAGTTTGCCCGGACAAACGGAGCTTGTTTTAGAGTATAAGATATTAAAAAAAATTAAATTTAAAAAATCCATGCAATTAATTTATTTTACAAGTTTTCAATCAGCTGATTTTAAGCACACGAGGTATTTTTGTCTAAATACAGTAGAAGAGCAAACGCTCAAGAAGGATTTTGTTTATTAGGGCCAATACATTAAAAAAATAATTATAATGTATTATTATTTTAATGGAAAAAATAATATTATGGTGTTATACTATTTAAACTAGGTACTCAATTTTATAGTTGATGAATTGAACAGTAAATTAGTTTTGGTTTTCAAATTGTTTAAAGTTACTTATTTATATTATGCAGCTGATCAATTGGAAGGAAATAGCTACTTTTAAAAAGTAGGTATATTTTTATACACGTTTCACACCATCTGCCTAGCGCTCCACTCACCACGACTGGAGCTGTATTCGTCGAGTATCGACGGGCAACAACTCGTCTATATATTAAATCAGTTCTCTAAAATTGAGATGTCTAAAACAGTTGCTCATAGTTTAAAAAGAGCAATGCATTATTTTTAATAGTGGATATTGAGGAATAATAACTATTAAAAAAATATTTTTTAAATATAAACAAAACAATTGCTTGGTCCTAATGATCATAATGGGGCGTAATTTTGGACTACTAATATCGACAAATCGACCAAAATTCCGTTGATCTGAACCCAATAAAAAATATTTCATATTGAAACTTCTATTATATTTTGCTAGCAGATGTTATTCCATCAGCTGTAAAATATGATCCAAACAATTATAATTCTTCTGTAAGATTAGTGGAACTTAAATGTCTATAGGTTTATACAAACCTGGACGCAAATGTGAATTCAAATACAAATTTACTTCATTAACTAAGGTTAATATTGTTATACATGAGCATGGCCTTGCCAAATTAAAAAAAAAAAAAAAAAAACTGTCGGTGAGTCCTAATAGTATTACACAAAAATTACATGCAGTATTACGTTATTTTACTGTTTTTAAAAATACAGTACCTCGTATCTGGTTTTGTGAGAAAACCAAATTTAAATATATGGCGGTTAGGGCTGGCTAAAGATTAAAACTTAATTGTTGCTGCTGTGTCAAATCTACAACCAAAGGTACGTTTAACAGACATTAAAATAAATCAACAATATTAAACTAATTTGATGGGATTTTGTAGCCTACATAATATACAGTACAATTTCTGTCTAACTGGATGAGCGGACTTCCCCTACGATGCACACAAGCTGAGAAAAAAGAAGGAAAAGAATCATGTTTGCTTATTAATATAACTACTAGTCTACTTGTTGCTTGAAATCGAGCAATTAATTTTGATACAGTACAAAAGTTACAGTTTGTTCTAATCAACGACATGTGGCCAATCCAATATCGTGATAATCAGTAATCACCGAAAACTATAGCTGTACGTTAATGCTAAACCCAATAACAATGTTATTCTAAAGTGAAAATTTCAAATTTAAATTGTGTATAGCGCCCTTACTTAAAGTTAGATTTTCATAAATTTTTGTTGGAGACCCAAGGCCTATCCAAGAACACCAAAAACTTGAAAATCGGTTGAAAATTGTAGGAGGTTGAATATTTTAGAAAAAATTTACTAGTTCTCTACACAAAAAACCCTTAGCGTATTAAATAAGTATAGATATTATCTGCGTTTTTTTTAACCGGATCCTTCTGGAGAACATTTTATGGGGAGTGATTTAAACTGAAAACAACAAATTTAAAATGTAAACATAAAATTTAAACTCATGACAAACGTGTTCAAGTATCAGATTTATTGAAATAACGTTTTAAATAAGTTATAATGTCTTTCAGTAACTCATAGTCAGCTGTTATATTTTTAAGCAAAAATTATGCTTTGTTAAAAAGTAACAGTTCTAAAGTAAACCAGTCAAAAAAACTGCTACCAATAATATTGTAAAACACAATTAGTATCACTATCAGTATTG
The DNA here is from genome assembly GCA_030545055.2 of Neoaliturus tenellus. Lineage (NCBI taxonomy): Eukaryota > Metazoa > Arthropoda > Insecta > Hemiptera > Cicadellidae > Neoaliturus > Neoaliturus tenellus. The sequence goes on along the minus strand of CM061531.1, from coordinate 332,524,857 downwards.
TACACAATTAGGTGTGGTGTAAAATAACCATCTGGTATGCAAAAGTGAAATAAAAAAACAACAAAAAAGGCCTTTAGCCAATGGGATATTAGCAAACCATCTCCCTCTAGAAGGATCAGGTTAAAAAAAGGGGTTGTGAAGGTGGTTGTTTCTTTGGGGCGAAAAGTGGCTCAGGCCTTTATTTAAAAGTTATATTCAGTTATTATCGAATATTTTGAGAAAAACTTTGAGTCTAAGGATTGTTTTAAATCTATAAATATGTATTCATTCGAGGAATGTAATTCTAAAAAAATGTACATAACTACATGAAATTCATTAATCATATTTAACAAACAGAAAAAATATTCACTGTCTGTTATTTAGTTTAGTTTTTCAACCTTAAGAAAAAAATCACATCATTCTTCTGATAGTAGATTGAATACTTCTTGAACGCCCTTATATTATTAGAAATTGATATCACCTAGCATGTTACAGCAGGTTGAAGTGAGGTTAATGAAGTTAAAAAAAAAAAAAAAAAAAAATTAAAAAAAATTACGGACACGTAGCACCAAACATTGTGCTCCACAGATGAGAACGGTTGTAAAACGTATAAAACGAAATTATATATTAATTTTGAAATAAAAGAAAAAAAAGGAGACCAACCGCTGGCGGTAAAAAGAGGTCCGCAAACCGCTTTAAAAAAGAAAAGTATTCTACATATTGAAGATTTACATTTGGTGCTTTAAAATTCAAGCAATATCAATACCAGGGAATCTGTTCTTCTTCCAAAACAAAAACATAAACATTTGATAAAAAAATCATCACTTGGAAGAGATTCGATTTAGTTCTAACATAACCCTTAAATGTTAGTACACAAATACAAGTAGTCCCAGCCGTACTTTTATAGGTTTAAAGGAAACACACAAATTTCTACTATTGTAACTTAATTTTCTGAATTCTTTTTATCAGCAAAGAGGTTTTTTTACTACAATTTATAATATTTTATGGTAAATAATAACTTATTATTATTTTATAGGTATTTATATGGACCTGTGAAGCAGAAGGTAAGTATTATAAATTACTTTTCCTAGTTTTAAAATTATTGTAATTTTAATTGTATGAAAATCACATCGTACGTATGTTCGTATGTATGTATGATTAGGAGTACGTTTACTCTGGGAGTATGGGGATGAACGAACTAAAGGTAATTAATTTTGCAACAATGAAATGAAATACATGGACAGTAATGTATTAAGACACACAAATAAATTCATACGCCTACTAAAATTTGGACAAAGCTCATACTCATTTAAGTATATAAAAATTACATTCTAATAGTTAATATATTTCAGTATACACCACTAGCAGTTACCCCACGGGCGTTGCTGCCCTCAAATTAAGTTGTTTACAGAAATAAAGCTATTTTGTTAGTTTTTTTAATATAACAAAAAAGTCAATGGAGTAGAAAGTAAGTATATAAATTTTATTGTAAGGCCAAGGGATAAACAATAGTTTTGGCCTTTGATTTGGTGTATAAATGTAAACATTTTCATAAGTACCAACTCGTAAACACACCACGTATAACTAACTAGCCGTGTGAAAAAGAGGCATTTTCCAAATTTAAACCTGGAATAGTCAAAGATTGCCCTTGTGCCCTATTGATCGTAATTGCAAAAATGCAAGAGCACCTACAAGCAAAGAGGCAAGCCCATGTCAAATTTCAACCCCGGAGGACCTAAAATAATTTTGAAGGGTGGAGCCCAAAAGTGCTTAAAAAACTATATTTGCAAAACCGCTTCTTAGTGAGCACTTATGAGCAAAGAGAATCGTCCATCAAATTTCAACCCCGGAGTTTCTTTCTGTTTGTCAGAAACTCACCGACAGTACAACTCTAAGAAAATGCATGACTTTTAACTCATAGTTCTTATCTTATGTTGATTATGCAGTGATAGACAATCTAATTTTATTTACAATCTGACAAAAAATTTATCAGTTGTTAGA